>JBBBDQ010000489.1:82500-425000 GCA_037127315.1 Ascarosepion bandense
AAAAATATTGAAAAAAATGAAAAAGATATACGCAAACCTGAAAAATAAGCGAATGAATATATATATATATATATATATAATCATTTCTCCCCAAGCAAGGCATTCTACTGCCACTATAGCGCAGGGGGTTACATAGGGGAAGGTGGTGAGAGTGTGATTAGATATAGGAAATGTCAAAAGGAGGGTGATAGACGAGTAAGGAGGTACAAAGGAAGAGTGTTTGCAAGTTAGTGTGTTAGGAGGTGTCTATTGACCTTACATTTTAAACTCCTGGAGATTGTAGCTGTCGGGGAAGCAAGTATGTGGAAGGGAATTCCACAGGCGGGAAGTGCGAGAAAAGAAGATGCTGGAGTAGAAATTGCGGTTACATTTTATCGGTTTCAATGTAAAAGGGTGGGACCTAATTGCTAATCTAGTATCTCGTGCAAATTCGTACCTAGGGGGCACCAGTGATCTAAATTCATCGGTGTAGAAGCCGTAAAAGTATTTATAGAAGAGGCACAGGGAAGCCACGTCACGATGGGCAGTAAATAAAAAAAGTACAATATCGAAAAGAAAATACAAATTCGAATAAAATAAAACAATTACAGCGAGTAAGATGAATGAGGTCGGAAAGAAAGAAAACAATGGCGACTGAATAAAATTAAAAAAAACAAGGGAAAAAGTGGGAATGAAAGAGAATGAAAACTTCGATAAAAAAGAAAGAACTAAATTAAAACAACGATAAAATCTATCTATCTATCTATCTATTTATATATATATATATATATATATATATATATATATATATATATATATATTAATCATATCACCCCGAGCAAGGCGGTAAAGCCACCGAAGAGCAGGGGGCTACGTAAGAATGAAAAGATTGGAAAAGAGAAAGCCGGAAACCACATCCTAAACAAGGAACAGGGGATGAGCCTCTTCACCTGTTCAATAGACATGGGTGGAGTGTGAACCGGGCGATAGTTTAGTCTATCTACTCCAATTGAAAAACAATAAGAAAAGAAAAGAGTGAAAAGATTGGAAAAGAGAAAGCCGGAAACCACATCCTAAACAAGGAGCAAGGGATGAGCCTCTTCACCTGTTCAATAGACGTGGGTGAAAACACAAACTTATAAATATACTGGTTTCGAAAAACCCTCCACGTATCTACGTGGAAGAAAAAATGGTTGTAAAAAAAGAAAGAGCTAAGCACATGAAGATCAGGCAAAGAGATTTGGACCGAGTCAGCATGTAGCCCAAAGAAAAAAACCCGAGACGAGTAATCAACTAAGAAAAAAAAAAAACGCTCAATACTAAAGCAAAGCAGAATAAGTAAATTAAACCTAGTGAGCCAACAAACCTACCAAGGTTTCACTAAAGCGTTCCCTAAACGATCCGCTTAGGTGAAACGTTGGTAGGTTTGTTGGCTCACTAGGTACACTTTACTTACATATATATATATATATATATATATATATATATATATATATATATATATAGGGTGTCCATAGAGTTCGTGTGCACTTTTCAAAATTTATAACTTTATTTGTATTAAGATTTTTAAAAGTGCACAATAAAATTACGGACACCTTATATATATATATATATATATATATATATATATATATATATATATATAAGGTGTCCTTATATATATACATATATATTATAAATTATTCTTTAGTGCATGTACACACTACATATAATTTGTAGATGTTCTTATGTATAATTTTATAATAAATATTCATTGTTCTTTTTTTATATTGAGCACTGTTTTAAATGAATGTTTCTAACGTTGCAATTATTTTCTTCATTCCTCATTTGGATATATATATATATATATATATACATATATATATATATATATAACATTCTACGTCTAGAGAATGACTCATATATATATAGTCATCCACAGACAGATCTGTATCGCTGTATCACAGCTCATCAATACGATTAGACATCAGATTGCTTTTTACCCAGGATTGAAAACCGACCGAATTGGCGTCAGTAGTCGATTCTACCTTTGGGCTATGGGCGCTCGGTAGAAGGAGGCAGACTTTTTAGCGTATATATATATATATATATATATATATATATATATATATATATATATATATATATATATATAATTCTACTTTCTAGAGAACGACTTTAAGCAATTATCAGGGGTTTATAATGAACTGTCCATGTACTTGCATGTTTACCCATATGTATACTTATTGACATCCATCTATATATATATATATATATATGTGTGTGTGTGTATGTGTGTGTATGTATATATAAACATATATGTGTGTGTTTGTGTATATATACATATATATATATATATATATATATATCAGGAAAGGAAAGAATCAGCTAATTTTATTTGATTACCATTTTATCGATTTTTCTCTAAATCGCTTCACGTTATTCAATCGATTTTTATTCATCCGAGAATTGGTTTGTTTTCTTTTTATGAAAAAATCAATTTTAATTGTTTTCATCCGTGAATCAAAACATAAAATCTCATATTCAAATTTTCAGTGAATTTTTATTAAAAAAAAAAAAAAAAAAAAGAATTAAAATGAAAGAAAAAACATGGTTCGATATATTGTACAAGTTCTTAATCAGTGCCGGTACCTCCATGCCCAAGACTTTCTGACTTCAATCACTTTTTCGCCCCCCCCCCCGCACCCCACCCTCTCGCTTCTATTCATTACTTATTTAGTCATAGAATAAATATACCATAGATGGCACTCAGTGTGTTTTCCCCAAAACCATAGACGCAAATAAACTAAACTATTGAGAAGTAAAACACGTAAATAGCCACGTCAGATGCAAATGCTCATAAGGATGTCATGTATGGCGTCCATATTGCTCGTGTCTCAACGATCAGCTCCTTGCTGCCGTCTTTGCAGACTTATAATAACGACATCAAGCTAATGAATCCTTTTTAACTTGGCTTACGGCCATATCACGTTGAATACACCGATTCTCGCTCGATCACCGAAGTTAAGCAACGTTAAGCCTGGTCAGTACTTACTTGTGTGACCACTTAGGAATACCAAGTGCTGTAAGCGTGTAGTGACGGATGTGCGTTGTGGTGAAGTGGGTATCGGCTTGGAAAGAGAAATCGGTGAGCCTAGTTCGAATTCCAATTGAATAACCTGCATTCACTTAAGCACTGGTACCCTTGGGGAAAGGTATTAAGCCCTCCCTCCCTCCAGTTATGGGTCAAATAACAGTGTAGGATTTGGGGATATGCCCTAATACCTAATAAAAAACAAATCCCAATGAATCTTGGTACTCGAAAAGGAGAAAAACTTATAACTAGACACAAAACTTATATAAAAAGAAAAATCAACTTTAAATTGTTGAAAGAAAAAGGTAATACCAGGAATAAATAAAATTTAGTTGGCAATAAATGACCCACCGAGGTTGATATGCCATAAATATAAATCGACCAAAACCATAGACGCAAATAAATTAAACTATTGAGAAGTAAAATACGTAAATAGCTACGTCAGATGCAAATGCTCATAAGGATGTCATGTATGGCGTCCATATTGCTCATGTCTCAACGATCAGCTCCTTGCTGCCGTCTTTGCAGACTTATAATAAAGACATCAAGCTAATGAATCATTTTTAACCTCCCAGAAAGGAATAACTAATCAGTACTTATAGACTAGCACTACAGAACCATCAAAAATTTTGCAAAATAATAAAAGCCTCAGAATTCTGCTTAGGTTGACAAAGCAAACCTCGCTGCGGAGCTTGAAAAAGACCTCCATTCTGTGGTGGACTGGGGTGAGAAATGGCTCGTGAATTTTAATGCTTCCAAAATGAAAACGTAATCTATTAACCATCACAGACAAACGATCCTACTTCCCATTAGCATGGATCAGGCTTGCTTCCCTGAAAACAAAACACTGCGCCTCCTCGGACTAACTCTCTCAGCAGACCTCAAGTAGAATTACTATATCGAACACATTTAAATGTAAAGTCAACAGTCATCTCCTGTCTCACTAACTTACATTCTATCTCTCATGCTCTTCTACTTCTACCCCACTCTCAGCAGTAATCTCTTCCTCTTCTACTCTCTTCTTGACACTCCCTGCAACCTCTCACTCCTCATAACATTCCTCCTCGTTCACCCCACTCTCATCAGTAATCTCTTCCCTCTCTTACTCTCTTCCTGACACCCCCTGCAACCTCTCACTCCTCATAACATTCCTCTTCGTTCACCCCACTCTCATCAGTAATCTCTTCCCTCTCTTACTCTCTTCCTGACACCCCCTGCAACCTCTCACACCTCATAACATTCCTCCTCGTTCACCCCACTCTCATCAGTAATCTCTTCCTCTCTTACTCTCTTCCTGACACCCCCTGCAACCTATCAATCCTCATAACATTCCTCCTCGTTCACCCCACTCTCATCAGTAATCTCTTCCCTCTCTTACTCTCTTCCTGACACCCCCTGCAACCTCTCACACCTCATAACATTCCTCCTCGTCCACCCCACTCTCATCAGTAATCTCTTCCCTCTCTTACTCTCTTCCTGACACCCCCTGCAACCTCTCACACCTCATAACATTCCTCCTCGTTCACCCCACTCTCATCAGTAATCTCTTCCCTCTCTTACTCTCTTCCTGACACCCCTTGCAACCTCTCACACCTCATAACATTCCTCCTCGTCCACCCCACTCTCATCAGTAATCTCTTCCCTCCCCTAATCTCTTCTTGACACCCCCTGCAACCTCTCACTCTTCATAATATTCCTCCTATGTAATCCCCTGCACAACAGTGGCAGTAAAATGCCTTGCTTGGGGCGACACGATTAAAAGAAAATAGCTAAATCCGCAATCAAAAAGGTCGGTTCACTGTGCAGCTCCAGGAAGTTTTTTCCGTTTGAATCCATCCTGCACATATATGAATCTCGTCATCATCATTCTGCGGCCTCAGCCGAGATTCAAAATCTTGTCAGTAGCTGAATACTTGATGCTTCGTCATCAGAGCTACCAAGGGTGTTTTTATCGTGACACCATCGATGGGTTGCCTACCACGGCTTAAGAGAGTCCCATTCACCCTCGTTGAGAGAAGGATATCCCGCACTAGTTTCCCAACCTGGTATTTTTTACAACCTCGCGGTAAATAGCATATAAATCTACCATCCGCCTGTGTATTGATTCCTGCTGCCGCATCTGGTCAGGTGCCCCTGCTATTCATCTCGGGGTTCTTGACAAAATTCAACAGAGAATCTGTAATGTGATCGATCCCGACTTGGCCGTTCAGATGCAGTCACTTTCTCACCGGTGTAATGTAGGTTCCCTGTGTCTCTTCTACAAATGCTTTCACATCTGCTCCGATGAACTTGACTCACTGGTGACCCCTATGCATGAATTTACTCTTGAGACTAGACTAGCCCACCCTTTTACAGTCAAACCAATAAAATGTAACCTCAACTTCTACTCCCCAGCTTCTTTTCTCGCATTTCCCGCCTGTGGAATTCCCTTTCTTCGTCGTCGTCTTGCGGCCTTTGGCTGAGATAGAACCCACTACACCCCTCCAGTATTCCCAATTTGTAGCGAAATTCATAATCTTGTCAAATCGCTGAATACTTGATGCTTCGCCAGGACTACCAAGGGTGTTTTTTATTGTGACACCAACACTAGATGGGTTGCTTCTAGGCCCCATCCTGTTATTTAACCCATAACTGGAGGGAAGTGATGGATTAATACCTTTCCCAGGGGTACTAGAGCTTAAGAGAATTCAGGGTACTCAATTGATCTCGGCCCACCGATTTCTCTTTCCAAGCCGACATCCACTGCACCACAACGCACATCCGCCACTGAACGCTTACAGCACCTGGTATTCGCAAGCGGTCACCCATCTAAGTACTGACCAGGCTCATGTGTGTTTAACTTCGGTGATCAAACGAGAACCGATGTATTCAACGTGATATGGCCGTAATTTCTTATATTTCCTTCCTCGACAGATACAATCTACAAAAATTTAAATGTAACGTCAATAGTCATCTCCTTTCACACTGACATGCATCCTCTCTCTCCATGCTCCTTTCTCAGTCTACTTCACTCTCATCAGTATTATCATCCTTCTCTTACCCACTTCCTGACACCCCCTATAACCTGTCATTGTCATTTTCCACCTATGTAACCAAATGGAATAACCACAAATCTACATGTCAGTTGGATAACCTTAAAAAAATTGCCATAGTGACTAGGCTCGTGTGGAAATTAAAACAAAAACATGGAAAAGTCTATGATGTAACACAGAGTATAGTTAAAAAGCAAAACCTTAAAACAGTGGTAATGCCTTCAGCTGTGGCAAGAAGAAAAGTTCACCATTCTATTGTTTCCAGAACAAAAAAAATTCTAATTGAAAGATCAGAGGTCGTGTACGTATATGTAATCACACCTACAGATACAACTTAAGATCATGCAAGCCTAGACGAATGCGTTTTGAGACACTTTGTCAACGCCTTCCCAATTTTGAAGGTTTTCGGTTGTTTAAAGGTTATAGTCACGCGTTCGTAAAAATCTCTAGCTGCGTTGTGGTGCAGTGGATATCGGCTCGGAACGAGAAATCGGGGATCCGAGTTCGAATTCCAGTTGAATTCATTGCATTCACTTACGCGCAAATACCCTTGGGAAAGGTATTAATCCGTCTCTTCCATCCAGTTATGGGTTAAATAGCAGGATAGATTGGGTTCTATAGCCTTGGCTTGGCAACCAGTCTACCGCAGAAAGCAATGGCAACCTACTGCGGGATAATCTTCTGCCCAGTCAGTCATGTCTCTTTCGAGACATGATCGCCCAAGCGTGTTTCACGTATGGCACTTAACTGATTGACTGAATATAATAGTTAGAAACATAATTAAAAATTCTAATGGGCATAAAGTGGTGGATCGGTTTTCTATTGTTATGAAGTAATAAACTGATCCCCCACTAATTACTACTTAATGATATAATATATCTCTTCCTCCTCTAGCTATGAGTCAAATAACAGGACAGATTGGGTTCTATAGCCTTGGTCGGCAACCAGTCTACCGCAGAAAGCAATGGCAACCTACTGCGGGATAATCTTCTGCCCAGTCAGTCATGTCTCTTTCGAGACATGATCGCCCAAGCGTGTATCACATATGGCACATAAGTGACAGACTGAAAATAATAGTTGGAAACAATTGAAACTTCTACTGGGCATAAAGTGGGGGATCGCTTTTCTATTGTTATGAAGTAATAAACTGATCCCCCAATAATTATCCCTAATATAATAATGTAATATAATCTATCTCTTCTCCCTCCGTCTATGAGTTAAATGGCAGGACAAATTGAGTTCTATAGCACTGGCTGGAAACCAGTCTACCACAGAAAGTAATGGTAACCGACTGCGGGATAATCTTCTGCCCAGTCAGTCATGTTTCTTTCGAGACATGATCGCCCAAGCGTGTTTCACGTATGGCACTTAATTGACTGTACTTTTGAAAAGTGTTAGAAAATCAGTTATTAAAAATCGACTGAAGATACCGAAAGGTTGAGACCTTGTTTGTTGCGTATATACTCATTCCCGAATAAAAAATATTCAAGATCTCTACAATAGAAATGCATTAAGAATTTTTTTAATACAACTGGGTATTGGTCTAATATAATCATGACCAAAAACTAAATATGTATATCCACTTTCGTATTTGAATATTTTTTATTATGTCGGCTCTAAGCATTTGGCTCAAATGAACATCTTCAGAGAGGTTACAAAGACGTTAACATAAAAACATCCCCCATCAAAGGTGATATTATCATGTGTTGAAAATAAAAAAAAACATTGCTATGCGACGATAAAAGACACCGAATAGCAGATGCAGTTCGTAAATTTATAATGCGGTTCAATATCGTCATATAGCAATATGACATTTCAACAAAAGATAATATCATCTTTGATGGTGGATGTCTTTCTGATAACGTCCTGTAAACACTGAAGATGTGCTTATGTGAGCCGAAAGATTAGAACCAGCATAATAATAATTAAGAAAGAGTATTCAACTGTTTTTATTTTCCCTTTAAATTAAAACCAAAAAAACGATGTTTAGAACGCCTATTGATTAAATTTAATAGACTTTCAATGTCTGTTATATTAAACAATATATGTTTAGAAATTCATCTGCTGGCTCGATACACTATATATATATGGAGGAAATATTTTAATAGGGTCTGATGAGATGATATATATATATATATATTATGAATAAGAAATGAAAAAGTTAACAGCGTTCAAAACATTAATTTAAAACAGTGCTCAATATAAAATAGAACTATGAATATTTATTATAAATTATAGTTTAGAACATAAAAATTATCATCTACTACAAAGTGTACATTTTGTTTCGAAATTGAAAGGACAATGTCTCATCTGGTAGTATGAAAAAAAGGAAAATTCTTTATCTTATATTGGCGAATTATGTGTGGGAGGTGGGTTGGGTGCAAAATGGGAAATTAGAGTTTAAGCTGTAAGTCAGAATATATATATATATATATATATATATATATATATATATATATAGCAGCAGTATAGCCCGGTGTTGCTCGGGTGTAATGCAAGCTTTAAAACTAATCCATGGTACTGGACCTCAGACTCTTTGGACATTGGCACGAAAGACTAAAAAGCAATAGTTGTTTCCAGTTAAAGCGAAACCGTAGACTAAAAGAAAAATTTTGAAGTTTGGTGAGAATCGGATAAAAATTGTGGATTTGTATAAAGTACATACACACAGATAAACAGACGCACACACAAACAACTTGCCTTTTATATATATATATATATATATATATTATCGATTTTCTGCACGATTGTAAGAACTGCAACTTTGAAACTTCTGAATATCGTTTCTTATGTCTTTGTCTATGAGTGTATCAAATTTGATTAAAATCGGACCACTCCGACTCTAACCCGATTTTTTCGATTATCGACGTTATAGTACAACTGTGTAAATTTTCAAGAAAATCGGTTCAACCGTTTCGGAGGTAACGTATACACACACAGAGACACACAGAGACACACACATACACAGACAAGTTCCATTTACAAAATAAGTTAATATATATATATATATATATATATATAGAGAGAGAGAGAGAGAGAGAGAGAGAGAGAGCGAGAGAGAGAGAGAGGGAGTGAGAGAGAGAGAGAGTAAAATAGGGGAGAGAGAGAGAAAAAGAGATAGACAAAAGTGGAGGAGTTTGTATTGAAATGTTTTCGCTTCGAGCGACATACCTAAATCATAACGAATGATTAAACATCGGTTTTCGAGAGGAAAAGTGGTTCTTTCTCAGACAGAAAATTTATCACTACCTGCTAAGACATAGTTGGAAAGAGACCAGAAGACAAAGCGTCAGTATACAATGAAAAAGAAAAAGTGGGCGACTGAACAAACGTCAGGGCGTAATTTTTTCTTTGGTGAATAATTTCTGTACTTATCTATCTCGCACACGGTCAAAGCAAACGTGATTTTTACGTGTCGGTTCAGCTGCTACCGTCAGAGAACGGCCAAATGGCTACTGAGTTCATTAAATTAAATTTGCCGCCGTTTAAAAATAATCTGGTGTTCATATGATTATACGTCTAAATGAAAAACAAGGAATCCGAAATAGGTTCTTGTTCAATATGATATATTCTTACAGGACGTTGGAGATCATGGCTCTCCAAAGTAACTTATTCCTTATCACCCGTAACAGGTTTTCTCACTTTGCCAAGATTCTGATTACTGTGTTTCGCTATCAATTTCCACAAGGTTGGAAGATAAGTGACGCGTGTTAGAATTTTTTAGGTGCGTTGTGGTACAGTGGATATCGGCTTGGAACGGAGAAGCCGGGGAGCCGAGTTCGAATTCCAGCTGAATCCATTGCATTCACTTACGCGCAAATACCCTTGGGAAAGGTATTAATCCGTCTCTTCCTTCCAGTTATGGGTTAAATAGCAGGACAGATTGGGTTCTATAGCCTTGGTCGGCAACCAGTCTACCGCAGAAAGTAATGGCAACCTACTGCGGGATAATCTTCTGCCCAGTCAGTCATGTCTCTTTCGAGACATGATCGCCCAAGCGTGTATCACGTATGGAACTTAACTGACTGACTGAATATAATAGTGGAAATCATGATTGAGGTTTCTATTGGGCATAAAGTGGGGGATCAGTTTATATTGTTATGAAGTAATAAACTGATCCCCCATTAATAATACTTAATATAATACTGTAATATAATCTATCTCTTCTTCCTCCAGCTATGAGTTAAATGGCAGGACAGATTGGGTTCTATAGCCTTGGTCGGCAACCAGTCTACCGCAGAAAGCAATGGCAACCTACTGCGGGATAATCTTCTGCCCAGTCAGTCATTTCTCTTTCGAGACATGATCGCCCAAGCGTTTTTCACGTATGACACTTAACTGACTGACTGATACATTATTTATTGTATCGAAAAATATAATTATGGCACAAGGCCGAACAAGGGGAGGGGTAGAGGTTGTTTCTCGATTAACTATCCTAAACCTAGCTAAACACTATCACGACCCATTCACTCATTACAATTTGCTCAATCGCCAAAAGAACACATACATCATCTCCCACACCTTCATACACCATAATACCACATATTTACGAGGGACACCTGAAAACGGAGAAAAAACCCATGACAATAAAAATGTGTTTATATACAATATAATACGTAATTTAAAAGATTTAATGAAGAATGAAATGATGGAAGGTGGGACAAACACAAAAACCAAAATAAAAATACAACAAATTTGCATACATGTATACACTATTTATTTTTTGCAAAAATACAAAAAATGTGGCACAAAGCTGAAAAGTGAGTATTGGAGGTTGGTTCTCGCTTAACTATCCTATACCTAGCTAAACATTATCACGACCCATTCACGCGTTACAATATGCTCAATCACCAAAAGAACCCATCCATCACCTCCCAATCCTTCTTACACCACAATACCACATTTACGAGGGGCACCTAAAAACAGGAAAAAAAAACATGATAATAAAAATGTGCTTATATACAATATAATAAATAATTTAAAAGATTTAATGAAGAATGAAATGATGGGAGGGGGGATGAACACAAAAACCAAAATAAAAATACAACAAATTTGCATACATGTATACTCTATTTATTTTTTTAAAAATTACAAAATTGTGGCACAAAGCCGAAAAGGGAAGGGGGTGAGGTTGGTGCTCACTGGTACTATACCTAGCTAAATACTATCACGACCCATTCACTCATTACAATTTGCTCAATCACCAAAAGAACCCATCCATCATCTCTCAAACATTCATATACCATAATACCACATATTTACGAGGGACACCTAAAAACGGAGAAAAAACCAATGACAATAAAAATGTGTTTATATACAATATAATACATAATTTAAAAGATTTAATGAAGAATGAAATGATGGGAGGTGGGATGAACCCAGAAACCAAACTAAAAATACGACAAATTTGGATACATGTATACTGTATTTATTTTTTGTAAATAATACAAAAAATTATGGTACAAGGCCTAAAAGGGGAGGGGAGAGGTTGGTTCTCGCTTAACTATCCTATACCTAGCTAAACACTATCACGACCCATTCATTCGTTACACTTTACTCAGTCACCAAAAGAAGCTATCCATCTCCTCCCAATCCTTCATACACCACAATGCCACAAACTAACAAGCGGCACCTAAAAAATAGGGAGAATAACCCATGACAATAAAAATGTATTTATGTACAATATAATATATACAATAATATGTACAATATAATATAAAATATTTGATGAAGAATGAAATGATGGGAGGTGGGATGAACCCAAAAACCAAACTAAAAATACGACAAAATTGGATGCATGTATACTGTGTAGACAGCCATGGGCTAACCTATTTTATAGTTCACCAATAGAAGGCTTAACCAATCAGGAGGCTCAAAATATTCAATGCGACGTGTTAAAAGGCGGCCATATTTTTCCGAGTATTACCGATCAAATCCGATTCAGTAGAGTGTCTGGTTCGGGAGTGATAATTAATCTTTGACGTTGTTTCATTGAACAGATCACGTGATGCGCTTTATCCACAAACTATGACGGACATTATCAACAACTCGGTGCCGTCCCCTATCTTTCTCTCTCGCTTTTTTTTCACGACAAGACGATAACTACACTATGACGCAAAGCAACACTAGGAGGGATAGAGAAGCAAATGTCTTCAACAGGAACTGGAAACTCAATAATAGTAATAAGTTTCGGTGGAAACGTTATAAGGAAGCAGAAACCAATCATAAAAAGAAGATAGAGAACCTTACCTCTATTCAAAAAGACTGCGGAGGAATATCATTCCGAATGATGGTAATTTTCTCCAGTCTCACTTCCCGCTTCCAAAACTTCAGTTGTCTTTTCCCGATTCTTCGCATAAGTGTTATTTTGGTCTTCTTTTTCTTCTATCTGCCTTGTTCTTTCAGGACCTTAGCGATCATTGCATTGTACATCTCCCTATCCTTCGTTGCTCTTAGCACGCTTTCTCCTGTTACACCAAGCAACCCCCGTTCTGCTATCAACCTGCTCAGGCCAGTCAAGTAAGCTACTCTCTGTTTTCCCCTGTCTCTCCTTCCCCCTGTCTGGCTTGTTAGTATCAGGTTCTCCGAGCCCTCCTTCCTCATTGCATGTCCCAGAATCTTTAGCTGTCTCTTCTTGATGCTCAGTATTAATTTCTGTTTCATTTCCATCCTTTCCAAAACCTCATCATTGCTCACATGCTCGACCCATGAGATCCTCAGCATCCTTCTGTAGAATCACATTTCAGTTTTTTTCAAGTTTTCCCTTCATCTTCGATGATATTGTCTAGGATTTACTGCTGGATTGAAGAATTGACATCACATAGCAATCCAGTACTCTCTTCTTTGTTTCTAGTGAAAATTCCCTGTTTCTTAATACTCTTCTCAGCTGCTGGAATGCATCCTTGTGCTTTTGGATGTCAGGAATATAAATGTATAGAAATTGATGTGGCCACAAAATGAGGTTTCAGTTTATATATTGATTGTAATATGAAACTGATCCCCCACTTTATATCCAGTATGCTTCTGTAGAACCACATTACGGCTGCTTCAAGTTTTTCCTTCACCTTCGATGATATTGTCCAGCATTTATTGCCGTATTGAAGAATTGACATCACATAGCAATCCAGTATTCTTTTCTTTGTTTCTAGTGAAATTTTCATGTTTCTTAATACTTTACTCAGTTTCTGGAATGCGTGCTTGGCTATTCCAATTCGCCTTCGGATCTCTGTGTCGCACTTTCCGTCTTCCGTAGAACACTTCCCAGGTATTTAATTTTTTGTACCTGCTTGATTTTAGTATCCCCCACCTGTAATTAGCATTCTGAGTTGCTCTTTTTGCTGATGAGCATTTATTCGGTTTTCTTACAGTTTATTTGTATTATTTCTTGTCATTCTCTTCGGCTACCTTTTGTAGTTTCCTTTCTGTGTCTACTATCAGCTCTGTATCATCTGCGTACCTTATGTTGTTCAAATTGTAGTATCCGATGACGAGTCCTGGCATAACATCTAGGGTTCTCAGAATAGTCTCGTTGTACAAGTTGAATAGATCCGGTGATAAGGCACATCCTTGGCTTACGCCCTTGTCTATCTTTGCATATGTGCTGAATTCGTTTCCTGTCCGTGTGCAGGTATTTTGCTGCCAGTAATGATTCTTGATTATTCTTATGTCTTTCTCAAATATGTTGAGGTTGCTGGGCATTTATATTAATTCTTTGTGGCGTACTTTGTCGAACGCCTTCGCCTAATTGATAAAATATAGCTACACGTCATTTCTTATTTGTATTACCCTTTGGGATAGCATCCCAAATATGGCGTTCCTTCTTCTAGTGTCTTTGACGAATCCACATTGTTCTTGTCCTATCTCTGACCTAATTCTGCTTCTTTCTCTATTCATCAGGATTCGGACTATCAGTTTTGTAATATGCTACCATTTATATAGAATTTCTTCCATGCTTGCTCACTTGGCCAATAGAATTATCAGCATCTTTCAATAGAAGTATATTTCTGAACCTTGGTTGTGAAGTTTTTCTCACTTAATCGTACTATGTCGGTTGCTAATCGACTTAACGTACCCTAGATGTTAGGAATTTGATAATCTTTCACTGAAAGCTGACTCCTTAGTATTAGGCTAACTGCCGACTATTATCAACTGCCTAATAGTTCTAATAGAACTCTAAAGAACTCCTATGAAGTTCTCAATGAACTTCTCAAGAACTCATAAGTTCTCTAGAACTTCCTATTAACTCTTATTAATATAGAAGGGAGAGTCCTTTATCTGAGGAATAGGTGTTTCCCCATAACAATATAGAAGTTCAGCAAGTCTTTTCTTTGTATCCAACGAAATTTAGCTTCTTAAATATATCTTTTGCTACTTTTATATGCGTTCGGATTTCGGTGCCATTTTTCTATCCTCAAATATTCAAACCTTCTGTATTTGTTATAAGTAGAGATTTCCAATTCTTCTTTAATATTTTTATTTTGCTAACAACCATTATTTTTGCTCCTTCTAGTTGATGGCTATTCCTTTTTATCTCCGGTTTTTTAAACTTCCTTATCTCCCTTGTTTCATTTCTTTGTCTGCTGTCACTACAAAGGAAAATATCCGGTTTTTGTCACGATCTTGGTAATAGAAACATTATTGTGTGTGTGTGTGTGTTAGTTTTTGTATATATATATATATATATATATATATATATAAATTAAAAAAGGATTAATTCAGTGATGTTGAATGACCATTTCGATATGAAGATCCCCACGGGGGATAACACATCACCTCAGCAAAAGAAAAATCCTTTCAGAAACTGGAGAAAAATCAGTCTAATTTTCCTTTTTAAATAGATTTGCAAAGAAATTAAAAAAGAAAATAAAAAATAAAAATAAAAAATAAAAAATAAAACAAAATAAAATAAAATAAACAAGAAAAGAAAAAATAGACATCGTCTGGGTTCGCAAAAGAAGGAAAGAGAATTGTAACTAAAAATTCACAGACGGTCGTGTTTAATTGATGTAAGGTTAAGCAACACGGAAAAAAGGTGGGAGATAAGAGAGATAAAGGAAGGAAGGGAGGGGAAAAGAAAAGAAAAGAAAGAAAAAAGAAAGATAAAATTTTTTAATATTAAAATAAAATTTTTAATATTAATTAGAATCGTGTTTTTGGAATTTACCTTCCTGCTTTTTTCCCTTGGATTAAAGTATCTTCATTAAAATGTATATATATATATATATATATATATACACACACTCTTTGAAATGGTTTTAATGTTCAGACAAAATGAGTTGAATATATATATATATATATATATATATATATATATACTCTTTGAAATAGTTTCCATGTTCAGACAAAATGAGTTGAACATATATATATATATATATATATATATAAAAATCAAAATAATAACTAAATAGTCTCTGTAAGTATGTAGGCTGTAAATTTATACTAAGATAAACCTTCAAAAATAACACTAACAAACAGAACCTTATTCCGTTATAATCCGGTGCACTGAGGCGTCGGATAAATGGGGAGAAAAAAAGAAAGCCGCGGAACAAGAACAAAACATTCAATACTCCGCAGTAAAGAAAAAAAAAACCAAACGGAACCAACCAGAAGAAAAAGTGCTCGATACAAAGTACAAAAGATATACAAAAGTAGAGCAAAGACACACGAAAACATTAAAAGTTTGAAATTTCAATACAAAAAGATACTCCTAAATAAACGAAGTGAGATCATTAGTATGTGTCGTCATAGAAATAAGTATAAATTAAAATAAGTAACCTTTTCTTCTAATGAGTCACAATGAGGT
Source organism: Ascarosepion bandense (assembly GCA_037127315.1). NCBI lineage: Eukaryota > Metazoa > Mollusca > Cephalopoda > Sepiida > Sepiidae > Ascarosepion > Ascarosepion bandense. Next base: position 98,387 of record JBBBDQ010000489.1, read on the forward strand.
TTTTTTTTAAATTTTGGCTAAGCAGTTAATTCCCCAATACCTACCATTACTAACTCAAGGATCAAGCCACATACCTCCCACTATCAAAGAAGAAATTACGACCAAAATCATGCTAGCTTAAACCTATAAAAACAAATAGAGAAAAAATTAAAATTTTAAAATTTAAATACCAGAATATACACCTAAATAAAGAGAGGGCCATCATTAGTATGTGTCTTCATAGAAACAAGTATGAATTGCTATGATTATGCTATTTTTCTAATTAGTTACAATAAGGTTTTTTAAAAAAATTGGCTAGGCAGTTACTTCCACACAACCTATCACTACTAACTCAAGGTTCAAGCCATATACCTCCTACTACCAAAGAAGAAATTACTACTAAAATTCCACTAGCTTAACCTTATAAAAACCAGTATCTCCAAAACACTTCCTTTACTAGAGCAAACCTCTGGGCTTAGAATGTTTCCTCGTTCTTTGTTTATACGGGGTTGAGAACTCATGTCTTAAAATGACATGTTGAAAATGGCTATTTCCTCTCTAAGTTTTATCTGAATTTATATATATATATATATATATATATATATATATATATATATATATATATTCTGACTTACAACTTAAACTCTAATTTCCCATTTTGCACCCCACCCACCTCCCACACATAATTCGCCAATATAAGATAAAGAATTTTCCTTTTTTTTTCATACTACCAGATGAGACATTGTCCTTTCAATTTAGAAACAAAATGTACACTTTGTAGTAGATGATAATTTTTATATGTTCTAAATTATAATTTATAATAAATATTTATAGTTCTATTTTATATTGAGCACTGTTTTAAATTAATGTTTTGAACGTTGTTAACTTTTTCATTTCTTATTCATAATATATATATATATATATCATCTCATCAGACCCCATTAAAATATTTCCTCCATCTGGCATAAAATTTCTGCTGGAAATTTTATGTTGTAAAAAAGTCTGATGAGATGAGATGTTTAAGCTCATTGAAATGAACTATAGTTTATAACTAATATGACGTGTTGAGTTTTCCTTTATAAACTATATATATATATATATATATATATATATATATATATATATATATGTGTGTGTGTGTGTGTGTGTGTGTGTGTGTGTGTGTGTGTGTGTGTGTTTTGTTATATAATATGTCCAAGTTCTGTCTGTTGAGGCGTACGGGAGCTGGTTAATTTTTCTTTCGGCCTTGTGTCAGACTTAATCGAACTCCCTGCAGCTTACAATTTTCATGCAGAATTATTATCAGAAGTTTCTCATCAGAAGATTGGTTGTTGGCAGGTTGTAGTGAGTGAAATAGAGTGGAATAGTTTAAGAATAAAGTATACGTTTTGCATTTTAATATAGAAATTTATTAAAGAAGAAATAACAAGAATTCGTAGAAATTTATGTTCAATGAGAATGTTAAGGGTATCAAGAGTTCGTACAAAATGTTCGTAATAGTAATCGTTGAAAGAGATAAGGAGAAAAGGAAAGAGGACAATGTCCGAGTCGCTTGAAGTGGAAGTTAAATTTTAGATGTGTGTCTCTCTTTCGCTGCTCCCATCTGAGTCTCTGACGCTACGAAGTCATTTATATGCCCTTTTAAATTTCGCACAGGATCGCTAAGTCCTTTCAAGTCTTACAAGTCGCTTCAATTGGTCAAAAATCATTTTAGCATCTACTTGCGAAATCTGGTTTCGACTTTTTGTTAAGCACATCGTCAATCATTTTTCTATTTGAGAAAACCGGGATTTCACACGTCGTTTTGAATTTTTGTAAAAGTCAAGAAGAGAGTTGATTTTCATTAATTTCTTATCCTCCACACTATCAATATTTTTTTTGATCTTCCGAATTTCCGAATAAGATGTTTTGTGTTATCGAAATAATTGCTAAAATTAAAATTAATTTTTATGTTATATTATTTTACCTAACGTACTTTCGATTTTTAATACATTCGTTTGGAAGAAAAATACACCAGAAAAATTTTACTTTCAGCATTCGAGAATAAAATAAAATATAATAGAATTTTATGCAAATTTACCGATAACATATTTTTTAATTAAACATGTTTGCTAGAATTATTGTTGCCGACATATATTGTAAGCCCAATCTAATTAAAGCCTCACTCAACAATCAAAGACTTCGGAATAAACGCTCCTTTTGTATTAGAAAAAGACACTAAAATAAAATACATCTTCTTCTTCTTCTTCTATGTGACCTGTCCCTTCAGGACGTAGGCGATCATGGTTCTCCACGTCTTCCTATCCCTTGTGGCTCTTAATATGTTTGCTTCTGTTACTCCTGGCAACCCCCGTTTCGTCATCCACCTGATCAGGCCCTGCAAAGATGTTATCCGCTGCCTTCCTCTGTTTCTCTTTCCTTCTATCTGGCCAGTCAGTATCAGGTTCTCCACGCTCTCATTCCTCTTTGCGTTTCCCAGGAAATTCAGTTGTCTCTTCCCTATGCTCAGTATTAATTTCATATTCATTGCCATTCTTTCCAACACCTCATCCTTGCTTGCATGCCCAGTCCACGATATCCGCAGCATCCTTCTGTAGAACCACATTTCGGCCGCTTCCAGTTTTGTCCTCATTTTCGATGATATTGTCCAGCATTCACTGCCGTATTGAAGAACTGAGATCACATAGCAATCCAGCACTCTTTTCTTTGTTTCTAGTGAAATTTTCCTGTGTGTTAGTACTTTACTCAGCTTCTGGAACGCGTCCTTTGCCATGCCAATTTGCCTTCGGATCTCTGTGTCACACTTTCCATCTGCTGTTAGAACACTTCCTAGGTATTTAAATTTTTGTATTTCCTTGATTCTGGTGTCCCCCGCCTGTATTTATCATTTTGGGTTGCATCTTTCGCTGATGACCATGCATTCAGTTTTCTTGAAGTTTATTTGTAGTCCTTTTTGTCACTCTCCACCGCTACCATCTGTAGGAAGTTTTTTTTAGTTTCCTTTCCGTATCAATCAAAATATGAAGAGAACCTAACAACATCTAAAACAAGGCTCCCTTAAAAATAGCTAAAGAAGTTACCTAAAATTATTTTTTATTCCTTTACTCTCACCTAAAAGAATTCATAAGAACGCTGAAAAACTGATTAAATTTTTCTTTGTAATATTTAACGATAAAAAGAAATAATGCTGCCCAATTGACGAGATATTAAAATAAGTAAATTGGTATATAAAATATTTTATAAGAAATAAATAGATATTAAATAATGGGATAACGACAGTAGGAAGTAATTTAGAATAAAAAATTTAAAAAGTGGAATTAAGTAAAGAGATTTAAATCAAAGAGACAAGTCAAATTTTGATATCTCAACTAACATACTCAAATGCCTATAATCGGATAAAGAACCGCATCACCACCATTTTGTCACTATCTGCGGCCATCCGCCACAGTAAAAATGGACTTGTCTCTTTGATTTAATTCTCTTTACTTAATTCCACTTTGTTAACAGCTTAAATGTTCTATGTTCAATATATGTTAATGTTTATTCTTTGATAATGGCTTATGTAAGCCGAAAGCTTAGACCTGATAGAAAAATCAACAATTACTGTGATTTCTTGTTGTCTTTCAACGATAGCACGTTCAAGCTTATCAGACGATACGAACGGATCCTACACAAAATAGATAGACAAAACTTGTTTGTATTATTCAACGAAACCTGTATTAATGTAAAAATGCTGCCAAAATACACACAATATTTATATATATATATATATATATATATATATATATATATGAATGAATGAATGAGAGATACCCACATGTGCTTTTATCTGTGTGTAGGAGAAAGATTGAATGGTTCGAAAAAGTGTAACATAAATAATTTAACCTCGACATGGAAATATATCTGAACTTAAAGAAATAACTATGTCAATCAATCGATTTTCAGAGAAGCGGAAGTATATGAAAATAAAAAAAAAGAATTAAAAAAATCCAACCGACAGTGAAGCTAACGCTGAGGCACATAAAATACAGACAAATCACTAGATTGCAAATTCAAACACTGATCTACACATTATACCGACGATACATGTATATCTCAAATAATCGATTATCTTCCACAGGCAAGGACGGGAGAAGAAAATTAATTTCGATAATCCTAGCAAAGTTTCTTTTTTTTTTCAGTATAAATTCTGTGCTAACTTTCTTCACATTTTTTTTCCATAGTGGAACTTTCTTCCGTATTTTTTTTTCATTTACAGGTGGGGAAACTAAAATCAAGCAGGTAGAGAAATTTAAATACCTGGGAAGTGTTATAACAGAGGACGGAAATATGAAGGCGTATTGGCATTGCCAAAGTTGCATTCCAGAAACTAAGTAGAGTATTAAGAGACAGGAAAATTTCGCTGAAAACAAAGAAGTGAGTACTGCATTGTTAGGTGCTATGATACAAGGTTAGGAGAACCCCAGCGCATACGCCCGGGTCAAAGGTCAAAATTAACCAAGCTTCCGCATAGATTCTTATGACTTTGTCTATGAGTGTATCAAATTCAATTAAAATCGGACCGCTCTTTCTATAACCCGATTTTTTCCATTATCGATTTTCGATATTTATCGGGGGTACCTGGACACAAAACCTAGCTAAGAACACTCGCAGACGCTTATAGTCCAACTGTGTAAATTTTCAAGAAAATTGGTTCAGCCGTTTCGGATTTTATAGGTAACGGACACACAGACAGACACACACAGAGACAAAGTACCATTGATAAATAAGTTTAGATTGAAAAATCAAGCTCTCCTACTATTCTAAAGATGATATTTTGATCTCGAAATATTAATGAATAATAAATTGCTAATACCCGACACCTTCTTTACCTTCCTTTATTTTACTAAACGCTTTGTGGTAGCCTTCAAAACCTACCCACATAACTGTTTTAACAGAGGACAGAAAGTGCGATACGGAGATCCAAAGGCGTATTGGCATGACCAAAGATGCATTCCAGAAGCTAAGTAGAGTATTGAGAGATAGATCAATTTCGTTGGAAATAAAGCAAAGGTTACTGAAATGTTACGTGATATATAGAGTGAATAGTTAAAAAACCTAATTTCTGAAATATAGACTGAATAAATTAAGTTAAAACGTCCCTTTCTCCTTAGTAGATCTTCAATTTTTCTTGAGGCTTTATCGATATATTCTTGCTAGAAGAAACCAGTTGCCACAAGTCTAGTTTTCTTACATTTTCTTTTTTACACTCTTTCTAATCAACTAGTCACCCTCCTCTCATTCACATTCATTTGTCTCTGACGCACATATACAAGCACGTGTCTATCTATCTATCTATATATCTAGCTAAGTCTTTTCATTATCTATCTATCTATCTATCTATCTCAGTCTTTTCATTATCTATCTATCTATCTATCTATCTATCTCAATCTTTTTATTATCTATCTATCTATCTATCTATCTATCTATCTATCTATCTATCTATCTCAGTCTTTTCATTATCTATCTATCTATCTATCTATCTATCTATCTCAGTCTTTTCATTATCTATCTATCTATCTATCTATCTATCTCAATCTTTTTATTATCTATCTATCTATCTATCTATCTATCTATCTATCTATCTATCTCAGTCTTTTCATTATCTATCTATCTATCTATCTATCTATCTCAATCTTTTTATTATCTATCTATCTATCTATCTATCTATCTATCTATCTCAGTCTTTTCATTATCTATCTATCTATCTATCTATCTATCTATCTCAGTCTTTTTATTATCTATCTATCTATCTATCTATCTATCTCAGTCTTTTCATTATCTATCTATCTATCTATCTATCTCAATCTTTTTATTATCTATCTATCTATCTATCTATCTATCTATCTATCTATCTATCTATCTCAGTCTTTTCATTATCTATCTATCTATCTATCTATCTATCTATCTATCTATCTATCTATCTATCTCAGTCTTTTCATTATCTATCTATCTATCTATCTATCTATCTATCTATCTATCTCAGTCTTTTCATTATCTATCTATCTATCTATCTATCTATCTATCTATCACTTATATATATATATAGTCATCCGCAGACAGATCTGTTTCGCTGTATCACAGCTCATCAGTACGGTTAGACAGCCGATTGCTTTTTACCCAAGAATGAAACCCGATCGAATTGGCGCCAGTCGCCGATTCTACCTCTGAGCTACAGGCGCTCGGTGGAAGGAGGCACACTTCCTAGCGTGTATATTATCATTATACACGGCCAATAGCCGAGAGTATTCTAATTCATTGCTGAATGAACGATGCGTAGATGCCAGAGTAGCTACTGTTTTCCAAAGTCTACCATTCTTCCAGAGTGCTCAGTTAGAGTGCGAGAGCGTTAATATATATATATATATATAAATTTCGATATTTAAATTCGTCGGATAGATAGCCATTTCTTCGAGGAAATTCTCGCTACTACAGCAACAGTGAAACGAAAATTCTATTTACTCAAATTCAAATGTGTTAAAATATTTTATACCGGTAGAAGTAAAAAAAATCATCCATGCACAGGAAAATAAAATGGGCTGGGATTAGCAATTTTGAATTTATGGAAGTAAGAAGGCGATGGCAGACAGATACCTATTTATCATATTAGAAGTCATACCACTCTATAAAAGATTTACCTATCTGATCATCCTTTTGTATTTTAAAATATATATATATATATATATATATATATATATATATGAGGTAATAACTATACTCGCGTCGAAAATCCTTCCACGGATCTACAAAGAAGGGAGAAAATGGTTTTAAAATAAGAAAGAGCCAAGTACGTGAACATTAGTCGAAAAGGGTTCCTAGGTAGGTCTGTCTGGCTCACTAGGTATATATATATATATATATGTGTATATATAGGAAATAATACACATGTGCACTGGTCTAAACTTATTATGTCCAAAAACTAAGTGTAATTAAACAATATATATATATATATATATATATATATATTGTTTAATTACACTTAGTTTCTCGTCATAATAACATTAGACCAGTTCAAGTGTTCAAAAATATTGTCGAACTTTCTAATATTTTTCATTTGTAAACGAGTTTTTAAAAAAACGGTAAACGGTAAAATCAGTTATTGAAAATCACCTGAAGACATCACTCATGGTTGAAACCTAGGTTGCATAATAACTCGTTTAAAAATGGAATATATATATATATATATATATATATATATATATATATATAGTCATCCGCAGACAGATCTGTTTCGCTGTATCACTGCTCATCAGTACGGTTAGACATCCGATTGCTTTTTACCCAGGATTGAAACCCGACTGAATTGGCGTCAGTCGGTGATTATATATATATATATATATATATATATATATATATATATATATATATATAATTGTGTATTTGGGGTGCAATTCTTTTATACAAGTTGTTAGATATTCTTCTCAAAGATGAAAGAGAGACTCTTTATGTGCCTTGTTCTTTCAGGACGTAGGTGATCATAGCCCTCCACATCCCCCTAACCTTTGTCGGCCTTAACATTTTTCCACATGGTATCTCTCCCAAAACCCTGCTCGCCAACCACTTACTCAATCCATCAGGTTTGTCACTCGCTGCTTTTACCTTTTTCACTTTCTCTCTGTTCGTTCTGTGAGTATGAAATTCGCCAAGCCCTCCTCCCTCATTACATGTCCCAAAATCCTTAGCTGTCTCTTCCTGATGCTAAGTATCATTTTTTGCATCCTCTCTAAAACCTCGGCGTTGCTCCCATGTTCGGTCTATGAAATTCTCAGCATCCTTCCTTAAAACCACATTTTTACTACCTGAAGCCTCTCTTTCATCTTTGATGAAATCATCCAACACTCACTTCCATACAGAAGAACATATATCAGATATATATACATATAGCAATACAGCAATCTCTTCTTTGTTTCTAATGAGTCTTTCTTGTTTTTCAGTACTCTGGTTAGCATTTGGAAATGCGTCTTTGGTCGTGCTAATGCATATTTGGATCTCCATATTGTACTTTCCATTCTTCATCATTGCTCACAAGCTCTGTTCATGGTATCCTAATCGTCCTTCTGTAAAACCACATTTCTGCTGCCACAAGCCTCTCCTTCATCTTTGACAAGATCGTCCAACACTCACCTCCATACAGAAGGACAGATATCACATAACAATCCAGCACTCTTTTCTTTGTTCCCAATGGGATTTTCTTGTCTTTCAGTGCTCTGGTTAGCTTCTGAAATGCGTCTCTGGCCATGCCAATGTGTCTTTGGATCTCCGTGTCGCATTTTCCATCGTCTGTCAAAATAAATATTTGAATTTTTTTATTGTTTATTTTAGATTGTCCAACTTGCAGTTGGCATATTGATCTCCTCTTTTTGCTGATGACCATGCACTCAGTTTTATTGACGTTTATGCTCAGTCCTTTCTTTTCACTTTTTTGCGAAACGATTAAAAATTTAAAAGATAAAGCAATTTACTAAGAAGAATATGTATAAAAACTGTTTGTAATCGCTATCTTTCTTGGTAGATCGTCTGTTATCATAATTCGTGATAGTTATTAATAAAAGGGAGAAAACAGACATGAAAGCGTAAAGAGACACAGTGAAATTGCCTAAACGATATGCCTAGACACATGAAGTTCTCAATGATATTTGAAATGATGAAAGTTATCACATACATACACATACACACATACAATATTATTTCCACTTTGTGATTAATGCGCATGACATTTTTCTGATATTTAAACAAATTATCTAAAACATATTCTCACATTATTTATTCCTTGGTGTCTTTTAAACTGATTAATCTTTGAAAGTTATAAACCTTTTTCGGATTTCGGCTGCATTTGTTATGAAGAATTTTATCGATTTCTTTCACATTGAAGTTGAGTTGCTTAAAAAAAGTTTTATAAATCAGGTAATGACAGCTTACACGTTGCAATATTCAGGAAAATATGGTTTCTAATTATTTTTCAAACCAATTTTTGTAGTTATGTAGGTCGACTCAAAAAATGATTAATCCCATACCACCAATATTTCTGGCAAGATAGCGACAGGCAAAACTCCTCTTAGGAATGTGTATCTTTTCCACAAGGCATTTCTCTTCTTGGAAAACAGTTTCTTTAATTCAGTAATTTGGTTGATAGAAAACCGATCCCCCACTTTATGCCAAGAAGACGTTTTAATTATGTTTCCAACTATTATATTCAGTTAGTCAGTTAAGTGCCATACGTGATACACGCTTTGGGCAATCATGTCTCGAAAGAGGCATGACTGTCTGGGCAGAAGATTATCCCACAGTAGGTTACCATTGCTTTCTTCGGTAGACTGGTTGCCGAATCTGTTCTATTATTTGATCCATAACTGGGGGGAGAAGATATGGATTATATTACATTATTATATTAAGTACGATTAGTGGGGGATCTGTTTGGTTGATAATTCTCAAGCGATAACTAGCAACTTGCATCGCTGGCGAATTCATAGCCATAATCCTATTACAATCTTTGAGTTCAGTAATGGAATTGCTCTTTCACTCCTGAAGTATTCTTTTATCAGACTTCTGATTGTGTATCTTTTCCACGTGTCATTTCTCTTCTTAGAATATCGTTTCTTTATTTCAGTAATAATTTGGTTGATAATTCCTAAGCGATAAGTAGCAACTTGCATCGCTGTCGAATTCATAGCCATAATCCTATTACGTTCATTGAGTTCAGTTGACAGAATTGGTCTTTTACTTAGAGTTTGAGTTTTGTTTAACGGCATATCAACACCTCTATGGGTTATTTAATACCCAAAAGGTAGTGTTTTAAGGTGTTTTTTAATGTTCAATTATAGTGAGAAGGTTGGTTAAAAATTGTTGAAATTAGAATACCAGTTTTGGAGGTGTACTGGTTTAACGTAACAGGCCTGTTAGGAAAAAAAAACAAACCTTCTGATGACAATTCAGCATAAAAGTTGTAGTGAGTTTGGTTAAGTCTGACACAAGGCTGAACCAAGTACAATTAACCAGCTCTCTACGCTACACTTGATTTGGTTAATCCGAGATCAACAACACAACTTAGCTGGAATCGACCATAGTTCAGAAAGGTTGGCTAGACTCAGCCAGGGGTCGTGTTGTAATAGAACCCAATCTGTTCTGCTATTTAATCCATAGCTAAAGGGGGAAGTGAGGTATTAATACCTTTCCCAAGGGTATTTGCGCGTAAGTGAATGCAACGAATTCAACTGGAATTAGAACTAGTCTCTCCGATTTCTCGTTCCGAACAATGTTATATACCGTTAAAACTTGTTGAAATTAGAATACCAGTTTTGGGGGTGTTCTGGTTTAACACAACAGGCCTGTTAGGAAGTACCTTCTGTAAAATATATCGTCTCCGTTGCATTGCTAACCAATGCTTTGTGCCTATTAGTAAATTTTGGGGAGTTTTCTTTTACAAAATAGTTGGACGAAATTGGAAATTATTACGTGGAATCTCGAACCAATATCCTTTCCACGTTACTATCCGACCGAGCAAAAGCGAGGGACCGGATGTTTGCTCGATAACGACCAGAAAGCAAATGACCAAAAGCCGTCTGTTGGCATCCGGGTTCGCGCAGATGTTCCGGTTGAAAAATAAAAATTAGAGTTTGAGTTTTGTTTAACGGCATATCAACACCTCTGTGGGTTATTTAATACCCAAAATGTAGGGTTTTAAGGTTTTTTTTATGTTCGGTTATAGCGAGAAGGTTGGTTGATAGTGGTGATATCGACCGAGCAAAAGCGAGCGAGCGGATGTTTGCTAGATAACGACCAGAAAGTAAATGACCAAAAGTCGTCTGTGGACATCCGGGTTCGCGCAGATGTTCCGGTTGAAAAATAAACATTAATCAAATATTAAATTTCCATTTCACGAGCCTACGCGAATTTTATTTATCAGCCAATGGGAAGCCCAGAATCAAATACAAGTGTGAAATCCCAAACGAGCTGATGTGATCCAAAAAGAAGATATAAAAAGCAGACACAGACAGACCCCAACAGGCAGACCTCAGGAGAAGAGTGTAATCAATATCCCCTTGACCTAAGTCAAGTGGCTACTACGCTTGCCTCTTTCCTTCTCCCCTGTCTCAAAACTACCTACTGACCTCAGGAGCGACTACATCAAAGATATTCCTCACTTACACGCACCCCCACACATTTCTAAGCCTTAAATCTCTTTCAGCTTATTATTTGCCATGAACATTTTAACCTCCATATATTCAAGTATTACTTTAATTGTAAAAACATTAATAGATATGTGTATATATAAAATGATATTTTCTACTCAAATTACCTTTCTTGATTTTATAATCATTTTATGACTTATGGTGGGCTATCTACCACAAGGCCAAATTCCGTTAACCTGCAACAGTATAAAACTACCCTTCACTACAAACGGGACTACCGTTCACTACAAACGGGACTACCGTTCACTACAAATGGGACTACCCTTCACTACAAACAGGACTACCCTTCACTACAAACGGGACTACCCTTCACTACAAACGGGACTATCCTTCACTACAAACGGGACTACCCTTCAATACAAACGGGACTACCCTTCAATACAAACGGGACTACCCTTCACTACAAACGGGAAAAGCAATAGATAACCCGCTATAGATTTTCAACACACACAGACACAATAATTTTTCCACTTTGTGATTAATCCGCATATTAACGTGTCTCTTCTTCTTCTACTTCTTCTATGTGCCCTGTCCCTTCAGGACGTAGCCGATCATGGCTCTCCACGTCTCCCTATCCCTTGTGGCTCTTAGTATGTTTGCTCCTGTTGCTCCTGGCAACCCCCGTTCCGTCATCCACCTGATCAGGCCCTGCAAATATGTTATCCGTTGCCTTCCTCTGTCTCTCCTTCCTTCTATTTGTCCAGTCTGTATCAGGTTCTCCAGGCTCTCCTTCCTCATTGCATGTCCCAGGAACTTCAGTTATCTCTTCCTGATGCTCAGCATCAATTTCATTTTTGTTGCCATTCTGTCTAACACCTCGTCGTTGCTTGTATGCTCAGTCCACGATATCCGTAGCATCCTTCTGTAGAACCACATTTCGTCCGCTTCCAGTTTTGTCCTCATTTTCGATGATTTTACTCCCTTCGAAGTTGTATATGTGGTATAAAAGAAATTTTTAAGGCATGTCTCAAATCATCACTTTCCGTTTTATACGCACCCAAAAATCGTCCTGATAGTAATTTCTTTAATTACCGCTCGTTAGAGAAATATAGAATTTCACTTCTGTTGCATAATATAGTTTTAATTTTAAAAAATACAGCCCGAAATCAAACAGGTGCACATTTGAGAATTCAAAATGTCATTTTGTTTCATGACTTTATATATTTTGAAGAGACTCATCCCTTGTTCCCTGTTTAGGATGTGGTTCTCGGCTCTCTCTCTCTCTCTCTCTCTCTCTCTCTCTCTTTCTTTCTCTCTCTCTCTCTCTTCCAATCTTTTCCCTCTTTTCTTTTTTTCTTTTTTTTCAATTGGAATAGATAGACTAAACTATCGCCCGGTTCACACTCTACCCACGTCTATTGAACAGGTGAAGAAGCTCATCCCTTGTTCTCTATTTAGGATGTGGTTACCGGCTTTCTCTTTTCCAATCTTTTCACTCTTTTCTTTTATTTATTTTTTTTTCAATTGGAGTAGATAGACTAAACTATCGCCCGGTTCACACTCCACCCACGTCTATTGAACAGGTGAAGAGGCTCATCTCTTGTTCCCTGTCTAGGATGTGATTTCCAGCTTTCTCTTTTCCAATCTTTTCACTCTTACGTAGCCCCCTGCACATTAGTGGCGTTACCGCCTTGCTCGGGGTGATATGATTAAAAAAATAATTTTGATATCTAAAAAGTTTTTTTTAACAAGGTACGGAAAGTGCAACACTAATCGCCAAAAACGTACCAGGAAAGCGAAAGATATTTTTTTACAGTGAGGTTTATGTATTAATTGAGAGCGAGGATTACATTATGAGGTAGTTTGTGCCAATCTTCTTCTTCTATGCGTCTTGTCTTTTTAGGACGTAGGCGATCATGACCTTCCACGTATCCCTGGTGGCTCATAGCACGCTTTCTCTTGTAACATCACGCAACCCCTGTTCTGCCATCCACCTGCTCAGGCCAGTCAACTAAGTTACACGCCGTTTTACCCTGTCTCTCCTTCCCCCTGTCTGGCTTGTTAGTATCAGGTTCTCCGAGCCCTCCTTCCACATTGCATATGCCAGGAACTTTAGCAGTCTCTTCCTTATGCCCAGTATTATTTTCCTTTTCGTTTCTATATTTTCCAAAATTGCTCACATGATCGATCCATGATATCCGCAGTATCTTTCTGTAGAACCACATTTCAGTTACTTCAAGTTTTTCCTTTATCTTCGATAACATTGTCCAGCATTCACTGCCATATTGAAGAACTGACATCACATAGCAATCCAGTACTCTCTTATTTGTTTCTAGCGAAATTGTCATGTTACTTAATACTTTTCTCAGCTCCTGGAATGCATCCTTGTGCTTTTGGATCTCAGGAATATAAATGTATAGAAACTGTTGTGACCATAAAGTGAGGGATCAGTTTATATATTGATTGTAATATGGAACTGATCCCCCACTTTATATCCAGTATGCTTCTGTAGAACCACATTTCGGCTGCTTCATGTTTTTCTTTCATCTTTGATGAGATTGTCCAACATTCACGACCATATTGAAGAACTGATATCACATAGCAATCCAGTACTCTTTTCTTTGTTTCTAGTGAAATTTTCCTGTCTCTTAATACTCTACTCAACTTCTGGGATCCTTCCTTCTCCATGCAAATTCACCTTCGGATCTCTGTGTAGCACTTTCCGTCTTCCGTTAGAACACGTCCCTGATATTTAATTTTTGGTACCTGCTTGATTATAGTATCCACCACTTGTATATGGCATTTTGGGTTGCTTGCTTTGCTGATGACTATGAATTCGGTTTTCTTGCAGTTTATTTGTAGTCCTTTCTTGTCACTCTTTTTCACTGCCATTTGCAGTGTAGTTTCCTTTCCGTATCTACAACTAGTACTGTATTATCTGCGTACCTTATGTTGTTCAAATGGTGGCCTCCGCTGACAAATCCTGGTGTAACATCTAGGGTCCTCAGAATAGTCTCGCTGTACATGTTGAATAGATCCGTTGAAAAGACACATCCTTGTCTTATGCCCCTTTCTACCTTTGTATATCTGCTAAATTCGTTACTTGTCCGTCTGCAGGCAGTTTTTTGTCAGTGGAGGTTCTTGATTGCATCAATGTCTTTCCCAAATATGTGAAGGCTGCTGAGTATTTCTATCAATTCTGGAAACCTAGGTTTCAACCATGAGTGGTGACTTCAGATGATTTTTAATAATTTAATAACTATATATATATATATATATATATATATATATATATATATCAGGCAGTTAAGTCGCATACGTGATACACGCTTTGAGCAATCATGTCTTAAAAGAGACGACTGATTGGGCATAAGATTATCCCTCAGTATGTTGCCATTGCTTTCTACGGTAGACTGGTTGAAGATCATGGCTATAGAACCCAATCTGTCCTATTATTTAACCCATAACTGGAGGGAAGAGACGGATTATTACCTTTCCCAAAGCTATCTGTGTGCGAGTGAATGCAAGGAATTCAATTGGAATTCGATCTCGGCTCCCCAATTTGTTGTTCTGAGTCTGTATAAACCGGTTAACTACCTCGAATGATATATATATATTAGTCATCCACATACAAGCCCGTTTCGCTGTATCACAGCTCATCAATGTGGCTAGACATATCCACTTGTTTCTGGCCTGGATCGAAACTCGACCGATTTGGTGTCAGTCGGAGTCTCTACTTCTCTGACCCCTAAGCCATCGGCGCATGGGATCAGAGAAGGGAAATTTTAACGTCTTGTATGTAAGCAGTGTATACAGACGCCAATTCATTTCTGAAGAGTCACGCATTATAGCCGAAGTGGAAACTGTTTTTTAAAATTTTCTTCTCCAGAGAGCTCAATCATAATGAGAGCATAATATATTAGTCATCCACATACAAGCCCGTTTCGCTGTATCACAGCTCATCAGTGTGGCTAGACATATCCACTTATATTTCCGGTACATATCAAAAATAACTTGGAAAAGGATATCATACCACGAATGTAAGATTGTGCTATGGGGAAACACACCTATTACTCAAATAATGGATTCTCCCTGCTATATTAATAGCAGTTAACAGGAAGTTAACGGGAGAAGTTCTTAGGAGTTCTTGGGAAGTTCATAAGAGTTCTTTACAGTTTTATTAGAGTTTAGTAGTACTACTAAGCAGTTGATATTAGTATGCAGTCAGCCGAATACTAAGGAGTCAGCTTTCAGTGAAAAATTACCAAGTTCCTAATATTTTGGGTGCGTTAAGTTGATTAGCAACCGACATAGGACAATTATAACCTTCAGTGCGAAAACTACTCCACAACAGATTAAAAATAAGACGGAAACAAGGAATATAGTCCGAGAATTTTCATTAATAGAAGTAGCAATAAGGCTGCGAGAGGCTTGTTACTCCACCTCCGCCTGTGGAAGAGAGGTTGGAGTGTGGAATATAATTTGTCACCTAAAAGAACACCGTAGATGTGTTGAGCTGTTGAGAGGGTTTTCATTTCTTATATATTGTTTTAACCTTAAAAGATAAGTCTGTGAGTAACCATCAAAAAGGAGATTGGGAATAATAGTATATCAACAAGTACAAGATTTGTATGCTGCATGAAGTAGATACACTGCTAGTGAATTGAGAGTCAGTATAATCATTCTCTCCACTCTTCTACTCCAGTAGTGTCTACGCATTTAAGAAAATAGAAGCATTCCATTCCCGCGTACAGGTATATATATATATATATATATATATATATATATATATATATATATATATCCGACGCCAATATTTGGAACTGGACTCTCTTTCCTTTTCGATTTCTTTCTTTCCTTCTTTCCTTCTTTCTCCTCCTTTTCCTCATTTTTATTGTTATTTTTTTGTTTGTAATTGTATTATTATTATTATTATTATTATTATTATTATTATTATTATTATTATTATTATCCCTCTCTTCATTTTAAGAAAAGACTCATTCCGGCAGAAATTTTGTACCAGATGGAAGGAAAATTGTAGGATCTGATGAAATGAGCTAATTAAACTCGTTGAAATGAGCTATAGTTTATAATCAATTGAAATGACGTGTTGAGTTTTCCTTTATGAATTTCAAATTTTATATATATATATATATATATGGATTTGTACAGAAATGTTCTTTATATAAGCAATATATATTGTTAACGGTGGTTAAAGGATAGCAGCTTCGTTTTTGAAGCATTGAAAATTACAAGCCATTTCTTACGCCAGTCCACCCAGACTAAAGATCCACTTCAAGATCAACAGCAATGTCAGCTTGGCAGTTAAGTTTTCTTGAAACTCTGAAATGAAATATTTTTTTCATATCATAATTCTGTATGATGCTCCATTCACATGTCTCTTACACCTTAGATAAATGATGGACAATTCATTCTTTTAAGAAAAGATGGAAGAATAATATATATAAGCGGTTAAGTTAATAAATTTGGTTGTTATAAAGAACTAGCAGTATAGCCCGGCGTTGC
Source organism: Ascarosepion bandense (assembly GCA_037127315.1). Classification (NCBI taxonomy): domain Eukaryota; kingdom Metazoa; phylum Mollusca; class Cephalopoda; order Sepiida; family Sepiidae; genus Ascarosepion; species Ascarosepion bandense. Next base: position 115,060 of record JBBBDQ010000489.1, read on the forward strand.
TCGGTTGTAATGAAAGCTTTAAAATTAATCCATGGTCCTGGAGCTCAGACTCAGCCTAAAGAATATTTGTGTGCAATTTGGTGAGAATCGGATAAAAATTGTGGATTTGTATAAAGGACATATAGACAGATAAACAGAAACACACACAAACATGTTGCCTTTTATATATATATATATATATATATATATATATATATATATATATATATTATCGATTTTCTGCAGTATTGTAAGAACTACAACCTTGAAACTTCTGAATGTCGTTTCTAATGTCTTTGTCTATGAATGTATTAAATTTGATTAAAATCGGACCACTCCTTCTATAACCCGATTTTTTTAATTATCGATTTTCGATATTTATCGGGGGTACCTCGAGACAAAATCTAGCCAAGAACGCTCGCAGATGCTTATAGTAAAACTGTGTCAATTCTCAAAAAAATCGGTTCAGCCGTTTCGGAGTCTATAGGTAATGGATACACACACACAGACAAAGTTCCATTTATAAATAAGTTTAGATATTCAGATTTGTTTATCAATTTCATAAGTAATCACCAAAATGGAGATTGGGAACAATAGTATATCAACAAGTACAAGATCACACGCTTCATGGAGTATATACACTGGTAACGAACTGGTTCTTTTTCTTCATGTGCCGTCTCCCTTCAGAACAAAGGCGATCATGGACTTCCACTTGACTCTCAATAACGTTTCTCTTGGTATCTTTTTAAGCCCAGTTCCGTCAACCATCTGCCCAGACCTAACAAGTACGCGCTGTTTTCCTCTGTCTCTTCTTCAATTTATCCGACCCGTGAGTATCAAGTTCTCCAGGCCCTTCTTTCTCATCACGTGTCATTTGTCTCTTTCTGATATTTATTATTAGTTTTCTTCTCGTTTGCATCCTTTCCAACACCTCATCGTTGCGCACGTGATCTGTTCATAATATCCTCAGCATCCTTCTGTAAAACCCCATTTCTGCTGCGTCAAGCCTCTCCTTCATCTTTGATGAGATCGTCCAGCATTCACTTCAATACAGCAGAACAGATATCACACAGCAATCCAACACACTTTTCTTTGTTTCTCATGAGATTTCCCAGTTAGTCAGTATAATCACTCTGTACGCCACGTATTTAAGAGATTAGAAACATATCATTACTACATAAAAGTAGGTATACAACACACACACACACACATATATATATATATATATATATTGTGTATTTTGTCAGCATTTTTTATTACTACAGGTTTCATTGAATAATATATACAAGTTCTGTCTATTTATTTTGTGTAAGATCCTTTCGTATGATCTGATTAGCTTGATAGTGTTGTCATGGAAAGACAACAAGAAATCGCAATAATTGTTGATTTTTTTATCAGGTCTGAGCTTTCGGATTACATAACCCATTATCAAAGGATGAACATTTAATATACAGTGAACATAGAACATTTAAATTATTAACAGATTGGAGTTATACAGAGAAAATTAAACAGGTCCATTTTCTTGCGTCGCACATGGCCGCAGGCTGAGAAGGAATGGTGGTAGTGGGTTTTTGGTCAAATGCGAGTAAAGTGGCATGAGGGGATTGGTCTGGGAACTGCTACTACTATGCGTGTAGGAGATAAGTATAATAACTATGACCTCTCCCGTCGATTATAGGCATTAAAGTATGTTAGTGGAGGTGTCGAAATTTATTTTATTTAGGCTAGGTTTAAACTGTTTGATGTCGATAGCTTCTAGAATATATATATATATATATATTCTAAACATATGCTATTAAATATAAGAGACAATGAATGTCTATTATGTTTAATCATGAGCCGTTTTAAACGTCGTATTTTTGCTTTAATTTCAGTTGAAAATAAAGACAAAAATTCTCCAACATTTGGATAATTATTTATTGGTTTTCTTCTAAGCTTTCGGCTCACATGAGCCATCTTCAGAGAGGTTGGTTAAACTTAAATATTATAAAATCCACCATCACCGACGATTTTATTTTGTGTTGACATAAAACTCCGCTTGGCAATGGCAGTAGTTACCAAAAATAATAAACGCAGTTCTTAAGTTTATATATATATATATTGTTGGGACGCTCTCCACCTTTGTCTACAATAATGGACTGTTCCAAGCACTACATAAAGTAGTAGTGATGATACCTCTAAAAAGACCTCGACGAGTCAGCCAAGTAACAAGTCAGTCGAGTATTTCCAGTATTGAACCGGAAGTGTGCTATTGGTCTGATTCTTACGTCTCACGACAATACGTTCTACTAAACCCTTGTTCCTGTATTCTACTAACGGCCTCTTTTGTAAATACTACTCTTCCTGGTAATATACCAATTTACTACAATTCTGTTGTTTATATTTATTTCTCAATAATTTTGTACATGCAACATATATATATATATATATATATATAGTGTATCGAGGCCGCAGATAATTTTCTAAACATATACTGTTAAATGTAACAGACAATGAATGTCTATTTTGTTTAATCATGAGCTGTTTTAAACATTGTATTCTGACTTTAATTTCAGGTGAAAATTAAGACAAAAAGTACGTAACATTTGGTTATTTTTATTATGTTGGTTCAAAGCTTTCGGCTCACATGAGCCATCTTCAGAGAGGTTACAGGGACGTTAACATAAAGAAATCCACCATCAAAGAAGATTTTATCTTGTGTTGACATTAAACATTGCTATGCATCGATAACAGTCACCGAATAGCAGACTCAATTCGTAAATTTGTAATGCGGTTCTATGAGGTCACACCGCGTGAGAGACCGAAATGTTAAGAGAACCATTTTGTCTAAATGCAATGTACTGTGTTGTGACCAGATTGAAATGTAATTTTATTAAGTGTGGGTTGTTTTGATTTAATGTATATGAACTCCAATATCTGAAGGTTCTTTTTACTGTGTGTATGAGTGAGGATTATTATTTTATCGACTGAAATCTGTCTAATATTACCTAGATGGCTAGGTTTTTGTGAGAAATATTGTTTAATTGAACTCTGATTAGATTATTGCGAATTCCTCCTCATAGTTCTTTCTTGTCTGTTATTGTAATTATTGTACTGTTCTGTGTATATATGGAGGAGGTCGAGTAAAATGATTTTTGTGCAGATTTGTTATTGTTTTTATTATCTATGAGATGTAGGTTGTAGTCAAACAGAAGAAAATACTACGAATCTAGGTACCTCCACTCAATTGCCAAAAAAAAAACGTAAAATAAAAACAGCATATCATGATGTTAAAATGGCTCAAACTTAATAAAATCAAAGTTTTATCATCAAAATGTTTATGCTGTTATTGAGAGTGAAGATCAAATATTGTTGTTATTATTTTTTTTAAAAATTAAATCCTTTCTAACACGTTCGAAATTTTAATTAAAATTTAATTTTTTGTTTTCCGTCAGCGCGATGTTTAGTTAAGAGGACTGTTTAGAAAATGGAGGAGGTCGAGTAAAATGATTTTGGAGCGAGTAAATTTTCCTTCGCTCTCGACCGCCAGTCGAGTGATTTCTTTTTCAAATCTCAAAGGCTGGCTGTAAGTATTGATTAATGCTTGGCCTGATAAATAATGGCTCGGAACTGTTAAACGAAGTGCTGAGTTCTAATTGCACTTTTATCCGACATATTCACTTACGCGCAAATACCTTTGGTATTTCCTCTCTATGGGGTAATTAATAAAATTTTGTTGTAGAGAGGCTGACACTCATGCAGCACTCTCAATGATGAAACAAGTCCATAGTCTGGAATGGTCTATTTAAGTAAAAATAGTAGTATTCGAGAGGTAACATTCGAATGTTATTCGAGTTCTGTCTTGTCTGTTATTCTAACTATTGTACTGTTGTGTGTAAATCCGTTTAGCACCGGATATTGTGCTGAATAATACCGCAGCCCACTTTCTCTGTGTATCATATCCACCTTGGCAATACAAAAAAGAGTCTCTTCACCTGCAACAGCTGGTTTAAAGAGTGCTTCATCATAAGTAACTGTTTGATTTCTTGAAGTTGGAAAGTGTAATAGTAATTGTCTTCTACTGCTGCATATGTGTGTGGCACTCGATCAGTTCATTGTTAGTATTATGTTTGGTCAAAATGATTAATTTAAAACTACTTGGATGCATCCTGGATTAAAACAGTACCATTTAATTGACTATGTTTCTATCAGGAGGTGAGATGTGTAGGATCTTAGGTAAAAGTGCATTTCAATGTAAGGTTTAAAGAAACACATGAAAATTCATGACAATGATCAAGAAGCAGCAACAGAACATACCATAGGTCTTTTCAGCAGCAACAGCTGGTTTAAAGAGGAGTGCTTCCGCATTCTCAAAGTTCTTAGTTCTGTCTTGTCTGTTGTCCTGTTCTTTGTATATCCGTTTAGCACCGGATATTGTGCTGAATAATACCGCAGAACACTTTCTCTGCAGATCGTATTCACCTCGGCAATAAAATACAAACTCTTTGCACTCATTTCCTTAACACATTCAATGTGTAGGATTGTTTCAGATTTGAAAAACTTCCTGGTCCTACACAGAGAACCGACCTTCTTAGCAGCGGATTTAGCTATGGATTCTATATAGTCATTCTACTTGAGGTCTGTTGTGAGAGTTAAGTCGAGGAGGTGCAGTGTTTTGCTTTTAGGGAGACTAGTTTGATCCATGCTAATGGGGTGGGTGGGTAGAAGGGATTGTCTATGATGGTTAATAGATAAAAGCATTAAAATTCACGAGCCACTTCTTACTCCGGTCCACCACGGATTTGAAGTTCTTTTCAAGCTCTACAGCGAGGTTTGCTTTGTCAGCCTCGGCAGGTTTTTGATCGAGGCGAGAGTAAATCATAGTGTCGTCAGTGTATATGCCAACTTGGGATCTTATTACATCGCGGAGATCGTTAATGTAGATCAGGAAAAGCATATGACCTAGAATAGGACATATTGCGATCTGAACCTCTCCTCTCTGTGTTGTAAGTTCTGTATTGTCTGTCATTGTATCTATTAGTATTATTCTATCTCTATCCGTTTAGCACCGAATATTGTCTTGAATAATACCACAGAACATTTTCTCTGTGTATCGTATCCACCTCAGCGATGAAGTCAATAAGATAACCCAGTATCATAAATGCTCTAAGCAAGACGGCTTAAATCTTGAACGCATAAAGAGTTCCAAGAGAGTTCTAATAATGTGTTCGTTAGAGTTCCGTTTAAGTCAGTTGAGACGTAATATTATATTAGAAGATATTCATTATACCACAATTTTTTAAAAATTTATTTACTAAATAATGCTTTATCTTTACTGATTTTACGTCCTTCCTTTGAAGGGGTTCAAACGAAACAATACTTTTATCATTCACTTATAACAGCAAGTCTTCTTTAGAAAGAGGATATAAAAAGCAATTGGGGGTAATTATTTTCAGACGTGAATCAGAAAAAACAGCGATAAGAGAATTCATTGCCTTTAGTATATCCGAAAGAATAGTGAGTCGTTCAAAATGCTCAACTTGAGATCTTCCTATGCTTTTATAGATATTGTTTGACAGTCCTGGTTAGTCGTTTCCATGTACAAGCTGAATATAAAGGTATTGTGAAGTGCTTAATGCTAAAGCTAAAAAATCCGTTTAAAAACACATTAGAGTGGTGAAATTCTTTAATCAATTTCCATCAAGTGATAAAGCATTATCTCTACAATATTAGATATTAGCATTTTTTTTATTTATAATCGTTTCGCCACGAGCAAGGCATTCCACTGCCACTATTGCGCAAGGGTTTACATTGGGGAAAGTGATGAGAAAGAGTTACAGATTATAGAGAGTGTCAGGAAGCGGCTAAGAGAGGGTGGTCATAAAGTGAGGGATCAGTTTATGTATTGATTGTAATATAGAATTGATCCCCCACTTTATATCCACATTATAACACCATAGAATTTTGTTTTTATTATCATATCCCTCCAAGCAAGGCATTCCACTGCCACTATTGCGCAAGGGTTTACATAGTGGGGAAAGTGATGAGAAAGGATGGTTAGATATAGGAAATGTACTGTTCTTTGTATATCCGTTTAGCACCGGATATTGTCTTGAATAATACCGCGGCACACTTTCTCTGTGTATCGTATCTACCTCGGCGATACAACACATTTCTTTCCGCTTTTTCTTGCAATCTAAACAGAATGGTCCGTTATATATTTGTGTTAAGAAACAGAATTGCTACCAGAAAGTGTTTTATTTTAAACACACTCTCACCACTAATTTAGGTGTGTGCCAAACTATTTCACTCCTTCAGGGAGCGAAAGGAAGCGATATCAATTGCTAGTAGAGCGTGTACGATCCCCAATGGCACAGATAAAGTTTTAGCCTTGTGTTTGACTAAGTTCATCTGAGTAAACATCGAATTTTCTTATTTGGTGTGTATAACTACAGATGCGGGTGCGCATTTGTTAGGACAGTTTAGATTCGTTTAGATATAAAAAAAAAAAAAAGCTGTTGGTTGATATACCTATTGTGGTGCATGTGCGTAAGGGGAAACTGATTTGAAAAGATAGGGAAATGTCAGTGGGTTGTGTGGATAATTCCATTAATGCGCGTATCGCACCAATGATAAAACCGAACATATTTGACCTTACTCAAAAATCATCACCCCGAAGCACAACATGAAAAGATTAAATTTCTTTGATCATAAGAAATTATTTCTCACTCTTTCGTTATCTTTATATATATATATATGAGTGTGTGTGTGTGTGTGTGTGTGTGTGTATTTATATGCATGTATGTGTAAGAGTCTGTGCATGTGTGTGTATTTGTGTGCGTGTTTCTGCCTGTGTTCTTCCTATATATATATATATATATATATATATATATATATATACCTATTTTATATATATATATATATATACCTATTTTATATATATATATGTGTATCCTCTTTGTAGTTTGTAATTATATATATATATATATATATATATATATATATATAGTGTATCGAGGCAGCAGATAATTTTCTAACAATATACTGTTAAATATAAGAGACAATGCATGTCTATTGTGCTTAATCATGAGCGTTTCTAAACATCGTATTTTGGTTTTAATTTCAGTTGAAAATAAAGACATAAATTCTCCAACATTTGGATAATTTTTTCTTAAGTTGGTTCTAAATTTCGGTTCGCATGAGCCATCTTCAGAGAGGTTATAAGGACGTTAACACAAAAACATCCATCATCAGCGACGATTTTAACATGTGTTGACATAAAACTCCGTTAAGCATCGGCAACAGTTACCAAAAATAGCAAACGCTCTTCGCAATTTTAGAAGCTTACTTTTTTTCAACGTAGTCTCCCAGCAGTGTCACACTTTTCCCATCTGTGCACAAGATTCCATATTACCTCGGCGTAAAAATGTTTCAGCTAATCACTCACAGAACTTTTGACTTCATTGTCACTTTCAAACTTCTTTAAACATTTTAGCCCACTTGTAGACATTTTTGGGCTGAAACATGCGACACCATACACAGTTGACATTCTCCTATGAATTTCAACTGGTTTGCACCTTTCAGCAAACAAAAATAACTAGATAACAGACCTCTGTTCAATCCTGGAGCATGCTTCTTGGTCGGCCATCTTTGTTAAGCTCCAAAACACTTAAAGATTTTTTTTCAAGCTGCAAAAAACATTAAAATCCCTTTGAAAAAGAAGTAAAGAAAAAAATTAAAATGAAGTAAGCTTCTATTTGTATTAGAAGTCTTTGTACCGAAAAATTCACCTTCTTTATTGAATAACCCTCGTACCAGCAAAAAAGTTTTTAGTACCATCAAGGACATGTTTCAAAGTATTGTGTGCAGACACATGTAAGAGTCTATTTGATCAGAACTGTCACTCTGGTATAGCCAGAAAAAATTGATTTCGATGGGCTATAGTGACTGAACTGGGAGGGGATCAATTGGTAGTGGCTGTTATAGTGTGGATACTATTACATCAGTTTTGAAGGTTGGCTGTTTGTCTTACGGATTTATTAGTTACAACAGTCAATTTGATTGACTGGTATTTAATTTTTCATCACAACGAAAATAGAAATTTTTAGTCAAAGAAGAAAATAACAATGTAAACACGAGGTCATTTATTTGTATTAGATAAGTTTAGCATAAAAAAACAGTATGAATTACATTATTCGGACTATTGCCTTTCTATTTGTTGCCATTTGTACGACGCTTAATAATAGATCATTCTATTTGTCTATATTTCTGAGATGAGGTAGTATTTACAGTATTTACATTATTCGGACTATTGTCCTCATCTTTGTTGCCATTTGTGCGACTTTTAATAATAGATCATTCTATTTGTCTATATTTCTGAGATGAGGTAGTATTTACAGTATTTACATTATTCGGACTATTGTCCTCATCTTTTTTGCTATTTGTATGACATTTAATAATAGATCGTTCTATTCGTTTATGTTGCTGAGATGAAGTAGTATTTACAGTATTTACATTATTCGGACTATTGTCCTCAACTTTGTTACCATTTGTACGACGTTTACTAATAGATCATTCTATTTGACTATATTTCTGAGATGAGGTAGTATTTACAGTATTTACATTATTCGGACTATTGTTCTCATCTTTGTTGCCATTCGTACGACGTTTAATAATAGATCATTCTATTTGTCTATATTTCTGAGATGAGGTAGTATTTTCAGTATTTACATTATTCGGACTATTGTCCTCATCTTTGTTGCCATTTGTACGACGTTTAATAATAGATCATTCTATTTGTCTATATTTCTGAGATGAGGTAGTATTTACAGTATTTACATTATTCGGACTATTGTCCTCATCTTTGTTGCCATTTGTACGACGTTTAATAATAGATCATTCTATTTGTCTATATTTCTGAGATGGGGTAGTATTTACAGTATTTACATTATTCGGACTATTGTCCTCATCTTTTTTGCCATTTGGGGAATACCATTTTGATTCCTTGCCCGAAATATATTTCCCTTCAAAATATTGTGTACATGTGTCAACTGATGGAACCAATTTTCTTCTTATATAAGATGAAAGAATCAGTTATGAATGCATGTGTTGAGAGAAATCATGTCTGAATGTTATGAGTCAATAAAGAGGTATGCACCTGTCAAATGATGGAATGATTCTCTATTCTAAATAACGTGAGAGAATCATGTAGGAATATATGTTTATGAAAAAATCTTGGATGAATATGTGCGTATATATGTATGAAACATTAGCGAAATATATTTCCGTTTAGAATTCTAGTGAAAATAATGTATAAGAGTATTAAGTGAACTTTTATAAATAAAAAATGATTATTTGAAATATAATGTTAACAGAATCTTTAAATGAAATAATTAAATATTAAATAACAATGTACTAAAATGTACTTTGTCACTGTCATTCACACATACTAATTCTATCAACCTATACACACACATAGTTCGTCTATGGTTTGGACGCGCTGAACACACATTATTTTTCGCTAATTATACTTACATTAATAATAAACATCGAATATTTTTATTATTCGTTGGGACACACACTTAAACCGACACAAGTTTTTTTCTTTTACATTTCATATTCATCCATTGTTTTATCACACTTGAAACATATCTGACCAATGAAACGATGCCTCAATCAACATACTGTCTGTTAGTCATTCGTCTTTAATAAATCTCTGAATAAGATTAAATTAAATTAAATTAAACATGAGAAATTTTCCAACATAATCTTTACTTATTCTATACCTAATTCAAGGATTGGTTTTTAGCAGAAATTTCTTTGACCGGTGGACTTTTTGTCTTTTTTTTTCCCCTAGTCTGTCAGTCTCTTTCTTTCTATCTTTCTTTATTTCTTTCTGTCTTTTCTTTCTTTTTACCTGTTACCATGTGTATAGGTCAAACTGGCTATTTAATTAACCCTCCCATACCCAGAATTCTGGCCAAAAAGTTAAAAAATTATTTTTTTTCAACTCACTGGCAGTAACAATGTGCGTTTTGGGATGGGATCAACTGTCTTGAATATTGTTAAAAGTAAGACATTTTTTTGGTTTGGATTGATTTTTAGCAGAAATTTCTTTGACTAAACTTTAACTAAGTTAAAACTTAGTAAGTCACCAGCCTTTTTTTTTTTTCAATTGGAGTAGATAGACTAATCTATCGCCCGGTTCACACTCCACCCACGTCTATTGAACAGGTGAAGAGGCTCATTCATTGTTCTCTGTTTAGGATGTGGTTTCCGGCTTTCTCTTTCCCAATGTTTTTACTCTTTTTTATTTTTATTTTCTTTTTTTCAACTGGAGTAGATAGACTAAACTATCGCCCGGTTCACACTCCACCCACGTCTATTGAACAGGTGAAGAGGCTCATTCATTATTCTCTGTTTAGGATGTGGTTTTCGGCTTTCTCTTTTCCAATCTTTTCACGCATTAGTGGGGTTACCGCCTTGCTCGGGGTGATATTTATTTTTCTTTAATCATTTCACCCCAAGCAAGGCATTCCATTGCCACTATTGCGCATGGGGCTACATAGGGGAAGGTAAAGAGACAGAGAGAGCGGTTAGATAGGAAATGTCAAAAGGAGGGTAAGAATACGGAGGCTGGGTAGATGGGAAGAGTGTCTAAAAGAACGGATGTGAGTTAGTCTTGTAGCCGTCGGGGAAGCAATCATGTGGAAGGGAATTCCACAGTCGGGAAACGCGAGAAAGGAAGCTGTTGGAGTAGAAATTGAGGTTGCATTTTATTGGTTTCAATGTAAAAGGGTGGGATCTAGTTGCTAATCTAGTATCTCGTGCAAATTCGTACGTAGTGGGCACCAGGGATCTAAGTTCATCGGAGCAGAAGCCGTGAAAGTATTTATAGAAGAGACACAGGGAAGCCGCGTCGCGCCGGTGAGAGAGAGATTGCAGGCGGTCTGCCAAGTCGGTATCGATTACATTACAGACTCTCCGTTGTACTTTGTCGAGAAGCTCGAGGAGAATAGCAGCGGCACCCGACTAGATATGGCAGCAGTATTCAATGCACGGGCGGATGGTAGACTTATATATGTGCAGGATAGATTCAGACGGAAAACACTTCCGGGTCCTGCACAGAGAACCGACTTTCATAGCAGCGGATTTAGCAATGGATTCGATATAGTCATTCCACTTGAGGTCCGCTGAGAGTGTGAGACCAAGGAGGCGTAGTATTTTACTCTCTGGGAGGCAAGCCTGGTCCATGCTAATGGGAGGTAGGTGAGATTGTTGATGATGGTTAATTGATAGCAGCTTCGTTTTAGAAGCATTAAAATTTACGAGCCATTTCTTACCCCAGTCCACTACGGATTGGAGGTCCTTTTCAAGCTCGGCTGCAAGGTTAGCTTTGTCGCCCACACCAGATTTTTGATCGAGGCGAGAGTAAACTGTGGTGTCATCGGCGTACATACCTACGTGGGTTCTTATGGTATCAGGGAGATCATTAATGTAGATCAGAAAAAGCGTAGGACCTAGGATAGAGCCTTGAGGGACATCCGCGTTCGTATGGTAATTCTGGGAGGCATGTCCGTTTAATACCACTTTCACTGTGCGGTTAGAGAGGAATGACTGGATTAGTTCAGATAAATGCCAAGTTATACCATAGCTCCGCAGTTTGCACAGAAGGCCAGCATGCCAAACTCTGTCGAACGCTTTAGAGATATCCAAATCAACGGTTCGGGCTTCGCCATTCTTGTCGAGTGCCTGGTATATATACTCGGTGATGGTCGTTAAGCATATCAGCAGTAGACCTGGTGAAGCGGAAACCATACTGCTTGTCCGAGAGGAGCCTGTGTGCTGTGAGATGCTGAACCACCTAGGCGTTGATAATGGCTTCGAACACTTTGCCAAAGATCGGAAGAAGGCTGATAGGGCGGTAATTTGCGGGTCAGAGGGTTCTCCAGTGTTTTTAAATATAGGAACTACACAGGAAGATTTCCAACAGGCAGGAAAGCAGGAAGCAGATAGGTAGAAGTTGTAGAGCTTAGAAAGGACAGAGGAGAGTTCAGGGGCACATTTCTTTAAGACTATGATTGCGATTCCGTCCCCTCCTCTCGCTATGTGAGGGTCAAATTTTGATATTATCTTAGAGACCAGCGAGTGTGTAATGTAGACGTAATTCAGTTGAGCCTCAGTTCTAGGTGAGAAGTCGGGTGTAAAAACTCTAGACGAGTCCCATCTCGAATTGTTCGAGGATCTGCTGGCAAAGCATGATTTAAAAAAAATGAAATAAAATAAAATAAAACGTTTTCTTGTAACTTTCCTCCAGTGTAATCCGCTGCAAAACAGTGGCCGTAAAATGCCTTGCTCGGAGCGATATAATTATAAAAAAATTCTATCCTATTATAATGTGGATATAAAGTGGGGTGTCAATTCTACATTACAGTCAATATATAAACTGGTCCCTCACTTTATAGCCACAATCATCCTTCTCTGAACCACTTCTTGACACTACCTATAACTTGTCACTCTTTCTTATAATTTTCCTCCTATGTAACCCCCTACAAAACTGGCAGTAAAATGCTTTGCTTGAGGCGATATGTTTATATATATATATATATATATATATGTGTGTGTGTGTGTGTGTGTGTGTGTGTGTGTGTGTGACATGAAAAAAATGCATGCATGAAAAGTAATATTCTTAAGATTATATTAAACCTGGAAAAGAACAGAAGTAATTAAACCTGGAAAAGTAAAGAACAAGGTATTTTAGTGAAGTAAAAAATAAGGTGAATAATTTTATCTACAACTACATATATATATATATATATATATATATATATATCGAGAGAGAGAGAGAGTGAGAGAGAGAGAGTGAGAGAGAGAGAATTTAAAAATCAAAGAGAAAAATACTGTCTCTCGGATTTTTCAATCATTCGTCTTTAATAAATCTCTGAAGAAGCTTGTTATAAGAAAACATGTTAGATTAAAGACAATTTTTTCATACTTGTTTTTTACTTATTCTATTCATCTTGTCGAATTCCGTCCCAAATATATGTATAAATATATATATATATATACGTAAAAGTGGAATTTTGTTTACGGGACGGAATGAAAGACAAAACTTTGTTTAAGTAAATGCGATAGGATTTGTGAGGTTAAGCGGGCAAAGAAATTAAATTACCTCATCTGATGAGATGGGCAGAGATCCATAAATAATTTAATTCAATTAGATTTTTGTCTTTCAAATGATATCACACATGTGAGTGAAATTTGGTAGATTAAACTATTTAAAAGCCGGCTACACTCGTGCTAGTACGAATTCACATGCCATTAGGATCACGTGTTTGAGCGTACCGCCTTTGTACAATAATAATAATAATAATAATAATAATAATAATAATAATAATAATCTATCTAAACTTATTTATAAATACAACTTTGTCTCTCTGTGTGTGTCTTTGTGTATATGTGTGTCCGTTACCTATAGACTCCGAAACGGCTGAACCGATTTTCTTGAAAATTTACACAGTTGTACTATAAACGTCTGCGAGTGTTCTTAGTTAGGTTTTGTGTCGAGGTACCCCCGATAAATATCGAAAATCGATAATCGAAAAAATCGGGTTATAGAAGGAGTGGTCCGATTTTAATCAAATTTTATAAACTCATTGACAAAGACATAAAAAACGACATTCAGAAGTTTCAAGGTTGCAGTTCATACAATAGTACAGAAAATTTGATATCGATACCAGGAAATCAAAAACTGACTTACATCAATTCATTTTTCTTTCAGTCTACGATTTCACTTTAACTGGAAACAACTATTGCTTTTTAGGCTTTCGTGACAACGTCCAAAGAGTCTGAGCTCCGGGACTATCGATTAGTTTTAATGGTTTTATTACACCCGAGTAACGCCGGGCTATGCTGCTAGTACTATAATAAGAGCCACGTCCGTCCGTTTGTCATAGTTTCATATGTATACTATTATAATAGCTGTGTCCGCCCGTCTGTCCTTCCGCCCGTCACACGATTCAACGAGTAACAAAATACGTAGCATATCCTTTACTAAGATATACAATATATCTTTCAGTAATATTATATGGAGTATTTTTTACAGTATTTACATTATTCGAACTATTGTGTTTTGACCCCAGTTTAGGGGTTAACTAACTGGCCAAAGCTGGTACCCTAACAGAACATTACTACAGTATTCTTAGCTGATTTTCTAAATCGACGGCTTCAGCTTTTTATGAATATTGCCATGACATGATGTTATCATGGGATGTTTCGGAAAAAACAAATCTACTCGTCAAAACTGAAATAAGCAAAAGTAAAGTGACATTTTCACTAACATAGTATTTGTACCAACTATCGCCCGGTTCAAACTCCACGCACGTCTATTGAACAAGTGTAGAAGCTCATCCCTTGTTCCCTGTTTAGGATGTGGTTTCCGGCTTTCTCTTTTCCAATCTTTTCACTTTTTCTTTTAGTTTATTTTTTTTTCAATTGGAGTAGATAGACTGAACTATCACCCGGTTCACACTCCACCCACGTCTATTGAACAGGTGTAGAGGCTCATCCCTTGTTTCCTGTTTTGGATGTGGTTAACGGTTTTCTCTTTTCCAATCTTTTCACACTTACGTAGCCTCCTGCACATCAGTGGCGTTACCACCTTGCTCGGGGTGATATGATTAAAAAAAAATTATACTGCAGATAATTATTTAAATAAAAATGAGGAAAGGTTTAGTTACACAGAAAATTTTTTGGAAGATTATTTATTTATTTTTGTAATCATCTCACCCCAAGCAAGGCATTCAACTGTCACTGTTGTGCAGGGGGTTACATAGGCGAAAGTGATGCGAAAGAGGGGTTAGTTATAGAAAATTTGCTTCTTAACCTGTTCATTAGACGTGGGTGGAGTGTGAACCGGGTGATAGTGAAACGATTGGAAAAGAGAAAGCCGGAAACCACATCCTAAACAGGGAACAAGGGATGAGCCTCTTAAAAATGTGAGGAGGAGGGTAATAGACAGATGAGGATACCGAAGATATGGTTGAATAAGGTTGAAAAAGAGCGCATGAGAATGGATTCGAGTTAGTGTGCTAGGAGGTGTTTATTGACCTGACATTTAAATTTCTGGAGATTGTAACTGTCGGGGAAGCAAGAATATAGAAGGGAATCCCACAGGTGGGAAGTGCGTGAAAAGAAACTGTTAGAGTAGATATTGCAGTTACACTTTATCGGTTTCACTGTAAAAGGGTGGGACCTAATTGCTAATCTAGTAGCTTGTGTAAATTCATAACTAGGGGGCACCAGTGATCTAAGTTCATTGGAGCAGAAGCCATGACAGTATTTATAGAAGAGGCACAGGAAAGCCACATCACGCCGGTGAGAGAGCGACTTCAG
Source organism: Ascarosepion bandense (assembly GCA_037127315.1). Classification (NCBI taxonomy): domain Eukaryota; kingdom Metazoa; phylum Mollusca; class Cephalopoda; order Sepiida; family Sepiidae; genus Ascarosepion; species Ascarosepion bandense. The sequence continues at coordinate 130,411 of JBBBDQ010000489.1, forward strand.
CCGAGCCGCCATGTTGGTATCGTTCACATTGCAGATTCTCCGTTGTATTTTGTCAAGAAATCCGAGGTGAAATCATGCATTTATTTAAAATTGTTTTTTTTTTCTTTTTTTTTTTTTTTTAGGAAGCAACATCTTTTCATACAGAAAATTTATAACAGCTACAAAGAGATCTATTGGCATTAGTGAACAATGGTACATATTGTAATATGTTAAAAAAATCGAACAGAAATATTGTACTTGTTGGTAAATGAAAACGCATACCGTACATTCTTTACAAAATACAACGGAGAGTCTGTAATGTGATCGATATCGACTTGGCAGAACGGCTTCAGTCACTCTCTCACCAGCGTGACGTGGCTTCCCTGTGCCTCTACTATAAATACTTTCACGGCTTCTACTCCGATGAACTTAGATCACTGGTGCCCCCTAGGTACGAATTTGCACGAGATACTAGATTAGTAACTACATCCCACCCTTTTACAGTGAAACCGATAAAATGCAACCGCAATTTCTACTCCAACAGCTTCTTTTCTCGCACTTCCCGCCTGTGGAATTCCCTTCCATATACTTGCTTCCCCGACAGCTACAATCTCCAGGAGTTTAAATGTAAGCTCAATAGACACCTCCTAACACACTAACTCGCACCCATTCTCTCAAACACTCTTCCCATCTACGCAACCCTCATCCTCGGTATCCTTACCCCTCTATCACACTACTTTCCTATATCTAAACCCTCTTTCTCATCACTTTCCCCTATGTAACCCCCTGCACAACAGTGGCAGATGAATACCTTGCTTGGGGTGAGATGATTATAAAAAAATTCTATACTGCTATAATGTGATCATAAACTGGGGGATCAATTCTACATTACAATCAATACATAAACTAATCCCTCACTATATGACCACATTCATCCTTCTCTTAGCCGCTTCCTGACACTCTCTATAATTTGTCACTCTTTCTCATAACTTTCCCTCCTATGTAACCCCCTGTCGAATGCCTTGCTTTGGGCGATATGATTATAATAAAAAAAAATTATTTTCTGTTATAATGTGGTTATAATCTGGGGGATCAATTCTACATTACAATCAGTATATAAACTGATCCCTCACTTTATGACCACAATAATCCTTCTCTTAACCACTTCCTGACACTTCCTATAATCTGTCAGACTTTCTCATCACTTTCTTCTATGTAACCCCCTGCGCAATAGTGGCAGTGGAATGCCTTGCTTGGGGTGAAAAAAAAGCAACTTCCAATACTTGTACATTAATAAAAATACAAACACAGAAATTAGTATTATATTCTAGTCAAAGCAAATATTTATGTAAAATCTGATGTTTCTACAAAACAAGAAGCGAAATATTGTGTAGTTTCTTAAATTTCTTCATTTCTTTTTTTATGTGAACTTTTCAGGGATATTGTTTTTTATTTATATCATGTTTATTCCCTTCCAGAGATAAGTTTACCCGTGCACAGATTTCTGATGAATCCCAAGATTTTTTTTGGTCATGTCCCGCTCATTTGTAATATGGGTGCATTGGACGCAGGCTAAAGTTTTGGTGCATTTTTGGAGAAAAAATCACCGTCTAATAAGCCGGCAGGTAAGGTATTTCGGGTGTGTTTATCACCTACAGGAATCGAGAATATTTTTCTTTAGTTTGACCAAAATCTACCGCTTTATAATGCGAAATTGATACTGTACAAACAATTTTTCACACACACCCCCAACAAGAAAATGCATACTATTTTTAATATTAATACATTTTTTTTGTTTTCATTCTTTCTCAGATTCTGATTCTGCTCCCTACAATACATGTAAATCATAGTTATTTGTGTTTTTCATTTGTTAGAAATGAGATTAGCAAGCAATTTTTTTGGTGCGCGAACACTTATTTCCCCCAACTTGTACATCTAAACTTTATCTGTGTTTGTGTGTATGCGTCTGTGTGTGTGTGTGTGTGTGTGTGTGTGTCCGTTACCTATAGACTCCGAAACGGCTGAACCGATTTTCTTTAAAATATACACACTTGTACTATAAGCGTTTGCGAGTGTTCGTAGCAAGGTTTTGTGTCGAGGTACCCCCGATAAATACCGAAAATCGATAATCGAAAAAATCGGGTTATAGAAGGAGTGGTCCGATTTTAATCAAATTTGATACACTCATAGACAAAGACATTGGAAACGATATTCAGAAGTTTCAAGGTTGCAGTTCTTACAATAGTGCAGAAAATCGATATATATATATATATATATATATATATATATATATATAAAAGGCAAGATGTTTGTGTGTGTATCTGTTTATCTGTCTGTACGTCCTTTAAAAAAATCCGCAATTTTTATCGGATTCTCACCAAACTTCACACAAATATTCTTTAGGCTGAGTCTGAGCTCCAGGGCCATGGATTAGTTTTAAAGCTTTCATTACACCCCAGCAACACCGGGCTACACTGCTAGTAGATTTATATATGTGGGGTGGATCTGAGAGAGTGCTCAACAAAATTTCTTGAAACATAAATGATGACCTGAAGGTAAGGATAATGGCATTATTCACCATTTTAAACAAGAAAACCGTCCAGAACATTTACAAGAGATTCAGGAGTCGTTTAGAAGTCATGATTTGAGCGAAATGCGATTTTATTGAATAAAGTGCGATTTTATTGAATAATGTCCAATTTTGTTGAATAAAGTGCAATTTTTATTGAGTAAATTTACTCATTAGCATTTCAAAATTGTTTTGTGCAATTTTGATAAATATAACTGCGAAAATGAAATGTCAGTGTTATTTTCATTTTCGCGTAAATTAGACGACAATTCATCCATCGCATCATATATATATATATATATATATATATATTGTAACCTCTCCCCCTCGGGATGAGTGTAAAAGTGGTACTTAAATAGGTTAGCCGTGAATCTCTTAGATTTTCACAACTCATCTCCTCCCCTGCCAATTTTATTTCCCTTGGCCAACACTTCAGTTCCTAAACTTAGCATAAAAATCAAAAGCTTTAGCAAGCACACTAAGATGTGTACCCACTGCTCTTTCGACTTTAACCCCCCCCCCCCCCATCTACCGCCCCCATCACCCGCCAGAACATAGAAAGCCATTTCAACTCCTGATGTCGAAATGGCGGCAAAGCTCTTAGATGAAAATGGCGGCTGAGTGAGGTGGTGAGTTAGATTAGAAGCGGCAGTAACGACAACCGTTATCTCTTGGCATAATGTAATAGCATAAGTACGACCAAACGCCGCGTACACCAGAAGCTTTCCCCTGACGAAAAATTATCACCGCTTCAACGTTTAAGGCGTATCTGGTGTCTTTCTCTGCTTTTGTTATTTTGGTTTTGATTCTAATAATAATAAGATTGAATTCTTCGATATCAATGATTAAAGAAAATATATCCATGATCAATATAGAATTTATCTTCGTTTGATGACGTTATTACTTAAGGATGAGCCAGTTAGTTACGTACAATAAGTGATACGCGCCTGGGCGATCATGTCTCAAAAGTGACACGACTGACTAGGTAGAAGATCTTCCGGCAGTAGGTTGCTATTACTGTCAGTGGTAAACTGGTTGCCAACCAAGGCAGTTCATCCGTCCTGCTATTTAACCTATAGCGTGAGGGAGAATCGATGGATTAATAACTTTCCTTTGCGCGTAAGTGAATGCAACGAATTCAACTGGAATTCGAACTTGCCTCTCAGATTTCTCGAAAGAGACATGACTGACTAGGTAGAAGATTTTCCCGCAGTAAGTTGCTATTACTGTCAGTGGTAAACTGGTTGCCAACCAAGGCTATAGAACCTAATCTATCCTGCTATTTAACCCATAGCGAGAGAGAGAAGCGATGGATTAATAACTTTCCTTTGCGCGTAAGTGAATGCAACGAATTCAACTGGAATTCGAACTTGCCTTTCAGATTTCTCGAAAGAGACATGACTGACTGGGTAGAAGATTCTCCCGCAGTAGGTTGCTATTATTATCAGTGGTAAACTGGTTGTCAGCCAAGGCTATAGAAGCCAATATGTCCTGCTATTTAACCCATAGCTAGAGGGAGAAGCGATGGATTAATAACTTTCCTTTGCGCGTAAATGGATGCAACGAATTCAACTGGAATTCGAACTTGCCTCTCCGATTTCTCGTCCACTGTACCCCAATGTGGATAATCGATCTAAAATATCGAAGAATTTTGAGAAAAACTAGTCATCATTGTAAGTGATGGTCAGATCTTTACACTTTGCCTGTTTCATTCTGCTGCATATTTCAATGAAGTGGCCGATAGTGGTTAAAAAGAAAACTTCCCTGCATATTGTTTTGAAAGAATCTGATCAAATAAACCCTATTGACAAAATGGATTTACGATTAAGCATGAGAGATTGTCAGTATATGAAATGTTGTTCGTAGTTGACTTTTTTACTCTGTGCCGTCTCCGTGATAATGCCCACAGCTAACCCCAGTCCAATACACCAAAGTCCAATGTTCTCAAATTAATCGTTTTATTTTAGCAAGAACGCGAATGTACTGTAGGAATAAATTGCTCAATATATATTGTCTGTAATGGCTACTTTTATTGTTTTCAGCAGGGAGATTTTGTCCACTATTTGTCAATGAGGGAATGCGTGGATTGACGATGTATCCTTTAAGATGCTTACTGAAGGATCTTGATGGAAAAATTTATTTTTTTATCAGCAAATTTCATGTTCAAGGGTTAATGAAATGGCACTGGCACATCCTTCCATTGACGTAATCAAATATATCGCGTTCCATACACCAAAGTCCAATGTTCTCTATATCTCAATGTTCTCAAATTAATCGTTTTATTTAGCAAGAACGCGAATGTACTGTAGGAATAAATTACTCAATATATATTCTCTGTAATGGCTACTTTTATTGCTTTCAGCAGGGAGATTTTATCCACTAATTTTTAGACACTAATTCAAAGCAACGAACAAACTGACGCAGGAAACTTTTCAAGATATAGTTGTTTTAATAACAATGGAAAATATGAAACTGTGCTACAATAAAAATATCGTTGCTTAAATTTAAAGAATATATATATATATATATATATATATATTACGCTCTCACACCCTGATCGAGCTCTCTGGAAGAATGGTAGACTTTGAAAAACTGTAGCTACTCTGGCATGTACTCATCGCTCATTCGGCAAAATGAATTAAAGCACACTGGCTATTGGGCGGGTATAATGACAATATACATGCTAAAAAGTCTGCCTTCTTCTACCGAACGCCCATAACCCAGAGGTAGAATCGCCGACTGACGCCAATTCGGTCGGGTTACAATCCTGGGTTAAAAGTAATCAGAGTCTAACCGTACTGATGAGCTGTGATACAGGGAAACAGATCTGTCTACGGATGACTACATATATATATATATATATATATATATATATATATATATATATATATGCGAGCACCTTATAAAGAATAGAAAGAGTGCTGCTAATTTTAGTAGAGATCGGTTCACTGTTGTGTCCCGATCTCATTCTTCATTCCAACTTAAGTTCTGGAAGCTTTGTATATCGGGTCCCGAAAGCCTGCGTTGTGCAAACACCGTGAGTTGTTAAGACTCGATATAATTAGCCTCTACCATTCACATTTTTTTTTCATCTTTCTCATTTTCATTACAAACTTTTTATTTTTAATTTTGATTAAAATCTCCAGTAGAGGCCTGAAGAGCGGGAGCGAAACCGGTTGCTTCGCTTTTTAATATATTTACAATGTGTAACATCAAGCCGCACACTTTTATATCTTTAATTAAATTCTGTACTTACAAAAATATTTTCAAATAACTAAACTTATTTATAAATGAAACTTTGTCTGTGTGTGCGTGTCTGTGCCGGGCAATACTGCTAGTATATATATATATATATATATATATATATATATATATATATATATATATATAACGCGGTTTGAACATAAAAGAGCCCACATAAAACTGATTTAACATGAATGACCTTTGCTTTCACCGTGTCACCATAATAAATGATTTCATTCATCATTATGTCATACGACTAGTCTAGTCTCCGATAACTGACAACAGATTTCATCAATCGTTGAGAACGTCAGAGTTTGCGACACTACTTTTTCTTTATACTAGCAGGATAGCCCGGCGTTGCTCGGGTGTAATGAAAGCTTTAAAACTAATCCATGGTCCTGGAGCTGAGACTCAGCCAAAAGAATATTTGAAATAATAAAATAATTGCGACAATTTACCAATCGCACCTAATATATATATATATATATACATATACTAGCAGTATAGCCCGGCGTTGCTCGGGTGTAATGAAAGCTTTAAAACTAATCCATGGTCCTGGAGCTCAGACGCAGCCAAAAGAATATTTGAAATAATAAAATAATTGAGACAATTTACCAATCGCACCTATATATATATATATATATATATATATATATATATATATATACTAGCAGTATAGCCCGGCGTTGCTCGGGTGTAATGAAAGCTTTAAAACTAATCCATGGTCCTGGAGCTGAGACTCAGCCAAAAGAATATTTGAAATAATAAAATAATTGCGACAATTTACCAATCGCACCTAGTATATATATATATATATATATATATATATATATATATATATATATATTTATATATATATATATATACATATACTAGCAGTATAGCCCGGCGTTGCTCGGGTGTAATGAAAGCTTTAAAACTAATCCATGGTCCTGGAGCTCAGACTCTTTGGTCGTTGGCACCAAAGACTAAAAAGCAATAGTTGTTTCCAGTTAAAGCGAAACCGTAGACTGAAAGAAACATGAATAGATGTAAGTCAAATTTTGATTTCCTAGTAACGATATCAAAGATATTTTTTACATCGTAAACTGAATTTTGCAGGCTAAATAAGTCCTCTGATTAAATGGTATCATGGCTGAGACTAAGAATTACAATTATACTAACTTAGAACCAAACCTAAAGCAAAAGTTTAAATAAAAAGGCTGAAAAAATACAGACATACAGGCAGATAAACTACACACACACACAAATATCTTGCCTTTTATATATATATATATATATCGATTTACTGCACTATTTTAAGACCTGCAACCTTGAAACTTCTGAATATCGTTTCTTATGTCTTTGTCTATGAGTGTATCAAATTTGATTGAAATCAGACCACTCCTTCTATAACCCGATTTTTTCGATTATCGGTTTTCAATATTTATCGGGGGTACCTCGACACAAAACCTAGCTAAGAACACTCGCACATGCTTATAGTACAACTGTGTAAATTTTCAAGAAAATCGGTTCAGCCGTTTCTGAGTTTATAGGTAACGGACAAACACACACGTACACACACACACAGACAAATTTGCATTTATAAATAAGTTTAGATTCATAATTCTGCGATATCTCTCAGCTTTTTTTTTGAATATCCAAGAAACCGGTTGTGCGAACTTGATGCCATTTTGAAACGAATCAACAGAGACTTGCATGAGCCAAAACTAACCCATGTAACGTTATTGGTGGACAGACAAATAGAAACCCGAATCTAAATATCTAGTGTGTATTCAGCACAGGACTTCGTAATTAAAATCGACTAGTGTGCAGTTTCAAGGCTTTTTTTTCTAGAAATATTTTTTTCTAGAAATATCTCTGTCTTACGGACGTTTCTCGAAATAATAATTGAGCAGACGATGTAATTTTATCTAATTCATGGTATTTAAAGTTTGACGAAATGCCGTTCACTGTTTCATTCATAATGTGAGCTTGTAAAATATTGCTTTTATCGCGGCAGTTCTTCAATACGACAGTGAATGCTTGACAATATCATCGAGGATAAGAAAAAAAAACTTGAAGCAGCGTAAATGTGGTTCTACAGAAGGATGCTGTGGATATCGTGGACCGAGCATGCGAGCAACGATGAGGTGTTGGAAAGAGTTTTCAGAGTTAAGCCGAGGAGGAGCAGTGTTTTGCTTTCAAGGAGACTAGCCTGATCCATGCTAATGGGGGTATGTCTGTGATGGTTAATAGATAGAAGTTTTTTTTTTTTGGAAGCATTAAAATTCACGAGCCATTTCTCACCGTAGTTCGTCAGGGATCGGAGGTCCTTTTCAAGTTCGACAGCGAGGTTTGCTTTGTGAGCCTCAGCAGATTCTTGATCGATGCGAGAGTAAACCGTAGAGTCGTCAGCGTATATGCCTACTTGGGATCTTATTTTCTCATCAATTGAATAAAAAGCAGCCATGAACACTAAAAGAACCTGAAAATTGATAAAAACAACCAAACAATTTATTACTATTAAAATTAGAATTTTATTTATCAACTTTGAATATTTACAGAGCAACAAAAAGTTTTCAAACCTATATTCAGTTTCTAGTTATAAGAACTGGGAACTTGATACTTTACTAAGTGAAAAAGTTATCAGTGCTTAATGGATTGCTATGTGAAGTCGGACAATATCTTCGAAAATGAAGGAAACACTTGAAACAGCTGAAATATGGTTCTACAGAAGGATGATGCGGATATCATAGACCGAGCATGTGAGCAATGATGAGGTTTTGGAAATTATGGAAAAAAAGAAAATTAATAGTGAGCATCAGGATAAGACAACTGAAGTTCCTGGGACATGCAATGAGGAAAGAGGGCTTGGAGAACTTGATACTAACAGGCCAGATAGAGGGAAAAAGAGACAGAGGAAGGCAGCGGATAACATATTTGAAGGACCTGATCATGTGGATGAAGGAATGATGGTTACATGGTATAAAAGGAGAAAGCGTGCTAAGAGCCACCAGGAATAGGGAGATCTGGAAAGCTATGATCGCCTACGTCCTGAATGGATGACGGAACGGGGGTTGTGTGGTGTAACAGAAGAAAGCGTGCTCAGGGATAAGGAGACGTAGAGAACCATGATCGCCTATATCCTGAAAAGACAGGGCACATAGAAGAAAACTCTCAGCGGTGGGGGTGAACGGCATTTCGTCATTCGGTTGTGTCTGTCTTTGACCAGACTCTAACTCACTTGTACCGCTGGCAGCGGACATTGTGCAAACTGAATATATTAGTGAGAGGTGCCGTCTTGGGAAATCTGATGCCCACAGCAGTGCTGCTTTCAGTGCACTAAAAACCGAACGTGAAAAAAATAAATAAATAAATAAACATCTCCTATGATAAAGGCCACAGAAGTGGCTGAAAGCGCTTAAAACAATGAAAAATATGCACAATTTACATCCAACAGTTGAGTTCCTTACATTCACTTACGCACAAATACCCTATTATTAATCCGTTTCATCCCTCCAGTTATGGGTTAAATAATAGGACAGATTGGGCTCTATAACCTTGGTCGTCAATCAGTTTACCACAGAAATCAATGGCAACCTACTGCTGGATAATTTTCAAGCCAGTCAGATCTAACTATCTATCTATCTATCTATCTATCTATCTATCTATCTATCTATCTGTCTGTCTATCTATCTATCTATCTATCTTACCATCAGATTATTTCATTATCTATCAATCGATGACAGTTATAACAAACACCCCCCATATATATATATATATATATATATATATATATATACTCAATCGCTGACAGATCTGTTTCGCTGTATCACAGCTCATCAGTACGGTTAGACATCGGATTGCTTTTAACCCTGCATTGAAAGCGTGACTCTTCGGAAATGAATTGAGTTCTTCCGGTGACTGGCGTGTGCATACACTGCTTATATACAGCACGTTAAAATTTCCGTTTTCTGATTCCATGCGCCTATGGCCTAGGGAGTAGCGACTCCGACTTATAGCAAATCGGTCGAGTTTCGATCACGGCCAGAATCAAGTGGATGTGTCTGGCAACACTGATGAGCTGTGATGCAGCGAAACATGCTTGTATGAAGATGACTAATATATATATGTATATGTATATGTTTATTCATTATCTATCTATCTATTTCAGTCCTGTTTAGTATCAATCTATTGCAGCAGAGTTACAACTATGAGTAAATAGTTATATTACTCCTAACGTTAGCTAGTTTCGGATCAAATCTGAATCAAGTATCTTTCTAAGACCAAAAGAATGATGAGACTGTGGTGTGTACACTCTTCGGCGTAATTTTTATTTTTGTCTTTTTCTTTCAGAGATGTAATAAGTCTCCAGATTGTTTTGTGATAGAAATGCAAAAAAGTTTCTGGGGTTTTCTTACCTTGAATTTTGTTGATGATAAATGTTACTATTACGACCTGAGAAATTGAATAAGAGATGAAATTTAATTGGTGAATTGCTTGTCAGATTGTGTTTGTGTTTAAGGTCGATTTTCATTGGCTTAGAATAAGTAAATTATTCATAGCTATTATTTTTATTATTAGTTTATTATAATCATTTTGACATTATAAATAATTTTTATTATTTTCATCAGTGCTATCTATCTCTCTCAGTTAGAATATATGTTTTTACCAGTCTATATTTGTGAGATGAGGTAGTATTCAACTAATCAATGCATATATCCACTTAAGGACAACAGCGATTAGATTTCTGGATCTTATAAACATAATGTTTCAGTAATCGTTTTTACCAGAGTTAATATTGCAATTTTTTATGTTAATAGTTTTCTCCTTTATTTTATTTTATTTTTTACCAGGCGTCATTCACCTCCAATGAATTAACCCAATGTGTTGTGAGATTAATACCAGGCTACAAAATTTGGAGAACAAATAATTAGAGAGTCCGATTACAGGGGGATAACTCATGACTACCAGAAGCGGCTTCGCACAAGGAATGAGAATTATACCCCAGTGATTGTAATAAAGTGTTGAGTTCAACATTCCTAGCATCTGAAGAAGACCGGAGCGTATAACCGGGGAAACATCGTAAAAATGGCAACGAAGCTAAGGACCATAGACCGAATCAAATAAATAGGGTAGATCACGATATGTTCATTATCCATCAAATAATCTATTCATTTGGCGATTTTTTTTAGTTCTACGTGCACACACACACACACACACACACACACACACACACACACACACACATATATATATATATATATATATAGTGAGAGATATATTAATTTATTTATCTTAAAAAAAAATTAACTGGAGTTTTTGTGTGATTTTAAGAATTTATGTTCTAATAAATATTTATTAAGTAGTCTGATTTCGACAGCGATTGAAAAAAGAAAATTATATAATTTACAGTAGAAAATATAGGTGCGAAAGTAATTGCAACAAAGAAGCATAATTAAGAGGAGACGATTAAATGAACATTTCAAATCCTGATACACTTATCGTTTCATTTTTCATACACACAATTAATCTTAGCATGAATATATATATATATATATATATATTAATGCAGGTTTCATTGAATAATATAGACAAGTTTTGTCTATTAATTTTGTGTAGGATCCGTTCATACCGTCTGATATACTTGATGGTGATGTCGTTGAAAGACAACAAAAAATCACAGTAATTGTTGATTTTTTTATCGGGTCTAAGCTTTCGGCTCACATCAGCCATTATCAAAGAGTAAATATTAACACACAGTAAACATAGAACATTTACGCTATTAACAATAAAGATAATTGAATTGAAAATATAAGTCCATCCCTACCGTGGCGGATGGCCGAAGACAGTGACAAAATAGTGGCGTTGTGGTCCCTGATCTGATTACAGGCATTTGAGTACGTTATTGGAAATATCAAAATTGATTGTATTCAAACCAGTTTTAAATTGTTTAATGTAGATTGCTTCGAGGATTTTTAGTTTCTGTTTATTATTTTCTTGTTTAAGTATGTACGTGTTATCAACGAGTGTTTTTCTCAGAAGTGTGCGTTGATAACCGTGTTGTTCTAAATGACGGAATATATTTGAATTTTTATTTAAGTGCAACGTCAGAATCCGTGAGAGCGAATTTGTGGTGTGGCCAATGTAGATATTATTGAGGTTGTTAGAGATACATTCTCTAAATGGACATATGAATTTATATACTACATTGGTTTTTTGCAAATCACTAACGGTGGGGGAAGAGTCGTTGCGGACGAATGAGTTAGATGTAGTGGATTTAGTGTAAAATATAATTCTCCGACAGACTCTAACAAAAGAATTAAGTTCATTATATATTATTATATACAAATTCGCTCTCACGGCGAATGTAAATTCATAACTAGGAGGCACCAGAGATCTAAGTTCATTGGGCAAAAGCCGTGAAAGTATTTATGGAAGAGGAACAGGGAAGCCACATCACGCCGGTGAGATAGCGACTGCAGCTGAGCTGCCAAGTCGGTATCGATCACATTAAAGATCCTCCGTTGGATTTTGTCAAGAACCCCGAGGTGAATAGAAAGGGCACTCAACTAGATGTGGCAGCAGTATTCTATACACGCGCGGTACTTCCACCGAACGCCCATAGCCCAGGGGTAGAGTCGCCGACTGACGCCATTTCGGTCGGCTTTCAATCCTGGGTAAAAAAGCAATCGGAGTCTAACCGTACTGATGAGCTGTGATATGGCGAAACAGATCTGTCTGCGGATGACAATATTTATGACAATATTTACGCTCTCACACCCTGATTGAGCAATCTGGAAAAATAGTAGACTTTGATAAATAGTAGCTACTCTGGCATGTACGCATCGCTCATTCAGTGAAATGAATTAGAGAGCTCTAGCTATTGGGCGCGTATAATGATATGCGCTAAAAGTTTGCCTACTTCCACCGAACGCCCATAGCCCAGGGGTAGAGTCGCCGACTGACGCCATTTCGGTCGGCTTTCAATCCTGGGTAAAAAAAGCAATCGGAGTCTAACCGTACTGATGAGCTGTGATACGGCGAAACAGATCTGTCTGCGGATGACAATATATATATATAATACCTTTGTTAGAAATGAAAACTATATTTAAATTAGTATATGTTTACTTCAAACTTTCATATATATATATATATATATATATATATATTGTGTATTGCTGACATATCTAGTCGGGTGCTCTTGTTATCCACTTAGGTGTCCTCGACCGAATTCAACGGACAATCTGTAATGTGATCGATCCCGTCTTGGTAGCTAGGATACAGCCGCTTTCTCACCGACGCAGTGTGGCTTCCTTGTGTCTCTTCTACAAATATTTCAAGGCTTCTAGTCACTGGTAACCCCTAAATATGAATTTCCTCGAACCGTAAGATTATCAACTAGGTCCGACCCTTTTACTGTGAAAACAATAAATTGTAAACACAAAATCTACTCCATCAGCTTCTTTTCTCGCACTTCCCGCTTGTGGAATTGTCTTCTGCATACTTGCTTTCCCGACAGTTACAATCTCCAAGAATTTAAATGTAAAGTCAATAGTCATCTTCTGTCTCACTAACTTACATCCTCTCTCTCTCATGCTTTTTTCTTCGTCAGCTCAACTCTCATCAGTATTCTCTTCCTTCTTGTACTCGCTTCCTGACACCCTCTGCAACCTCTCACTCCTGATGATATGCCTCCTCTGTAACCCCCTGCACAACAGTGGCAGTAAAATTCCTTACTTGGGGCGACACGATTATAAAAAAAAATGACACTACCGGCCATAATTATTACGACACACTAATGCTTAAAAAATATGTATGTCAGACCATTTTTTAGTATTTATTACTAAGTGAATAATTGTAAATGAAAATAGAAATTTCTTATATATATATATATATATATATATATATATATATATATATATATATATAAATAGCAAATCTACAGGATGCGATGGGTAAATTGTCGCAATTTGCCCTGTAAAATTTTGCAAAGTACTACTAACAAAAGAACCATTCTATTTTCATTTGGCAATAAATACTGAAAATAGTATGAAATACATCTTTTCTTAAAAAATAACTGGGGTGATCTAACAATTATGGCTGGTAGTCTATGTACCTCTCGCTTAGCACATACCGCTGTAGCCTGGTATTGAACTCACAACTCTGGGTCAAGTCACAGGAACTAATCAACGTTTATATCCAAAGAGTGGTAAGTTCAATACCAGGCTAAAGCCTATCTTCATCTTTGTTTCCATTTGTACGACGTTTAATAACAGATCATTCTATTTGTCTATATTTCTGAGATGAGGTAGTATTTACAGTATTTACATTATTCGGACTATTGTCCTCATCTTTGTTGCTATTTGAACGACGTTTAATAATAGATCATTCTATTTATCTATATTTCTGAGATGAGGTAGTATTTACAGTATTTACATTATTTGGACTATTGTCCTCATCTTTGTTGCCATTTGTACGACGTTTAATAATAGATCATTCTATTTGTCTATATTTCTGAGATGAGGTAGTATTTACAGTATTTACATTATTCGGATTGTTGTCCTCATCTTTGTAGCCATTTGTACGTTTCGGTCGTTTTACGCTCCGGCCTTTTTCAGGTGCTAGGAATTTTGAACCGAAACCTTTATTACAATCACTGGGGTAAATTAACTCTATTCCTGGCGGCGTAGTGCCGCTTTTGTTAGTCATGAGTTATCTCCCTCTAACCTTGTAAGTTACTTACCTGGTATTGAATTTACAAGTCAAGTTACAGGAACTAACCAATGTTTTTTATCCAAAGAGTTGTGAGTTCAATACCAGGCTAAAGCAGTGGTGAACAAGTAACAAGTAACAAGTACAAGGCCAGAAAAAAATAACTCATGACTACAAGAAGAGGCCTTACTATGCAAGGCATGCATTTCATATATCCCAGTGATTGTAATAAAGGGTTCGGTTCGAAATTCCTAGCACCTGAAGAAGACGGGAGCATACAACGTCCGAAACGTCGTACAAATGGCAACAAAGATGAGGTCAATAGCCCGAATAAGGTAAATACTGTATTATTATTATTATTATTATTATTATTATTATTATTACGTTGTCATTTTTCATCATATTTCGATTTCTGCTATGGTCGCACTACCAACCAAGTCTGCGAGAAGGCCTTAGGCAGGTCGTGTTGTGTTGTTACGCCTCCATTTCATGCTTTTTATATCTCCCCTAACGTCCCTAGCGTTACATAGACAAAGTTCTCCTTAGTGTGTGGGCTGTACTTAACAAGACAATTTTTTGTATATCTCTTAAGCTGGGATTTCCAGAGATTCTTTCATTGTGTTTTTTGTTCCATTTTTTTATCATTCCAAAGGCACCTACTATCACTGGTACGATACTTATTTTCAATTTCCACATTTTTTCTATTTCAATTTCCAGGTCTTTATATTTTGACAATTTTTTAAATTCCTTGGTTGCTATCCGCTGGGCAAGCCATATCAATTAATATTCAAGTTTTTTTCTTTCTGGTTTTTAACAATTATTATTATTATTATTATTATTATTATTATTATTATCATAGGTGAAAGGAATGACAAGAGGAAAAAGAGATAGAAGGAGAGGTTTGTTAACTTTGATACAAAGGAAGAACGTGGTAATTGAAACGTAGGAAAAGTTTGGATAAAAAATTGCGATACATTACACTTCTTTCTGAAGAGATGGAACAATGGAACATGAAAAGAAAAAAAGAACAAACAAAGAATAATGGGAGGCCATTTTCTTTTTTTTTTTTCTTTGCTTCGGATATAAACCTATTCTATATTTCCATTACATTTAGATAAAAAAAAAATTGCTATACGGTCAACGGAAACTGGAATTGATAAGAAACGGAACGCGAAGATACAGGAAAAGGCTTCGAGTAAAACAATAATACAAGATAAACGATAATTTTCGTTGTCACGATTCCAACGAGAGGACAATTAATGCAAAAGAAATTCACATACACGCAATGTTTCCGAACACACATTTAATCAGATCAAGTGATAAATTCTAATAAATATGCAATAAGATTCTGGCACGAAAAACACATGGATTTTACTTAATAAATGATTACTGTTTCCCTAATCGGTTCTTTTTTTTTGCCATATTCACACCGTTTTCGAAGTTGAAGAAGGTCGGAGCGTACAATGGCTGAAGCGTCGTAAATATTACAAAAGAGGACAACAGTAATCGAACGATGGAAATAATACAAATAATTACAATACCACAATTCAGAAAATACACAGACCTTAAGAAAAGATGTTTTCAATACCACAATTCAGAAAATACACAGACCTTAAGAAAAGATGTTTTCAATACCACAATTCAGAAAATACACAGACCTAAGAAAAGATGTTTTCAATACCACAATTCAGAAAATACACACACCTTAAGAAAAGATGTTTTCAATACCACAATTCCGAAAATACACAGACCTTAAGAAAAGATGTTTTCAATACCACAATTCAGAAAATACACAGACCTTAAGAAAAGATGTTTTCAAGACCACAATTCAGAAAATACACAGACCTTAAGAAAAGATGTTTTCAATACCACAATTCAGAAAATACACAGACCTTAAGAAAAGATGTTTTCAATACCACAATTCAGAAAATACACAGACCTTAAGAAAAGATGTTTTCAAGACCACAATTCAGAAAATACACAGACCTTAAGAGAAGATGTTTTCAATACCACAATTCAGAAAATACACAGACCTTAAGAAAAGATGTTTTCAAGACCACAATTCAGAAAATACACAGACCTTAAGAAAAGATGTTTTCAATACCACAATTCAGAAAATACACAGACCTTAAGAAAAGATGTTTTCAAGACCACAATTCAGAAAATACACAGACCTTAAGAAAAGATGTTTTCAATACCACAATTCAGAAAATACACAGACCTTAAGAAAAGATGTTTTCAAGACCACAATTCAGAAAATACACAGACCTTAAGAAAAGATGTTTTCAATACCACAATTCAGAAAATACACAGACCTTAAGAAAAGATGTTTTCAAGACCACAATTCAGAAAATACACAGACCTTAAGAAAAGATGTTTTCAGTCTAAAATTTAGGAATGAAGAATTTTTTCAATCATTTCACCCCAAGCAAGGCGGTGCCGCCACTGACGTGCAGGGGGTACATGAGAGAGTTGAAGACAAAGACGTACTAGCTACAGGGGAGAAAAGAGAAAGTGCAAGAGAAGGATGTGAACACAGAAGTGAAGACAGTTGTGAAGGTAGAGAGAAAGGAAAAGAACAAGATACACGAGGTGATGTAGAAAGAGTGAAGAGAAAGACGAACCAACTACAGGGGGTGAAAGAGAAAGGGCAAGAGAAGGATGTGAACACAGGAGTGAAGACAGTTGCGAAGGTAGAAAGAAAGGAAAAGAACAAGATACACGGGGGTGATGTAGAAAAGGCTGGCGTTAAGTGAGTAAGAGATGGGAATTGACTTTGCATTTAAATTCCTGGACGTTGTAGACTTCAGGAAAGCAAGTATATGGCTGGGAGTTCCACAGGCGGGTAGTCCGAGAAAAGAAGTTGATGGAGTAGAATTATGCCTGCATTTGGTTGAACCAACAGAGACAGAGTGAAGCCACATCACGCCGATCAGAAAGTTGCTGGAGTCGTGCCGCCAGGTAGGGATTCATAACATTATGTAACATAATGTAAATACTGTAAATACTACCTCATCTCAGAAATATAGACAAATAGAATGATCTATTATTAAACGTCGTACAAATGGCAACAAAGATGAGGACAATAGTCCGAACAATGTAAATACAGTAAATACTACCTCATCTCAGAAATATAGATAAATAGAATGATCTATTATTAAACGTCGTACAAATGGCAACAAAGATGAGGACAATAGTCCGAACAATGTAAATACAGTAAATACTACCTCATCTCAGAAATATAGACAAATAGAATAATCTATTATTAAACGTCGTACAAATGGCAAGGAAGATGAGGACAATAGTCCGAATAATGTAAATACTGCAAATACTCTCTCATCTCAGAAATATAGACAAATAGAATGATCTATTATTAAACATCGTACAAATGGCAACAAAGATGATGACAATAGTCCGAATAATGTAAATCATGTAAATCCTTGTTTGGATATTGTCAAGAATCTCGGGATGTACAGCAGGAGCACCATAACATTTTTGGCAACAGTACTCAATGCACGGACGAATTTCTGGCGCGATGCAGGTAACCAAAATTCCTTACCGTAGACGAAGCAGTTGATTCGTTAAAGTCGCTTCACTTCATGTCAGTTGAATAAGTGACGACAAGAAGGCGCAGTGTGTTCCTCTTAAATATGTGCGATTTCGTAAACATATGCGTTACAGTTATTTTGTGCTAACCCTCTACTTTCGCACATACAAAAGTTTCTGTTTTATTTATTTGATTGTTTAAGACATACAGATGGCAAAGTTTTAGACATATTTTTTTAGACATAAACCTAAAATACAGTATTTTCATTCTTCGGACTATTGTCCTAATCTTTGTTGCCATTTGTACGACGTTTCGGGCGTTGTACTCTCCGGCCTTCTTCAGGTGCTAGCAAATTCGAACCAAAACCTTTATTACAATCACTGGGGTATATGAACTCCATTCCTTAAGAATACATGGCTCAGTAGATATAGCCGTTGGTTAGTTCCTGTGACTCGACTTGGAAGTTCAATACCAGGAAAGTAACTTACAGAGTTACTCATGACTACCAAAAGAGGCACTACTCCACAAGGAATGGCATTAATTTACCCTAGTGATTGTAATAAATGGTTCGGTTCAAAGTTCCTAGAAACTGAAGAATGCCGAAGCGTAATACGGCCGAAACGTACAAATGGCAACAAAGATGAGGACAATAGTCCGAATAATGTAAATACTGTAAATACTACCTCATCTCAGAAATATAGACAAATAGAATGATCTATTATTAAACGTCGTACAAATGGCAACAAAGATGAGGACAATAGTCGGAATAATGTAAATACTGTAAATACTACCACATCTCAGTAATATAGACAAATAGAATGATCTATAATTAAACGTTGTACAAATGGCAACAAAGATGAGGACAATAGTCCGAATAATGTAAATACTGTAAATACTACCTCATCTCAGAAATATAGAGAAATAAAATGATCTATTATTAAACGTCGTTCAAATGGCAACAAAGATGAGGACAATAGTCCGAATAATGTAAATACTGTAAATACTATCTCATCTCAGAAATATAGACAAATAGAATGATCTATTATTAAACGTCGTTCAAATGGCAACAAAGATGAGGACAATAGTCCGAATAATGTAAATATTGTAAATACTACCTCATCTCAGAAATATAGACAAATAGAATGATCTATTATTAAACGTCGTGCAAATGGCAACAAACATGAGGACAATAGTTCGAATAATGTAAATACTGTAAATACTACCTCATCTCATAAGTATAGACAAATAGAATGATCTATTATTAAACGATGTAAAAATTGCAACAAAGATGAGGACAATAGTCCGAATAATGTAAATACTGTAAATACTACCTCATCTCAGAAATATAGACAAATAGAATGATCTATTATTAAACGTCGTTCAAATGGCAACAAAGATGAGGACAATAGTCCGAACAATGTAAATACTGTAAATACTACCTCATCTCAGAAATATAGACAAATAGAATGATCTATTATTAAACGTCGTACAAATGGCAACAAAGATGAGGACAATAGTCCGAATAATGTAAATACTGTAAATACTACCTCATCTCAGAAATATAGACAAATAGAATGATCTATTATTAAACGTCGTACAAATGGCAACAAAGATGAGGACAATAGTCGGAATAATGTAAATACTGTAAATACTACCTCATCTCAGAAATATAGACAAATAGAATGATCTATTATTAAACGTCGTACAAATGGCAACAAAGATGAGGACAATAGTCGGAATAATGTAAATACTGTAAATACTACCTCATCTCAGAAATATAGACAAATAGAATGATCTATTATTAAACGTCGTGCAAATGGCAACAAACATGAGGACAATAGTTCGAATAATGTAAATACTGTAAATACTACCTCATCTCATAAGTATAGACAAATAGAATGATCTATTATTAAACGATGTAAAAATTGCAACAAAGATGAGGACAATAATCCGAATAATGTAAATACTGTAAATACTACCTCATCTCAGAAATATAGACAAATAGAATGATCTATTATTAAACTTCGTACAAATGGCAACAAAGATGAGGACAATGGTCTGAATAATGTAAATACTGTAAATACAACCTTTCAGAAATACTCATTTCAGAAATATAGACAAACACTTAAAATGTTTTTTTCATTTAACGTTGATGACATCGCCTAATTAATGACTCATTGAAAAATGCTTCCCAAATTCATTTTTTTGTGCAGTGTGAAAAATGTTTTTGAAAGCGTTTAAATCTGTATTCTGTCGGGGTCAAAACATGGGGCTGATGCTCTAATGGCAGGTGGTTTTTACTTCACCCTTTCTTTATCACTTAATTGAAAGACATGAGACACGCTTTAGGCGATCATGTCTCGAAAGAAACATGACTGACTGGGCAGAAGATTATCCCGCAGTAGGTTGATTGTTTTCTACGGTAGACTGGTTGCAAGCCAAGGTTATAGAACCCAATCTGTCCTATTATTTAATCCATAACTGGAAGGAGAAGAGAGGGAGAAGAGATAGATTATATTACATTATTATATTAGGGATAATTAGTGGGGGATCAGTTTATTACTTCATAACAATAGAAAAGCGATCTCCCATTTTATGCCCAGTAGATGTTTCAATTGTTTCCAACTATTATTTTCAGTCAGTCACTTCTGTGCCATACGTGATACACGCTTGGGTGATCATGTCTCGAAAGAAGATTATCGCGCAGTCGGTTACCATTACTTTCTGTGGTAGACTGGTTACCAGCCAATGCTATAGAACACAATTTGTCCTGCCATTTAACTCATAGCCGGAGGGAGAAGAGATAGATTATATTACATTATTATATTAAGTATAATTAGTGGGGAATCATTTTATTACATCATAAAAATAGAAAACCGATCCCCCACTTTCTGCCAAGTAGAAGTTTTAATTGTTTCCAATATTCGGTCATATCTCGAAAGTGACTGCGCAGAAGATTAATACGCAGTTGGTTGCCATTGCTCTCCTGCGGTAGACTGTTTGCCAGCCAAGGTTATAGAACCCAATCTGTCCTATTATTTAACCCATAACTGCAGGAAATAGATGGATTAATACTTTTCCTAAGGGTATTTGTGCGTAAGAGAATGCAAGGAATTAAACGGGTATTCGAACTTAGTACCCCGATTTGTCGTTCTGAGTCGATATCCACTGCACCACAAAACATCTATTTCCTTTCTTTAATATTCCCTTATATTAGAAAGTATTTGCGTTTCAAGTTAAAGCAACCAAGCAAACCTGAGTAAATTTACCACACGTTAACTGTCGTTCTTTTATTTGATTCTTTTTATAGAATGATAGCTTGGAGAATGTTTAGTCTTTCCTTATATTGGGCGCCGCGTCTCATTTTGACATTATGTCATAATTTTTGTTTTGTGTTCATTGTAGTTCTTTGTTTTATGACATCTAATTATCGATATATAAACAAATTTCACGCTGATTCAACGAGAGAGTGATGTGAATATTGAATTAATTAATGAATTCGTTGTTTTTTGGTTGTTTATACTGGATATGAAATCTTCCTAATTATATGAAAATGAAGAAGGAGGGTTTGGAAAATCTGATACTCACAGGGATAGATTGAGGGAAGAGGGACAGAGGAAAGCAGCGAGTTTGATAGGTTTGAAAAATGGACGGCAGAGCAAGGTTTGGGAGAAATAATGAAAAGACAAAAGTTATTAAGTAGTACAAAGGAAAGGAAGATGTGGGGGCCATAATCTGATATGTCTTGAAGGGATACGACACATACGGGAAGAATATAATTTTGTAGTTTCTTTTCATTAACTATATAAAAAGTTCCTTTTGGCTAGTTTTTTTTTGTTTGTTTCCGTTTTCATTATTTTATTACTAATTTTATTATTTTCAACTAGCAGTATAGCCCGACGTTGCTCGAGTGTAATGAAAGGTTTACAACTAATCCAAGGTCCTGGAGCTCAGACACTTTGGACGTTGGCACGAAAGACTAAAAAGCAATAGTTGTTTCCAGTTAAAGCGAAACCATAGACTGAAAGAAAAATGAATGGATGTAAGTCAAATTTTGATTTCCTGCTATCGATATCAAATAAGATTTTTTATAATTTTGTTTTTTATACTGGTCCCCTCTTTTCTAATTATTCTATGGCAATAATTGTTTCCAGTTAAAGCGAAAACCTAGACCGAAAAACAAACTTCACTATATATATATATATATATATATATATATGCTAGCAATATACCCCAACGTTGCTCGGGTGTAATAAAACCATTAAAACTAATCCATGGTCCTGGAGCTCAGACTCTTTGGACGTTGGCACGAAAGACTAAAAAGCAATAGTTGTTTCCAGTTAAAGCGAAACCGTAGACTGAAAGAAAAATGAATGGATGTAAGTCAAATTTTGATTTCCTGGTGTCGATATCAAATACGTTTTTTTCGTCGCAAACTGGATTTTGAAGGCTAAATAAGTCCTCTGAGTAAATGGTATCATGGCTGAGACTAAGAACTATTATTATATCTACTTAGAGCAAAACCCGAAGCAAAAACTAAAATAAAAGGGCTGAGAACGTGATTTTGATCAGACCCGATAAGATATCAGGTTATCGATTTTCGATATTGGAGTCGAATAAGTCATCCAAGGATAAACTAACATAAGTAAGGCCATTAAAACTTGTCATACATATCAAGAGTAAAATTGGAGAAAATGAGCTATATTGTTGCCTGAATATCGGTTTTTGATCAGATTGATATCGGGGTTATCGATTTCTGATATCGAGAAAATGAGTCGTTTGAGAAGATCTACTAAAGTTTGAGATTAAAACTATAATTTTACCAAGTTAGAGAAAATTCTGCAGCAAGAACTATGATAAAATGGCTGAAATCCTGATCTTGACCAGACCTGATCGGATATCGGGGTATCGATTTCCGACATCGTAGGGAGATTGGAAAAAATAAATAGCTCATGACCTGCTCGGAAGCCTAAAGAATATTTGTGTGAAGTTTGGTCAGAATCGGATAAAAATTGTGGATTTGTATAAAGGACATACAGACAAATAGACAGACAGATAGACAGACAGATAGACAGACACACACACAAACATCTTGCTTTTTATATATATAGATTCTTATGTTTCTTTACTGGGCTAATTTTTTGACATTCCAGAGTAATTGGGAATAATAAATCCTGTGGAGCCTTAACTTTTGAAAACATTCCTTTCGGCGGAGAAAAAAGCAACGTTCCTCTTTATACTAGAGGAACTATCTCAGATATGCTTTAACCTGCTCACATCAGTTACCCTTTCAAAGAAATGCAGATCTTTTATGAGATCTCTCGAGGCTTATCTCTGCTAAATTCATTTTCCTATTCGAAATATAAAGTAATTTCAAACGAATTAACATTTTTCTAATAGGTCGATAATATTTCTTCTCAATATGTGTATGTAAAAATATATGTTACGGAAATTAACGAAGATTAACGAAATGGTTATAAACAACCGACAATATGTAATTATTGTTTGGACATTAATTTTGATCGATACTCGTACTTAAGTAGATATTCTGTTCATAATCAAACAATATATATATATATATATATATATATATATATATATATATATATATATATATTTTACTGGCCTGAATATTTACGATAAATTTGTTACGAAAATGTGTGCCACTCAGCAAGATTCAAACCTGCGACCCCTATCCACATATTAGAAGCCACTAATTAATCTGGCGAGTATATATATTGATGCATATTTCATTAAATAATATTGACAAATTTTGTTTATTTATTTTATTTTTTTCATATTGTTTGATAACTTTAATAGCATTATCATTCAATGAAAAAAAAACCCAATAATGATACATAATTTTTTTTTCATAATTGAAATGAAATTGTTATACTATAATGCAATTGACATAATTGAAAATGGCTTATATATGCCGAAAGCTTAGATTGCCAAGCTTTCGGCTTACATCAGCCATTTTCAAAGATGTCAGTTGCATTATAGTATGACAATTTTACTCTTGCGTGGTCATGTGTGATGTCAACATACATCACATATTGAAAATGCCTTAATTTCATTTATCTTTCTGTTTTGAGCTTACATGCAATTTGATCCTTTATTTTTCATATGAAGTAGTCGTTTTGTGACTTAAGTCTTATTTCTTCCAAAGTTTTAGGTGACTCTCTAACGGTATCATATAAAACATTTTTAATTTCATTTTCAGCCTTTATTGCCGAATTTTGGAATTAGGCAAGGTTCTCCATCATCATGATTTAATTACTTCGAAAAAAAAATTCATTTAACAAGCAGTGCAGTGGATATCGGCTCGGAACGAGAAATCGGGGAGCCGAGTTCGAATTCCACTTGAATTCCTTGCATGATGGCTACAGAGAAAAATACTTATCCTACACGTAGTAACTGAAATACTCAGTGGAATACAAGGACAATGGACAAACTGAAATCAACTATATTTCGAATATTTGAAACAAAAGACAAAAAAAAAAACATGAACTGCAAAAGAAACAAGAATTACAGTTACGACAAAAATTCCAACATGAACAGCAATTTTAATTACAAAATCAACAACAATTTTTTTTCGAAATATTGTTTAAGAGAACCTCAGAGGGAAAAAAACGTCTGATTCATTCACTCCAAACGCTATTACGAATGTCATTAGCGTAATTATATACAATCCGGACGAAGGATTAACATTTCAAACGTATTACAGATTGTACGAAAGGATCCTTAAAAGGGATTCTTTGCATTGGAATGATAAAATGAAAGTCCGAAAAGAACATGGTCACTCAATTATATGCCATACGTGAGACACGCTTGGGCGATCATGTCACAAAAGAGACATTATCCCGCAGTAGATTGCCATTACTTTCTGCGGTAGACTGGTTGCCAGCCAAGGCTATAGAACCCAATCTGTCCTATTATTTAACCTATTACTAGAGTTCAAAGACGAATTAATACCTTTCCCTAGAGTTTTTACGCGGAAGTGAATGCAGGAAATTCAACTGGAATTCGAACTCGGCTCCCCTGATTTCTTTTGCGCATTAATTTGCCTTAAATATTCCAAATCTGTAAATCTATAAAGTCTTTCAAAATTCTAAGCAAGCTGTTTTGTCAAAATAAATATTAACGTTTATTTTAATCATTTCTTCAGAGTACTTTCGAATGTTGCTACATTCATTTTCAAGGATTTTTCTGTGTGTTATTTGTGAACTGGTTTTCAAATTCGTGCCTTCTCACGTTTGGTAAAACCAATTTCATGTTAGTCAAGATGACGCCATATAAAGGTTTGAACTGACATTTTTACGTGTGTTTTTTTTTTTGTTTCTGTATATACATATGGTTAAATAAAATAAACACAAGAGGAAAACTGTATTTTAAATCGCCTACGCGTTTCGTCCTGTGATGGAGTTTATAAAGGCAATAAACAAACAGTGTTGGCAACCACAAAGACGCTCACAAATCATTTCAAAAGATTAACAGAATAGTTTAGTTTTTAGAATTCCTTCATGTGTAGTGAAAAGTCACGAGATGTTAAAATGAAGGGAATTCGACCGTTTTCTTTGAATCCTAAAAATTAAAATATTCTGTTAATCTTTTGAAATGATTTGTGAGCGTCTTTGTGGTTGCCAACACTGTTTGTTTATAGATACGTAATTTAGAATAAAGCTCATTTCGTCTTTTTGCCTTGATAAAGTCCATCACAGGACGAAACGCGTAGGCGATTTAAAATTCAGTTTTCCTCTTGTCTTTATTTTATTTAACCACCCTGTCCTTAATCTCAGAGCATAACTGAGTATATATTTTTACACACACACACACACACACACACACACACACACACACACACACATATATATATATATATATAAACGAATATTTCCTATATATAAATTATCTAAAAATATATATAAAAACGAACCAAAAAAAAAGCCTACACGTATATACATATAGCCATTCGCAGACAGATGTTTCGCTGTATCACAGCTTATCAGTAAGGTTAGACTCCTATTGCTTTTAATCCAGGATTGAAACCCGACCGCATTGGCGTCAGTCGGCGTTTCTACCTGTGAACTATGGACGCTTGGTAGAAGAAGGCATACTTTTTAGCGTGTATATTATCATTATACACGCCCAATAGCTGAGAGTGTACCAATTCATTGATGAATGAACGATGCGAAATATATATATATATATATATATATATATGTGTGTGTGTGTGTGTGTGTGTGTGTGTGTGCGCGTGTGTGTGAAAAGTGTATGTATATAATTATAAATATCAATATATATATATATATTGAGATAGATAAATAGATGGGGAGAGTTTCTGTTACTGAATTTAAGCAGAGAACATCCCTCTCCCCAAAGATCAGACATTAGGGTCATTGGGTGCGTAGTGAGATCATGAAAATCATTCATAGTAGACAAGTTCTGGAAGCATCATGAGGAACATTTCCTTTCCGTGGACAGAGCTTAATATATGAGACGGCCTGCAATGATTGAGAGTGTGCAAACTGAAAGAAACCACATGATACTGACGTCCAAAACATTATGCGTATGTAAAGCTGACGGTAGATGGCGCCACCACAAACTGACTTCATGGAAATAAATCACTGGTGGTTTGACATCAAGTGGTCTGTCATGGCTATTCGATGGGAATTAACCTGAGGTCGACCGGATCAAGATAGACAAAGTCAGACAAAGGGAATATTCCATTTCCATAGATATTTGGCATTGTCCGAGCAAGTCCATGGCCCTATCTGAAGCAGGGATCACGGCCAAATGACGGTGAAACATCGGTTCCTGTACGATTTGTCGAGCAGGGTCAGTATCTCGACGCGTAACCTGTTAAGAAAAGTAAGCGTTGATTGGATGTGCGGATGGTGCAATGGATAATGGCTCGGAAATGTTAATCGGAGAGCTGAGTTCCAATTCAAGTTGGGTTCGTTGTATTTACGTACTCGATTTCGAATTCCAGTTGAATTCCTTGCATTCACTTGCGCAGAAATACCCCTGTGAAAGGTATAAATCCGTCTCTTCCCTCCAGTTATGGGTTAAATAAAAGGACAGATCTTGGCTGGCAACCAGTCTACTGTAGAAAGCAATAGCAACCTACTGCGGGATAATCTTCTGTCAAGTAAATCATGTCTATTTTGGGACATGATCGCTCAAAGCGTGTATCACGTATGGCACTTAACTGACTGACTGAATATAGTAGTAGAAAACATAATTAAAACATCTACTGGGCATAAAGTAGGGGATCGGTTTTCTATTTTATGAAGTAATAAACTGTTCCCCCACTAATTATACTTCATATAATAATGTAATATAATCTATCTCTTCTCCCTTCAGTTATGGTTTTAATAACAGGACAGATTGGGTTCTATAGCCTTGGTCGGCAACCAGTCTACCGCAGAAAGCAATGGCAACCTACTGCGGGATAATCTTCTGCCCAGTCAGTCATGTCTCTCTCGAGACATGATCGCCCAAAGCGTGTAACACGTATGGTACTTAACTGACTGAATATAATACTTGAAACATAATTAAAACAGCTACTGGGCATAAAGTTGGGAATCGGTTTTCTATTTTATGAAGTAATAAACTGATCCCCCACTAATTATACTTAATATAATGATATAATATAATCTATCTCTTCTCCCTTCAGTTGTTGGTTAGTTAACAGAACAGATTGAGTTCTATAGCCTTGGCTGGCAACCAGTCTACCGCAGAAAGCAATGGCAACCTACTGCGGGAAAATCTTCTGCCCTGTAGGTCTTGTCTCTTTCGAGACATGATCGCCCAAAGCGTTTATCTCGTATGGCATTAACTGACTGCAATACCCTTGAGAAAATTATGACTCGTAAATAGCCTTGAGAAAAGTATGTATCAACTTTTTCTTACCCCAGATATGGGTTAATTAGTAACATCTGTATAACTAAAACTATTACTATTTAAATAATGATATATTTAGATTATGGCATTAAATAACTCACAGAGATGTCACTATGCATCTGACCAAAAACAATCTACCACAGTTGGAAGAGTTGATACGGTTCCACTAAAACTGAGGTATTGTTTAAACAAATAGACTGTCGTGAAAAGTTTTTTTCTTATTATTTCAGAGGATTTTACGATTATAGTAAATTCTTTCTTTTATTTTATAATATATTTCCACCTATTATTAAAATTTTATGAAAATTACATATAATTTTCTTTTCACATCATCTAAACAATAAAGCCACTAAGACGCAATTGGTTAGAAGTCACTGTAATTATTTGAATTAATGACTTCAGTTTAGAAACATGTCAAAGTGCATTCAGCATTTCAGTTTTTTCTTTCGTCCTAGTTATGACGATAAACTATAAACCGGCAGCAATGAAGTCGGGATATTTAGGTTTTCAGGAGCGAGGAAGCACCTCTTCACTGCTGTTATTACCAGGTTAACCATAGCACAGGATTGTAGCACCTGATAGGGTCTCAGTTATGGCCAAATAGTGACCCCTCCCCCACAAAAAAAAATCAACAGTACATTTTTTACATTATTTACGTTGCTTAGACTATTGTCCTCATCTTTATTACCAGGTTTACGATGTTTCGAACATTGTACGTTCCGGCCTTCTTCAGGTGTTAGAAATTTCGAATCGAAACTTAGCATCTGAAGAACGCCGGAGTCTGAACAAAATAAAATATGGAGATACTACCTCATCCCAGAAGTATAGACAAGGGCATTAAAAAATGTGAGCAACAATTCATTTTTATAGGAAATTAACAATCACTGAAATATTAAAGAAATATAAAAAAAACATTTTAATAGTGAATTTACTAACAATACACTATAAGATCTACAAACTATATATTACCAGGTTCTGACGTTTCGACCATTGTACGTTCCGGCCTTCTTCAGGAGCTAGAAACTTCGAATCGAACTTTAGCACCTGAAGAAGGCCGGAGACTGAACAAAGTAAAACATGTACATACTACCTTATCTCAGAAGTATAATCAAGGACATTAAAAAAATGTGAGCAACAATTCATTATTATGTGACACGATAACTAAGCGTATATTAAGGTGCTTTGTAAAATATGTATTTTATTATAATAGATTAAAATAAAAATTGGTTAAGAATAGAAAATAGATTAAAAACATGTTTCGTTTAACAAAAGTGAAAAAGAGGAGAAAAAATAAATAAATAAACGCTTTTTTTATGAGGAAAATTGTGGAAGAGAAAAGGGTATCAGATTACTGTTTTAAATCCTACCAGTCTTCCGGTAAATATTTGACTCGGTGATTTAATGTGATAAGAGATAAAGTTCAGGAAATAGGTTTTTGAATGACCAGGTCAAAGGCTGTCTTTTACTGTATCTTGACCATACATTAAAAATTTTAAGTTTGTCAGTTAGTTGAGTGAGTAGAAACTCCGTTCGTCTTGTTTCGGTCAGTTCGGATTTGATCTCCATTAATTAGAGTTAGAGCTGTGTGTCACATTCGCCTGCCTCAACCGAAAAGGCTAGCTCTAAACGAAATAAAGCATCCTTTCAACTCATCCATGTTGTGGAAGTTCGTTCCTTATAGTTTAATCTTGTACCCCCAGCTTGAGGCTCCGACTTTTTCAACAAACCCCGGCAAAATCACAGCGTGGAGGACGGCCGCCGGAGAAATTGTTCAGACCATCCACCGGGGGTGTTACAATTATAGGAAAATAACAATCACTGAAATACTAGAAAAAAGGGGAGTAAATGTTCCATACGAAGAGAGAGAACAAAAAGAGGAATTGATTAAAAGAGCAGTTAGAAAATAGTTAAGAAAAGGATGCGAATACTGGTGTGAAGAGAGTTGCGTGAGAATAAAGTGAAAACGAAGAATAACAACATACATGAAGTGTTTAGGAAAGGATAACGGAAGGTTGGTAGCCAAGGGGACAAGAGATGGCAATTGAGGTGGCATTTAAACTCTTACAGATTCTAGCTACTAAAGAAGCAAGTATACGGAAGGGAGTTTTACAGGCGAGAATTGCGAGAAAATAACCTGACAATGGCGGCTGCATTTTGTTGTTTTGGCTGAAAAAACACAAGACCATTTTACAGTCTAATTGCTCGAGGTAATTCGTGTAGAGGCGTACCAGGGAGCTAAGGTCGTCGGAGCAGAAGTCATGAAAATAAACTGAGCAACAATTCATTTTTATGGCAATAAATACTAAAAATAGTATGAAATATATCATTTAATGTGATAAAAAACAGGGGTCTCCTAATAATTATGGCCGGTAGTTTATATATATATATATATATAGTAAATTTACAGTGTGCGATGGGTAAATTGTCGCTATCACCCTGGTAAAATTTTGCAAAGTAATAATAACAAAAGAACCATTCTATTTTCATTTAGAATTATCCATTTGGCAATAAATACTAAAAATAGTATGAAATACGTCATTTTATTTTTTTTTTAAATACTTTGGTGGCTAATAATTATGGCCGGTAGTGGATATATATATATATATATATATATATATAGATAGATAGATAGATAGATAGATAGATTGTCGCTATTGGCATTGTAAAATTTTGCAAAGTAATAATAACAAAAGAAACATTCTATTTTCATTTAGAATTATCCACTTTGGCAATAAATATTAAAATAATATGAAATAAATCATTTAATTTAAAAAACTGGTGTGGCCTAATAATTATTGCCAGTAGTGTATATGTATATATATATATATATATATATATAGGGTGCCATTGGTAAATTGTCGCTATTTGCCTAGGGCAGAGGGGATAAAAATAACAGCTTTTAAAAATGAAACCCAAATGAAAATTATTTTAAGGGTGGCTTAAATGTGGCATGAGACCGAAAAAAATAGAGCATTCACTGAGGATCGAACTCAGCCGTAACTGTTCAGTGAGTCAAGCTTGTTAACCATTACTCCAAAGCGGAAAGCCAATCAGACCACTTACCATGATAGTATCTATAGAAAAGCCACATCACGGCGGTGGGAAAGCGACTGAAATCGAGATGCCATGACATGGCTATTATTATTGCAGATATTTCTTTAGATTTTCTTAAGAAACTCAGCAGGAACACAAGACTAGAGGCGACAGTAAGATTTAAAACCTGAACGAATTGTAGACTTATAAATATATAGAACTAGCACTATAGCCCGGCGTTGCTCGGATGTAATGAAAGCTTTAAAACTAATCCATGCTCCTGAAGCTCAGACTCTTTGGACGTTGGCACCAAAGACTCAAAATGCAATAGTTGCTTCAAGTTAAAGTGAAACCGTAGACTGAAAGAAAAATGAATGGATGTAAGTCAAATTTTGATTTCCTGGTATCGATTTCAAATAAGTTTTTTCGTCGTAAACTGGATTTTGAAGGCTAAATAAGTCCTCTGAGTAAATGGTATTATGGCTGAGACTAAGAACTACAATTATACCTACTTAGAGCCAAACCCGAAGCAAAAACTAAAATAAAAGGGCTGAAAAAAAATACAGTCATACAGGCAGATAAACAGACACACACACAAACATCTTGCCTTTATATATATATATATATATATATATATATATATATATATATATATATATTATCGATTTTCTGCACTATTGTAAAAACTGCAACCTTGAAACTACTGAATATCGTTTCGTATTTCTTTGTCTATGAGTATGTCAAATTTGATTAAAATCGAACCACTCCTTCTATAACCCGATTTTGTCAATTTTCGATTTTCGATATTTATCAGGGGTACCTGGACACAAAACCTAGCTAAGAACACTCGCAGACGCTTATAGTACAACTGTGTAAATTTTCAAGAAAATTAGTTCAGCCGTTTCGGAGTCTATAGCTAACGGACACACACACACACAGACACACACACATACACACGCACACAGACAAAGTTTCATTTATAAAGAAGTTTAGATTTACCAACAATGCGTTTTAAGATCCACAAACAAGCTGTGCCAGAAGTTGCGCACCATCCAGATTTTTATAAAAATATATATGAATATCAATTTTATTGAGCATCGTCATAACATATGCTTAAATTTTTCTGCACCACTTCCCTTTCTGTGTTTTAAAAATACGATGTACTGTCCTGGGTATGACGGTAAATTGTATCCGTCATTAAGGCCTCTGATTGGAAGGTTGTGAGGAGCATGGAACCTTCTCTTAAGCCACTCTGCCTTCCTCTGTCTCTCTTTTCTTCTCTCTGGCCAGTCAGTATCAGGTTCTCCAAGCCCTCCTTCCTCATTGCGTGTCCCAGGAACTTCAGTTGTCTCTTCCTGATGCTCAGTATTAATTTCCTTTTTGTTGCCATTCTTTCCAACACTTCATCGTTGCTTGCATGCTCAGTCCACGATATCCGCAGCATCCTTCTGTTGAACCACATTTCCGCTGCTTCTATTTTTGTCTTCATTTTCGATGATATTGTCCAGCATTCACTGCCGTATTTTTTTTAATTATATCACCCCGAGCAAAGCGGTGACGCCACTGAAGCGCAGGGGGCTACGTAAGAGTGAAAAGATTGGAAAAGAGAAAGCCAGAAACTACACACTAAGCAGGAAACAAGAGATGAGCCTCTTCACCTGTTCAATAGAAGTGGGTGGAGTGTGAACCGGGCGATAGTTTAGTCTATCTACTCCAATTGAAGTAAAGAAAAATAACTGAATAAAAGAGTGAAAAGATTGGAAAAGAGAAAGCCGGAAATCACATCCTAAGCAGGAAACAAGGGATGAGCCTCTTCACCTGTTCAATAGAAGTGGGTGGAGTGTGAACCGGGCGATAGTTTAGTCTATCTACTCCAATTGAAGTAAAGAAAAATAAATAAATAAAAGAGTGAAAAGATTGGAAAAGAGAAAGCCGGAAACCACATCCTAAGCAGGAAACAAGGGATGAGCCTCTTCTGAAGAATTGTCAAACTTAAAATACCTTAAAACTGTACCTTTTTTTACATTAAATGACCCACAGAGGTGTTGATATGCAGTGAGACAAAACTCAAACTCCAACGAACTCAAAATAAATCACTGAAGCTCGCAGAGCTGTACAGATGTCATTATGACAAACCCTAAATCGAAATAACCGTATTTTAGGTTATTTTACCAGCTATGCAAATACGCCTGAACGTTATAGACACCGCGAAACCACCAAAAGGAAAAGCAATTGCATGAACCGCTGGATAAACAACAAATCTGGTAAGGAATTTAAATCTTTGCGAGATTAGGTAGTTATCTGAGCAACCACCTGAACGTAACTTGACACGAGTTTCAAGTAAGTTGGTAACCGCGTGGGTACATGAACTAAGGCGAAAAAGAGAAAATGATCAAGTCACTTCCTCCATAGCTTAAGTCTTAGATACGTGATTTCTGCTCTCCTATATTTGTGGTGCAGTGGATAACGGCTCGGAACGAGAAATCGGGAAACCGAGTTCGAATTCCAGTTGAATTCCCTGCGTTCACTTACGCGCAAATACCCGTGGGAACGGTGTTAATCTGTCTCTTTCCTCCAGTTATGGCTTAAATAACAGGACAGATTGGGTTGTATAGATGGCAACCAGTCTACCTTAAAAAGCAATGGTAACCTACTACAGGATAATCCCAGTCAGTAATGTCTCTTCCGAGACATGATCGCCGAAAACGTGTATCATGAATGGCAGTTAACTGACTGACAATAAAATAGTTGGATAGATAATTAACATTTCTACTTGGCATAAAGTGGGGAATCTGTCTTCTATTGCTGCGAAGTAATAAACTGATCCCCCACTAATTATACTTAATATAATAATGTAATATAATCTATCTCTTCTCCCTCCGGCTATGAGTTAAATGGCAGGAGAAATTGGGTTCTATAGCATTGGCTGGCAACCAGTCTACCGCAGAAAGTAATGGTAACCGACTGCGCGATAATCTTCTGCCCAGTCAGTCATGTCTCTTTCGAGACATGATCACCCAAGCGTGTATCATGTATGGCACATAAGTGACTGACTGAAAATAATAGTTGGAAACAATTGAAACTTCTACTGGGCATAAAGTGGGGGATCGCTTTTCTATTGTTATGAAGTAATAAACTGATCCCCCACTAATTATCCCTAATATAATAATGTAGTATAATCAATCTCTTCTCCCTCCGTCTATGAGTTAAATGGCAGGAGAAATTGGGTTCTATAGCACTGGCTGGAAACCAGTCTACCACAGAAAGTAATGGTAACCGACTGCGGGATAATTTCTAAAGAGACATGATCGCCTAAGCCTGTATCACGTATGGCACTTAACTGACTGACTGAAAATAATAGTTGGAAACAATTGAAACTTCTACTGGGCATGAAGGGGGGATCGCTTTTCTATTGTTATGAAGTAATAAACTGATCCCCCACTAATTATCCCTAATATAATAATGTAATATAATCTATCTCTTCTCCCTCCGTCTATGAGTTAAATGGCAGGACAAATTGAGTTCTATAGCACTGGCTGGAAACCAGTCTACCACAGAAAGTAATGGTAACCGACTGCGGGATAATCTTCTGCCCAGTCAGTCATGTCTCTTTCGAGACATGATCACCCAAGCGTGTATCACGTATGGCACTTAACTGACTGACTGACTGATATGGCAGTGAATGCTGGACAATCTGAACAAAGACTAAGTTTAGACAAAAAGTAACAGAGTTGTGGTTCTAAAAAGGCTTCTACAAAACTGATCCTTTTGAGGTTATCATGGACTGAACATGTAAACAACGATGAGGTTGAAGAGATCGTAGAAGCATAAATGAAGGATGCGTAGAGTGGCAGAAACGGATAAGACATATATTAAAAAGAAAAAAGATGGAAATACGAAAAACGAGAAAGCAAAGACTAAATTTATATGAAATATTCTTTTTCACTGCAAAAGAAAACATTAACCATTGAATATTTGGAGGAAAGAATGTTTAAGGGAAACAGTTTCTATTCACACACTCTACGTTACAAATATAATGTTCTACTCATGGAACATATTAAGACATGTTTTATTGCAAAAAAAAAAAAACGAAAATAAATTTTGACTTATTCCTAACTAGCAATATAACCCGGCGTTGCTCGGGTGTAATGAAGGCTTTAAAACTAATCCATGGTCCTGGAGCTCAGACTCTTTGGACGTTGGCACGAATGACTAAAAGGCAATAGTTGTTTCCAGTTAAAGCGAAACCGTAGACTGAAAGAAAAATGAATGGATGTAAGTCAAATTTTGATTTCCTGCTATCGATATCAAATAAATCTTTTTCGTCGTAAACTGAATTTTGAAGGCTAAATGTCCTCTGGGTAAATGGTATCATGACTGAGACTAAGAACTATAATTATACCTACTTAGAGCCAAACCCGAAGCAAAAACTAAAATAAAAGGGCTGAAAAAATACAGACAGACAGGCAGATAAACAGAAACACACACAAACATCTTGCCTTATATATATATATATATATATATATATATATATATATATATATAGGAAAGAATATTAATAAAAAAGTTTTGAATTTAAAAATGTACTTTTTTTTAACAGTATTTGTTTATATATGTATATAATCGATTTTCTGCATTATTGTAAGAACTGCAACCTTGAAACTTCTGAATATCGTTTCTTATGTCTTTGTCTATTGGTGTATCAATCGGACCACACCTTCTATAACCCGATTTTTTCGATTATCGATTTTCTATGTTTATCGGGGGTACCTCGACACAAAACCTAGCTAAGAACACTCGCAGACGTTTATAGTACAAATGTGTAAATTTTCAAGAAAGTTGATTCAGCCGTTTCGGAGTCTATAAGTAACGGACACACACACACACACACACACACACACACACACACACACACACACACACATACACACACCGACAAAGTTCGATTTGTAAATATGTTTAGATGTGCACACCAAAATTAAAAGAGTACGAAAATAGGTTCAAAGAACCAAATTCAGAAGAGATCAATACAGAAACAATTACGCTGAAAGAGTTCAACCGGAAAAGGTCCAGAGGACCTTGATACAGTAAACATTTTTTTTATCATTTTGCCCCAA
This sequence comes from Ascarosepion bandense, assembly GCA_037127315.1. NCBI lineage: Eukaryota > Metazoa > Mollusca > Cephalopoda > Sepiida > Sepiidae > Ascarosepion > Ascarosepion bandense. The sequence continues at coordinate 166,502 of JBBBDQ010000489.1, forward strand.
GCAAGGCGGTACCGATGACGTACATAGGAGATTTAACGTTTTAGGCAGGAGGAAACTGAAGAGAAAGGTGAACTAGTTACAAGGGGTGTCAGAGAGAGGGCAAGATAAGGATATGATCACAGGAGTGAAGACAGTTACGAAGGTAGAGAGAAAGGAAAAGAACAAGATACACGGGGTGATGTAGAAAGAGTGAAGAGAAAGACGAACCAACTACAGGGGGTGAAAAGAGAGGGCAAGAGAAGGATATGAACACAGGTGTGAAGACAGTTACGAAGGTAGAGAGAAAGGAAAAGAACAAGATACACGGGGTGATGTAGAAAGAGTGAAGAGAAAGACGAACCAACTACAGGGGGTGAAAGAGAAAGGGCAAGAGAAGAATGTGAACACAGGAGTGAAGACAGTTACGAAGGTAGAGAGAAAGGAAAAGAATAAGATACACGGGGTGATGTAGAAAGAGTGAAGAGAAAGACGAACCAACTACAGGGGGTGAAAGAGAAAGGGCAAGAGAAGAATGTGAACACAGGAGTGAAGACAGTTACGAAGGTAGAGAGAAAGGAAAAGAACAAGATACACGGGGTGATGTAGAAAGAGTGAAGAGAAAGACGAACCAACTACAGGGGGTGAAAGAGAAAGGGCGAGAGAAGGATATGAACACAGGAGTGAAGACAGTTACGAAGTTAGAGAGAAAGGAAAAGAACAAGATACACGGGGTGATGTAGAAAGTGTGAAGAGAAAGACGAACCAGCTACAGGGGGTGAAAGAGAAAGGGCAAGAAAAGGATATGAACACAGGAGTGAAGACAGTTGCGAAGGTAGAGAGAAAAGAAAAGAACAAGATACACGGGGTGATGTAGAAAGGGCTGGAGTCAAGTGGAGAAAAGATGGGGATCGATTTTGCATTGAAATTCCTGGAGGATGTAGCCGTCAGGAAAGCAAGTATATGGAAGGGAGTTCCACAGGCGGGAAGCGCGAGAAAAGAAGCTGTCGGAATAGAATTGTCGCCTGCATTTGGTTGCACGAGGAAATTCTTGAGGAAGAGCATCAATGACCTAAGTTCGAGCTGCCAAGTCGGAATCAATCACGTTTCCTTTGGCGCCTGTCGAGAACACTGAGATGAACAGCAGGGGTGCCGGACCAGATATGACAACATTATTCTACGCACAGTCGGATGGTTGATTTATATATGTTCAAGATGGATTTAGACGGTAAAAACATTTCCTGGCCCGACACAGTGACCCAGCCTTCCTAGCAGTGGATTTATCTATTAATTCAATCTTCGGTCTTGAGGTTGGAATATAGGGTAAACCCTAGAAGGCGCAGTGCATTGCAAATGTAAACAATCTGCACAAATGGCCATAACGTGCGAAAGGGAAAATTGCTGAACTTAAAAAGTATGTGTCGAACTGGCTTCCCTGTAGATATGTGTCCCTAAAAAGTTTGAATGGCGTAGCATAATAAATGTAAGCGCGCATCGATTACAGTCACACACAGACTCACAGATTGCTTTTTATATGTATAGATAAAAAGAACAAGATGTGTGTCAGTGTGTGAATGTGTAGCTGTGTGTATCCTCAACGATTTCTATTAATATACATTCCACATTTTTCATCCGATTTGTTTCAAAACTTACACACTTTGCAAAATTATTATTCTACACAACAAAGAAAAAGAAAATACGTTTTGCTCTTATTTTAAACCTTGTTTTAATTTCTTATTTTCAAGTATTTTTTGTTAAAAGTAAGTTCAACACAATAACATGGAGAATTGCCCTTTCAAAAAATACAAGAGTTTTCTACCGTATTTAATGTCTGCAAATTTTTTTCTTATAAAAAATTAAAAGTATTCGGTTTGAAAGTAAAAAACTTCCAGGGTATAAGCTTATTTAGCAATCATTTTTATACGCACCAATCAATAGAGGTTGTTGAGGAGATAACGCGTTCATTTAATCCCCCTCCCCCGTTGATGGCATTTATATCGGGCAGCTAACCCAGAAGCAAATTTCCAACCTTTACCCTGCCCGATTTTATCCTACTGCATCGACTGAATTTGTACCAATCAGCGCAACAAATAGGCACTATAAACTATCCGCGTTCGGCATAGTGGAACGTTTCCGCTTACCAACGCTTAAATTGCCCATGGGAATTCTTACTATTCCCATCCCGTTCAACGCCGGGTACTTACTGCTAATAGATAATAGAAAGACCACTGAAAAGTTAACAGTTAAGTTAATGATTGAATAAGCTCTTGGCGAGTTCTGCGAAAATAAAATTTCCGTAGAAATTCCCCTATCGCCTCCTTAAATATTTGAGATTACCAACTTTACAAATGAGTGCTGATCATTGTTTAAAGAAGTAGATAAAAAAGAAAAGAATTGAAATTGACCACTTTTCCTATTATTTGTCTATATTTCTGAGATGAGGTAGTATTTATAGCATTTATATTATTCGGATTATTGTCCTCATCTTTGTTGCCATTTGTATGACGTTTAATAATATATCATTTTTTTTTTCTATATTTCTGAGATGAGGTAGTATTTACAGTATTTACATTATTCGGACTATTGTCCTCATCTTTCTTGCCATTTGTACGACGTTTAATAATAGATCATTCTATTTGTCTATACTTCTGAGATGAGGTAGTATTTACAGTATTTACATTATTCGGACTATTGACCACATCTTTATTGCCATTTGTACGATGTTTAATAATAGATCATTGTATTTGTCTATATTTCTGAGATGAGGTAGTATTTATAGTAGTTACATTATTCGGACTATTGTCCTCATCTTTCTTGCCATTTGTACGACGTTTAATAATAGATCATTCTATTTGTCTATATTTCTGAGATGAGGTAGTATTTACAGTATTTACATTATTCGGACTATTGTCCTCATCTTTGTTGCCATTTGTACGACGTTTAATAATAGATCATTCTATTTGTCTATATTTCTGAGATGAGGTAGTATTTACAGTATTTACATTATTCGGACTATTGTCCTCATCTTTGTTGCCATTTGTACGACGTTTAATAATAGATCATTCTGTTTGTCTATATTTCTGAGATGAGGTAGTATTTACAGTATTTACATTATTCGGACTATTGTCCTCATCTGTGTTGCCATTTGTACGACGTTTAAAAATAGATCATTCTTTTTGTCTATATTTCTGAGATTAGATACTATTTACACTACTTACATTATTCGGACTATTTTCCTAATTGCCATTTGTACGAGGTTTCGGTCGTTATACACTCCGGCCTTCTTCAGGTGCTTAGATTTCGAACCGAACCTCTTTATTTCAATCACTTTTGTATGTCATTCTCATTTCTTGTGCAAAGCCTCTTTTCGTAGTCATGAATTATCTCCATCTAACCCGAGTTACTTGTTGACCATGGCTGTAGCCTGGTATTGAATCTTTAACTCTTTGGGTCAAGTCACTGGAACGAACCAACGTCTATATCCACTGGACCATGTGTCCTTTAGGAGCAACTTAATTTCTGGGACTTATAAACCTAATTTTCAGTACCCATTTTTTACTAGAGTTCATATTACAATTTTTGGTGTTAATGGTTTTTTTCTAGTATTTTATGGTGTTAAAAGTTTTCTTTGGTATTTTTGCGTTAATGGTTTTCTCTAGTATTTTTTGGTGTTAATGGTATTTTCTAGTATTTTTTGGTGTTAATGGTTTTCTTCAGTATTTTTTGGTGTTAATGTTTTTCTATAGTATTTTTGGTGTTAATAGTTTTCTCTGGTATTTTTTGGTGTTAATGTTTTTCTCTAATATTTTTTTGTTTTAATGGTTTTCTCCAGTATTTTTTACCAGAGCCCGATATTGCAATTTTCGACACTAATGGATTTTCCATTTTACCGAAACAGTTGTTAACCAGTTTAATCTGCCATTTCTTTCTTTCTTTCATTCATTGAAACCAAGTAGAGTCTTTTTCCTTCTTTCCATTTGATCAAAACGGAATAGTCCATTGTTTATGAGGTACTGGCAGGACAAGATTAACACATTTTTTTCTTTTACTTTATTTCCTTCTTTTTTCCTTCTTTCATTCTTTTTTATTTATGTCTTTTATTCTTTGTATTATTCATTTTTTAATTGAAAGAATCGACAATTTTATCAGTCTTTCTTCTTTCTTTCTTTCGTTCGTTCGTTCTTTCTTTCTTTCATTCGTTCTTTCTTTCTTTCATTTTGCTTGTTCTTTCTTTCTTTCGTTCGTTTTTTTTTCTTTCGTTCGTTTATTCTTTTGTTTGTTCTTTCTTTCGTTCGTTCGTTCGTTCGTTCTTTCTTTCGTTCATTCTTTCTTTCGTTCTTTCTTTCTTTCTTTCTTTCTTTCTTTCATTTTTGCTTGTTCTTTATTTCTTTCGTTCGTTTTTTTTCTTTCGGTCGTTTTTTCTTTTGTTTGTTCTTTCTTTCGTTCTTTCTTTCGTTCGTTCTTTCTTTCGTTCTTTTTCTTTCTTTTGCTCATTCGTTCTTTCTTTCGTTCGTTTTTTTTCATTCGTTCGTTTTGATTTTGTTTGTTCTTTCTTTCGTTCGTTCGTTCCTTCTTTCTTTCGTTGGTTCGTACATTCGTTTGTTCTTTCTATCGTTCATTCATTCGTTCATTCGTTCGTTCTTTCGTTCGTTCTTTCTTTCTTTCGTTCTTCTTTCTTTCTTTATTTTGTTCTTTCGTTCTTTCTTTATTTCGTTCTTTCGTTCTTTCTTTCGTTCTTTCTTTCTTTCGTTCTTTCGTTCTTTCTTTATTTATTTACTTCTTTTTTTCCTTCGTTCGTTCTTTCGTTCGTTCTTTCTTTCTTTCGTTCTTTCTTTCGTTCTTTCGTTCTTTCGTTCTTTCTTTCTTTATTTATTTACTTCTTTTTTTTCTTTCGTTCGTTTGTTTTTTCATTTTCTCATTAAAACCATATCAGTACATTTTCCCTTCTTTCCACACGATCAAATGGCAGAATAGTCCATTATTTATGAGGTGTTGACAAGAAGTAAAAGTTGTGTTAACTAACGAAAGGTGAGACAGGATAAAATAGGACATAAATTCGTGAGCCAATAAGTTCGTTGACTTATACAGCCATTTGACTTTTGAACTGACACATTTACTCTCCTTAAGATTAATCGACATTGAATTTGATACAATAATAAGTTAGATTATTATTGTAATTTCTTTTAGTTTTTATAATATTTTACATTTTTTTATCGTCATTTTATTTTCTCTAACGTTTTGTTTTTTGTTATTTTTTTTCCTTTTCAACTGTTTTTTATTCTTCTTCTTCTATGTGCCCTGTCCTTTCAGAACGTAAACGATAATAGCTTTCCACGTCTCCCTATTCCTGGTGGCTCTTATCAAGCCTTCTCCTATTACACCATGACACATTCGTTCCATCAGCCACTAGCTTAAGCCCATAAATCTAGAATATAAATGTATAGAAACTAGCATGGCCACAAAATGAGGGATCAATTTATATATAGATTATTATATAGAATTAATCCCCCATTTTATATCCACATTATAATTTTTTATAAACAGTTGGCATGTATATTCTTCTTTTATGTGCCCTGTCCCTTCAGGACTTAGGCGATAATGGCTTTCCACGTCTCCCTATTCCTGGTGGCTCTTAGCACGCTTTCTCCTGTTACACCACCCAAACACTCTGCCATTCACTTGCTCAAGCCCATAAATCTAGAATATAAATGTGTAGAAACTAGCAATTCCACAAAATGAGGGATCAGTTTAATATAATGATTGTGATATAGAATTGATCCCCCATTTTATATTCACATTATAATTTCTTATAAACAGTTGGCATATATATTCTTCTATGTGCCCTGTTTTTTCAGGACGTAGGCGATCATGGCTTTCCACATCTCCCTATCCCTGGTGGCTCTTAGCATGCCTTCTCCTGTTACACCACCCAAACCCTGCTCTGCCATCCTCTAGCTCAAGACCATAAATCTAGAATATAAATCTATAGAAACTAGAAATTCTATCGCATTACCGTATCAGTAGCAGCTTAATCTGGTGGTTGTAGCAGTAATTGTGTGTGTGTGTGTGTGTGTGTGTGTGTGTGCTGTACAATATTGTAAAAATAGGCAGCTCTTTGTTGTCGTATCCCGCGACCTATTAACGAAATTGCTGACCTCTACACCGTTGGCCATTACTCAGTTGGTCTTTTCTGTTTATAATGGACACATGAGCCATGATTTTTCAGTATTTAAAAAAAACGATTTCTCTTTCAAAGTCTCTCACAATACGGCGTACAGCATTTTGGTGATGGTCTGTGCATACGCCGCTTAATATAATATAAGATTACTGTAAAGTAGCTTCTATGGACATTACTTTTATAGATATTTTAATAAAATTACACTCTGTGTTATCGTTCTTTTATTATCCAATACCTTTATGTTCGAAGACGTTACTATCATTTGTAGGATGACAAGGTAAGATTTTTCCAGGAAATCATAATTATCCTTCTTTGGAAATATCTGATGAATATGTGGGGTTAGGTAACGCATCCCAGTCAAGCTACAACAACTTTTGCCGGTTCGCAAAAAAAAGTGAGGTTTGATATTATCCTGATGGAAAAAAAACACTTCTCCTGTTCACCAATTCTGAGTGCTTTTTCTTGAATTGCCGCCTTTAATCCGTCCAGTTTCGAGCGGTAATTTCAAGATTACTTCACTGGTTACATGGCAAAAGCCCATAGTACAGGATTCGTTTCCAATTCCACTAAATGCACAATATGATATTCTTAATAGGAAAACCTACGTTTGGAGTGGTAAATGTTAGGGCATATCTTTTAATTCCTGATTTTCAAGTACTTTTTTTTTGGTTAAAGGTAAGTTCAACACAGTAACTTTTATATGGAGAATAACACTTCCAAAAATACACTATCTATTCACCTATCATTTTAATGTCTGCAAATATTAGTTTTATAAAAAAGCTTAAAAGTATTTGGTCTGAACGGAATAAACTTTTCCAATGTATATGGTTATTTGCGCACCAACTAAAAAAAAAGGGTAAAAAGAGTGGTAGAAGTTAGCTCATGTCTTTTACTTCAGGATCGTTTTCGCTGAACATTGTTGGAAACGGTCAATTTCTTAAAGTCTAGGTACCAGAGATGAAAGAACATTAGAAGAAAATACGGTGTAGCTCCGCCAAAATTGACACCATTTTGTAGTCTAATAACATAGTCAATTTTAGCCCAAATAATTTTTTTTTAATCATTTCACCCCAAGCAAGGCAGTTCACTGCCACTGTTGCGCAGGGGGTTACATAGGGGAAAGTGATGAGAAAGAGTGGTTAAGGGATTACAAAGGGGAAAGTGATGAAAAAAAGAGGTTAAGGGGTTTCATGGGGGTAAATGATGAGAAAGAGTGGTTAGGGGGTTTCATGGGGGGGGGGTAAATGATGAGAAAGAGTGGTTAGGGGGTTACATAGGGGAAAGTGATGAGAAAGAGTGGTTAGGGGGTTACATAGGGGAAAGTGATGTGAAAGAGTGGTTAGGGGGTTACATGGGGGAAAGTGATGAGAAAGAGTGGTTAGGGGGTTACATAGGGGAAAGTGATGTGAAAGAGTGGTTAGGGGGTTACATAGGGGAAAGTGATGTGAAAGAGTGGTTAGGGGGTTACAAAGGGGAAAGTGATGTGAAAGAGTGGTTAGGGGGTTACATAGGGGAAAGTGATGTGAAAGAGTGGTTAGATATAGGAAATGTCAGAAGGAGGGTGATAGACGAGTAAGGATACCGAGGATGACGGTTGTGTGGATGGGAAGAGTGTTTGAGAGAATGGGTGCGAGTTAGTGTGTTAGTAGGTGTCTATTGACTTTACATTTAAACTCCTGGAGATTGTAGTTGTCAGGGAAGCAAGTATACGGAAGGGAATTCCACAGGCGGGAAGTGTGAGACAAGAAACTGTTGGAGTAGAAATTGCGGTTACATCTTATCTGCTTCTGTATTTACTAACCATCCCACACAAGGCCAGATGTGACACATGGTCATTTTATAGTGGGTATTCCCGGCCATATAGCCGGGCCAAAAAATCTCTGTCTATTTTTCCCCAGTCGTGATTCTACCCTTCAGCGGAACCACGTAGCCCCCTGCACATCAGTGGCGTTACCGCCTTGTTCGGGGTGATACGATTAAAAAAAAAAAATGAACCATTGAGGAGGACTCCAAGCAGGAAGGAAACCAAGAAGCAGATAGAGTTTGGAGAGAACAGATGAAAGTTTAGGGGCACATTTCTTCAGGAAAATGATAGGGCCTCTGCCATCGCCCCTTGTTTTATGGGGGTCAAGCTTTGAAATTATGTTACAGACCACCGAGGGGTTAATGTGGACGTCATTCAGGTGGGCCTCAGTTATGGAGTACAAAGGATAATATTTGAAGATTGTAGTTGAAATGAAAGCAAGAAACCGGAAGAGAGTTTCACAAACGAAAATTGCAAAAGAAGTACCAGTATAGAACTTGCGGTCACATTTTGCAATTACAGTAGTAAAATTATAAGACATAGATTATTTAGTCCTGTGTATGAAAATAAACTTCATCAGTCAGAAGGGCCTATGATTTGAAGGTTTTGAAGAGACTAGCATGGGGAAGAGAGCACAAAAACTGGACAACAGAACAGCTCATTTGATGCACATAATGTTTTGCAGTATTAAAAAAGAACCATTCTGTTTTCATTTAGAATTATCCAGAATTTCTTTTAAAAAAACTGTTTGCCTAATAATTATGGTCGGTAGTGTATATATATATATATATATATATATATATATATGTCAAATCTACATAGTGCGATGGGTAAATTGTTGCTCTTTGCCTTGTAAAATTTTGCAAAGTAATAATGACAAAAGAACCATTCTATTTTCATTTACAATTATCCACTTGGTAATAAATTCTAAAAATGGTATGAAATAAATCATTTTTTTAAAAATTGTGTTTGCCTAATAATTATGGCCAGGAGTGTATTTATATATTACTGGCCATAATTATTAGGCAAACACAGTCATTCATTAATGAATTAGAGCACTCTGGCTATTGGGCGTGTGTAATGATAATATACACGCTAAAAAGTCTGCCTCCTTCTACCGAGCGCACATAGCTCAGAGGTAGAATCGGCGACTGACGCCAGTTTGGTCGGGTTTCGATCCTGTGTGTAAAAAGCAATCGGATGTCTAACCGTACTGATGAGCTGTGATACAACGAAACAGATCTTTCTGCGGATGACTATATATATATATATATATATATATATATATAATGCAAATGTCCATAGTGCGATGGGTAAATTATCGCTATTTGCCTAGTCAACTTTTGCAAAGTAATAAAACAAAAGGACCATTCTATTTTCATTTACAATTATCCACTTGGCAATAAATTCTAAAAATAGTATGAAATACATTATTTCTTTAAAAAAAACTGTTTGCCTAATAATTATGGCCGGTAGTGTATATGTATAGCAAATCTATATAGTGCGATGGGTAAATTGTCGCTATCTGTCTTGTAAAACTTTGCAAAATAATAATAACAAAAGAACCATTCTATTTTCATTTAGAATTTTCCACTTGGCAATAAATACTAAAAATAATATGAAATACATTATTTCTTTTTAGAAACTGTGTTTGCCTAATAATTATGGTCGGTAGTGTACGTATGTATGTTATCATTGTGTAGGAATGTTGAGAATGGAGAAGAAGAAGTGAAAAGAATCAACACACGAGAAGAAAGGAGAGGAGAACGACCTTCGGGTGGACTTGAAGTTTCTTCCTTGTTACATTTTAGCTTGTCGTCTCTGCTGCTTCCATGTGACTGTCTGGCTGACCTTCCTTTCACCTTTTACAACCATTTACTTCTTTTTTTCGGACTGGATCGCTAACTCTTTTCAGTCTTGCAAATCGTTTCTATTGGTCAGAAAATTAATTTAACATCTACTCACGAAATCCGGCTTCAACTTTTTTTTCAGGACGTCGTCAATCCTTTTTCTATTTGGCAAAACCAGGATTTCACACGTCATTGTGAATTTTTGTAAAAGTGAAGAAGAAAGTTGCTTTTCATTCTTAATTTCTTATCCGCTACAAAATCTCATCAGAACAATCATCGTGACGGAGGTGGGGAAATGCTCGGAGCCGAGGTGCCAGGTCAGGCCCGATAACCTTGCATATTCTTTGGACTTTGTCAAGAATCTTCAGATGCATCACAGAAGCAACACATCTGACTCGGCAACATTAAATGCGGTAAGAATATCATTCAAATGCATTTATTTTGCACACATCATCGTCCTATTCTGTCATCAATGTCTGTTTAATAAAACCCATCCGAGATACTTGCTCTTTACATTAAGAGTTGATTAAAATTAATGTTTCTAACTCAAGAAAAATCTTAACGCCTCCTGTAGATTAAGTGTTATTTTAGTTTTAAGAACAACCCTCCGGCCTGATGTTAAAACAAATGTTTGCTAACTCGCCACGTGTAGAAGCTACAGACATTTTCATGAGAAACAAACTAAAAAATAAAAATAAATAAACAAAAAAAAAAAAATAGAATGGCTAATTACGTAAACATCTGCTCTGCTGATTCTTACCACGGTTTGAAACATCGCTTCCCGCAAACAAAACTCCAGCAAGACACGTGCAATGATTCCCGATTTGGTAACTGGTTAAATAAACAAGGTTTACATTATTTGTTGAAGTTGATGAACGAGAGACATGTGCACGTATGCGTATAAGCGATTTTCTAAACCAACTTCCGGATGTTTAGATTGAGTTAAAAAAAAACGCCATTACGCTCTCTCAGTCGACATTAGCTCACAGCTTATCAAACATTCGCAAAAATTAGGTTGCGAGATCAAAACAGCAGCCTGAAAACCGAGGTTCCCCTGTAGAGAAGAAACTTTTTTTTAAATTCTTGATAGTATCTTATTATTCTAGTTATTTCATTAATAAGTTTAATGGCGGAACCCGTGGAATTTCCACGGAACGATACTTATGCCTTACTGGAAAAATTTTACTTTGTCATATTACAAATGATAGTAACGACTTCAAAAAAGGTATTGGATAATAAAATAACGATAACACAGAGTGTAATTTTATTAAAATATCTATAAAAGTAATGTCCATAGAAGCTAATTCACTGTAATCTTATATTTACTAGCGGAACCCGTGGAATTTCCACGGAAGGAGAATTATGATTTCCTGGAAAAATTTTACTTTGTCATACTAGAAATGATAGCAACGTCTTAATAAATAAAATAAATTCATACAATAATAAGATTTTAAAAGAATTGTTTTCATTTTTATTATTATGTCATTTTTCATCATATTTCGATTTCTGCTTTGGTCTCACTACCAACCAAGTCTGCGGGGAGACCTAAGGCAGGTCGTGGCGTGTTGTTATGACTCCATTTCATGTTTTTCTATCTTCCTAGCATTACATAGATAAAGTTTTCCTTAGTGTGTGGGCTGTACTTAATAAGACAATTTTTTGTATATCTCTTATGCTGGGGTTTCCAGGGATTCTTTCAATGTGTTGTTTTGTTCCATTTTTTATCATTTCACCTACTATCACTGGCACAACTCTTGTTTTCAATTTCCACATTTTTTCTATTTCAATTTCCAGGTCTTTATATTTTGACAGTTTTTCAAATTCCTTGATTGCTATGTTACAATCCGCTGGACAAGCCATATCAATTAATAGACAAGTTTTTTATTATTATTATTATGTCATTTTTCATTATTATTATTATTAATAATATTATTATTATTATTATTATTATTATTATTATTATTATTATTATGTCATTTTTCATCATATTTCGATTTCTGCTTTGGTCTCACTACCAACCAAGTCTGCGGGGAGACCTAAGGCAGGTAGTGGCGTGTTGTTATGACTCCATTTCATGTTTTTCTATCTTCCCTATCATCCCCAGCATCACATAGATAACGTTTTCCTTAGTGTGTGGGCTGTACTTAATAAGACAATTTTTTGTATATCTCTTAAGCTGGGGTTTCCAGGAATTCTTTCAATGTGTTGTTTTGTTCCATTTTTTATCATTCCAAGTGCACCTACTATCAGTGGCACAACTCTTTTTTTCAATTTCCACATTTTTTCTATTTCAATTTCCAGGTCTTTATATTTTGACAGTTTTTCAAATTCCTTGATTGCTATGTTACAATCCGCTGGACAAGCCATGTCAATTAATAAACAAGTTTTCTCCTTCTGGTTTTTAACAATAATGTCTGGCCTGTTTGCTTCAATTTTTCTGTCTGTGTAGATGGTGTAATCCCATAGAATGGTTACATCTTCTATTTCTGTAACCGGTGCTGGGTGATGTTCATACCAGTGTTTGTTTACAGATTTTCCATAATATTTGCACATTGTCCAATGCAAATATTGCCCAACTCTATCGTGGCGATTTTTATATTCAATTGGGGCAAGCACAGAACAGCCTGAGATTAGATGGGCTATTGTTTCTTGGTGTTTATCACAAAACCTGCATTTTGGATCCATATTATTATGCATAATATTTGCCTGAAAGTTTCTAGTGAAAAGACTTTGGTCTTGTGCTGCAAGAATAAAGCCTTCAGTTTCAGACTTTAATCCAGATGCACGTAACCATCGATGAGTATTAACTTTGTCCAACATTGGGTTTATTGGCACGTTCTGGATATTGGCCATGCAGAGGTTTGTCTTGCCAGCGCTGTTTCATCTGTTCAAGAGCTTTATCTTTGGCTTTCATTTTCATATTTTTTGCCGCACTAGTTGGTTCTTGGCTTCTGTTTTGCTTTTCTACAGAATCTACTAACTGTAAATCTTGTTTGTATTTACTGCCTTCTTTTATTATTGAATATTTTTTCTTTCTTTCTTCATGTTGCCTTACTAATTGTATCATCCAATCCTTTGTTGTTGACAATTCCAGCTGAATAAGACCTCTTTCACCTTCTTTGCGGGGTATGTATAGACGGTCTACATCAGCCTTTGGATGATGCATCTTATGCTTAGAAAGAAGCTTTCTTGTTTTAGAATGCATTCGCCTGATGTCGTTTAGAGTCCAGATTAAGATGTTAAAGCTATATTGGACAACTGGGATTGCAAGGCTATTAATGGCCATAACTCTGTTCTGAGAATTCAATTCAGTTTCTAATATCATTCGTAGCCTTCTATCGTACTCTTTACGCACTATTTCTTTCATTTTTTTATGGTGAATGTTTTCACTCTCATTTACACCTAGGTATTTATAAGCTTCTTCTGGTTTCAATTCTTTTGTTGTTACAGCAGGGTCTAAGCTAATTGAGGGTGTTTCTTGTATTGATCCACGTAAAACTATAGCTTTAGCATATTTATTCAAATTGAATTTCATTCCAATGTCTTCGCTGAAGCATTTTACAGTTTGCAGAAGACCTTCCAGCTCATTATCATGCTTAGCATATAACTTTAAGTCATCCATGTAAAATAGATGGCTTATTTTATTTTAGCCTATTTTATAACCACATTCTGTCTTATTAAGTTGACTGGTTAGTGCTATTAATGATATGCAGAATAGTAATGGAGACAAAGAATCACCTTGAAATATACCTCTTTTGATGCTTATTTCATCAGACTTATAGGTTCCATTTATATGATTGAGGTAAAGGGTTGTTTTCCATATAGACATGCACTGTTTGATGAAATTGATGATGACGGGTGATATCTTGTATATATTTAAAGTCTTTAAATTTATTATTATTATTATTATTATTATTATTATTATTATTAATATTAAATAATTTAATATATATAAAGTTTTAAAAATATTTTTAAAATCTTTAAAGAATTGATTACGAGTAGACTTTTTAGTTGAGAATTGATGATTATATTGAAAAGTTTAATAAAATCGTTTCATTATTAATCGAATTTTTTTTTCTTTGGAGTATAATGAATTGAATAGTTATTATTTATTCAAGCAGTTAAAAGCTTATCAAATTAAATCATATCAGCGTTTTATTGCATTGTTTATTTTACTTTTCGGAGATTTTCGGATAATGATTGCAAACTTAAAATAAAAAAAAATAGATGATTTATATTCTCAAATGAGTTACTACGTTGAACAAATAAAACAAAAGTTAGCCATCAACATAAAATTTATTAAGATTTCCTGGATTTACGTGGAGTGGGGTAAGAGAAGTAAAAAAAATAATTTATCAAGATTTTTAAAAAATAATAATTTCAAAAATAATTTCATTCATGTGTGAATGAGTACTGATAGTTTCATTAAAATCCGACAATTATTTGAGTTTTGCGAGAATTTCAAAATTAATGTGTTTGTCACCGAAAAAAAAGTGAGTGATGCAACGTGTTTTTAGCCGCTACCTCAAATCAAAACATAACTTTCTGGCAAAATTTCGAAAATATTAGAAGGGATTAAAAAAATTTTAAAAATTATTAAAGTTACTTTAAAGGCTCTGTGTCCATTGTAAACAGAAAACACCAACTGAGTTATGGCCACGGGTGTAAAAGAGGCCAGAAATTTCGTTATTAGGTCGGAGGATACGACAGCAAAACTACCTATTTTTACTATATTGTACAGTACACACACATATACACACACACAATTACTGCTACAACCACCAGCTTAAGCTGCTACTGCTACGGTAATGCTATAGGCTCTCTTCTTCTACTCTCTCACTCTTTACTACCCTTCCTGTTTGGCAAAGCTGAGAGAAAGGCTGAGGGCAGTAGCGTTTAACGATAGAGGGGAAGGAAAAGCTCGTATAAAGAGTAAGTGTTGTAACGGACGGAGGAACTAAGTAACTAACTAAGGAAGGAACAAGCAGAACTATTATATGATTCTGTTTGGCAAAGGTGAGGGAATTATATTGGAATCAGATGTGTTGCTTCTGTGATGCATCTGAAGATTCTTGCCAAAATCCAAAGAGGAATATGCAAGGTTATAGGGCCTGACCTGGCACCTCGGATCCGAGCATTTCAAAAATAATTTCATTCATTTATGAATGAGTACTGATAGTTTCATTAAAATCCGACAATTGCTTGATTTTTGCGAGAATTTCAAAATTAATGTGTTTGTCACCAAAAAAAAGGGGGTGATGCAACGTTTTTTAGCCGCTAACTCAAATCAAAACATAACATTCAGACAAAATTTGGAAAATGTTAGAAAGGCCGGAGGAACTAAGTAACTAACTAAGGAAGGAACAAGCAGGATTATTATATGATTCCGTTCGGCAAAGGTGAGGGAAAGGCTGAGGAGAGTAGCGTTTATAGATTATAAAAAGATAGAGGGGAAGGAAAAGCTCGTGTAGAGAGTAAGTGTGTTATCTTTCTTCAGTGGCGTAACGGACGGAGGAACTAACTAACTAAGGAAGGAACAAGCAGAATTATTATATGATTCCGTTCGGCAAAGGTGAGGGAAAGGCTGAGGAGAGTAGCGTTTATAGATTATAAAAAGATAGAGGGGAAGGAAAAGCTCGTGTAGAGAGTAAGTGTGTTATCTTTCTTCAGTGGCGTAACGGACGGAGGAACTAAGTAACTAGCTAAGGAAGGAACAAGCAGAATTATTATATGATTCCGTTCGGCAAAGGTGAGGGAAAGGCTGAGGAGAGTAGCGTTTATAGATTATAAAAAGATAGAAGGGAAGGAAAAGCTCGTGTAGAGAGTAAGTGTGTTATCTTTCTTCAGTGGCGTAATGGACGGAGGAACTAAGTAACTAACTAAGGAAGGAACAAGCAGAATTATTATATGATTCCGTTCGGCAAAGGTGAGGGAAAGGCTGAGGAGAGTAGCGTTTATAGATTATAAAAAGATAGAGGGGAAGGAAAAGCTCGTGTAGAGAGTAAGTGTGTTATCTTTCTTCAGTGGCGTAATGGACGGAGGAACTAAGTAACTAACTAAGGAAGGAACAAGCAGAATTATTATATGATTCTTTTCGGCAAAGGTGAGGGAAAGGCTGAGGAGAGTAGCGTTTATAGATTATAAAAAGATAGAGGGGAAGGAAAAGCTCGTGTAGAGAGTAAGTGTGTTATCTTTCTTCAGTGGCGTAACGGACGGGGGAACTAAGTAACTAACTAAGGAAGGAACAAGCAGAATTATTATATGATTCTGTTTGGCAAAGGTGAGGGAAAGGCTGAGGAGAGTAGCGTTTATAGATTATAAAAAGATAGAGGGAAAGGAAAAGCTCGTGTAGAGAGTAAGTGTGTTATCTTTCTTCAGTGGCGTAACGGACGGAGGAACTAAGTAACTAACTAAGGAAGGAACAAGCAGAATTATAATATCATATTATAATGGAATATGTCAGAAAATTAACAAAGGACAAAATGCCCGCATACGAATCGATAATAAATTGAGCAAGAAAACTTAAAATAGAAAAGGGCATAATAAAAAGAATCACACTTTCATTAGATTCAGCTAGGTCATCTTAACAGAACAAGAAGTCCTAATACTGACAGGCACAATCTTATTATTCGCAGAGATTGATGTTAATAGAAGAGACAGAAGTTTTTGATATCAATAGATAGATAGATAGATAGATAAGAAGGAAGGAAGGAAGGAAGGAACACATTGAGATAGACTGACAGACAGAAAAACAGACAAACAAATAGGCACTGTGTATCGATTTAGTAGTTTGGTGAGAATCGGATAAAAAATTGTGGATTTGTATAGAGGGCATACAGACAGATAAACACACACACCCACACACACACACACACACACACAACCATCTTGCCTTATATAAATATTATAATCTATTTTCTGCACCATTATAAGAACTGTAACCTTGAAACTTCCGAATATCGTTTCTTCTGTCTTTGTCTATGAGTGTATGAAATTTGATTAAAATCGGACCACTCCTTCTATAACTCGATTTTTTTGATTATCCATTTTCGATATTAATCGGGAGTACCTCGACACAAAACCTAGCTAAGAACACTCGCAGACGCTTATAGTACAACTGTGTAAATTTTGAAGAAAATCGGTTCAGCTGTTTCGGAGTCTATAGGTAACGGACACACACACACACACACACACACACAGAGACACATACACACATACAGACAAAGTTCCATTTGTAAATAAGTTCAGATTTAGATTAGATAAATAAATTGTTACCTGTAATCTACAGTTTTTCACTGTCCATCAGAACGTGGGTTATTACGTGTCTTCGACATTTCCTGCACCTTGTGTCTCTTGGCAACGTTTGTCTCATTGACAAGCATTCCGCTTGCTGTCCCACTATCCATTCACACGTTCCCCATCCACTATCTCTCTTGCTTTCGATACGTAACGAATTCAGCAGATATACAAAGATAGAAAGGGGCGTAAGACAAGGAGAGATCCGAAGGCGAATTGGCATGGCGAAGGACGCTCTCCAGAAGCTGAGTAAAGTACTAAGAAACAAGATAATTTCGCTATAAACAAAGAAGAGAATACTAGAATACTATGTGTTATCAGTTCTTTAATATGGCAGTGAATGCTGGACAATATCATCAAAGATGAAGGAAAAACTTGAAGCAACTGAAATGTGGTTCTACAGAAGGATGCTGCGAATATCATGGATCGAGCATGTGAGCAATGATGCGGTTCTGGAAATAAAAAACAAATTTATACTGAGCATCAGGAAGAGAGAGATGAAATTCCTGGGACATGCAATGAGGAAGGAGGGCTTGGAGAACCTGATACTAACAGGCCAGATAGAGGGAAAAAGAGACATGAGAAAGCAGCGGATAACATATTTGAAGGACCTAATCAGGTGGATGACAGAACGAGGGTTGCATTGTTTAACAGGAAAAGGCGCGCTAAGAGTCACCAGGGATAAGGAGACGTGGAGAGCCATGATCGCCTACGTCCTGAAGGGACAGGGCACATAGAAAAAGAAGAAGAAGAAGAAGAAAATAATACAAATCTATGTGGTATATCATAAGGTGATCGATTGTGTGAGGTACACACTAGATTAATGTTACACACGGCGCATTTCGTTGCATTTGTCCGGGCAGGTAAGATAATTTGTTGTAAAGGGGTTAGCGCTTATCCTCACTCACAAAATATTTCTTTGACTTTTGTATTACGACATTGAGGAGAGTTTTTGACACGGTGTCTGCCGATAGAGATTAATGTAACGAGAAATGTAGTCATGCTTTTAGTACGAGTCGTCCTGAAAAGCGAAATCACGACACTTTATGTTGTTTTGGTGGTGTACAAAATGAGGCGTAGTAGAAATCAATTAGGTGTCTTGTTGGGGTTAAGATATATATATATATAGATAGATAGATAGATAAAAAGAAAGAAAGAAATACACTGAGATGAGATAGATAGATAGATAGATAGATAGATAGATAGATAGATAGATAGATAGATAGATAAAAAGAAAGAAAGAGGCTGAGATAGATAGATAGATAGATAGATAGATAGATAAAAAGAAAGAAAGAGGCTGAGATAGATAGATAGATAGATAGATAGATAGATAATGAACAATAAGATAGATAGATAGATAGATAGATAGATACAAAGAAAGAGGCTGAGATAGATAGATAGATAGATAGATAGATAGATAGATAGATAGATAGATAAAAGATAAAGAAATAGATGAAAGACACTGAGATAGATAGATAGATAGATAGATAGATAGATAATGAACATAGATAGATAGATAGATAGATAGATAGATAGATAAAAAGAAAGAAAGAGGCTGAGATAGATAGATAGATAGATAGATAGATAGATAGATAAAAAGAAAGAAATACACTGAGATAGATAGATAGATAGATAGATAGATAGATAGATAATGAACATAGATAGATAGATAGATAGATAGATAAGAACATAGATAGATAGATAGATAGATAGATAGATAGATAGATAGATAGATAGATAGATAGATAAAGATGAGATAGATGAGAAATAGATAGATAGATAGATAGATAGATAGATAGATAGATAGATAGATAAAAAAAGAAAGAAATACACTGAGAGAGATAGATAGATAGATAGATAGAAATAGATAGATAGATAGATAGATAGATACAAACAAAGAGGCTGAGATAGATAGATAGATAGATAGATAGATAGATAGATAGATAGATAGATAGATAGATAAAAAAAAGAAAGAAATACACTGAGATAGATAGATAGATAGATAGATAGATAGATAGATAGATAGAGATGATAGATAGATAGATAGATAGATAGATAGATAGATAAAAAAAAGAAAGAGGCTGAGATAGATAGATAGATAAAGATAGATAGATAGATAGATAAAAAGAAAGAAAGATAGATAGATAGATAGATAGATAGATAGATAGATAGATAAAAAGAAAGAAAGAGGCTGAGATAGATAGATAGATAGATAGATAGATAGATAGATAATGAACATAGATAGATAGATAGATAGATAGATACAAAGAAAGAGGCTGAGATAGATAGATAGATAGATAGATAGATAGATAGATAGATAAAAAGAAAGAAAGAGGCTGAGATAGATAGATAGATAGATAGATAGATAAAAAGAAAGAAATACACTGAGATAGATAGATAGATAGATAGATAGATAGATAGATAGATAGATAGAATAGAATAATAGAACATAGATAGATAGATAGATAGATAGATAGATAGATAGATAGATAGATAAAAAGAAAGAAAGAGGCTGTGATAGATAGATAGATAGATAGATAGATAGATAGATAGATAGATAGATAGATAGATAGATAAAAAAAGAAAGAAATACACTGAGATAGATAGATAGATAGATAGATAGATAGATACAAAGAAAGAGGCTGATAGATAGATAGATAGATAGATAGATAGATAGATAAAAAAAAGAAAGAAATACACTGAAAGAAATAGATAGATAGATAGATAGATAGATAGATAGATAGATAGATAAAAAAAAGAAATACAAATGAGATAGATAGATAGATAGATAGATAGATAGATAGATAGATAGATAGATAGATGATGAACATAGATAGATACATAGATAGATAGATAGATAGATAAAAAGAAAGAAAGAGGCTGAGATAGATAGATAGATAGATAGATAGATAGATAGATAGATAGATAGATAGATAGATAAAAAAAGAAAGAAATACACTGAGATAGATAGATAGATAGATAGATAGATAGA
Source organism: Ascarosepion bandense (assembly GCA_037127315.1). NCBI lineage: Eukaryota > Metazoa > Mollusca > Cephalopoda > Sepiida > Sepiidae > Ascarosepion > Ascarosepion bandense. The sequence goes on from JBBBDQ010000489.1 coordinate 186,598, forward strand.
TAGATAGATAGATAAAAAGAAAGAAAGAAGGCTGAGATAGATAGATAGATAGATAGATAGATAGATAGAAAAAATAGATAGATAGAAATCAAATTAGATAGATAAAAAGATCGATAGATAGATAAAAAGAGACTAGATAGATAGATAGATAGATAGATAGATAGATAGAAACAAATTGAGATAGAAACAAATTGAGATAGATAGATAGATAGATAGAAAGAGGCTGAGATAGATAGATAGATAGATAGATAGATAAATAGATAGATAGATAGAAACAAATTGAGATAGATAGATCGATAGATAGATAAAAAGAGACTGAGATAGATAGATAGATAGATAGATAGATAGAAACAAATTGAGATAGATAGATAGATAGATAGATAGATAGATAGATAGATAGATAAAAAGAAAGAATGAAAGAGACTGAGATAGATAGATAGATAGATAGATAGATAGATAGATAGATAGATAGATAGATAGAAACAAACAAACAAACAGATTGAGATATATAGATAAATTAAGAGATAGCAATGAAGAAATGAACAGATTGAAATAGATAGACAGACAGAAAAACAGACAACCAAACAGATACTGTGTATCGATTTAGTACTGACCGACGCAATCTTATTATACGCATAAAATGGTGTTAAAGGAAGAGACAGAAAAGTTTTTGATTCCAATAAATATGTTCCGGTCTTAACCAGTGCTAGTGATTTTTTATATAATCAGTTCAGCCCAAGACAGTCGATAATACCACTAAGATGCAAGGATTACTGGGAAATGAAAATTGTGATTTCTTACTGGTTATTTAAAGCCAGGGAATAGTTTTAGATTGTAAAACCTCCCTACAAAGATGGGGTGTATCACAAGACCGAATTTTACGTGAGAATTCCAAGCATTTCCGTTTCGGCCCAAATGTTTCCAATAGATAGGGACTTTTCTCCAGATGAGACTCTGTACTTCAACATAGACTCGTCTGGGTTCGATTTCAGCCAAAGACAGAGAGTCCAACAAGATAATGAATATTTTTTTTCTTTTTGTAATTGTTTCACCCTAAGCAAGTAAACGACATCAGAAGGACTGGTGTCAAGTCAACAAGAGTTGGGAATTGTGCTTCAGTCAGTCAGTTAAGTGCCATACGTGATACATGCTTTGGGCGATCATGTCTTGAAAGAGACATGATTGACTGGGCAGAAGATTATAGTAGGTTGCCATTGCTTTCTGCAGTAGACCGTTTGCCAGCCAAGGCTATAGAACCTAATCTGTTCTGCCATTTCACTCATGGCTAGAGGAATAAGAGATAGATTATATTACATTATTGTATTATTTATAATTAGTCGGGGATCAGTTTATTACTTCATGATATTAGAAAACCGATCCCCCAATTTAAACCCAGTAGAAGTTTTAATTATGTTTCCAAATATTATATTTTCTGCCATTTAACTCATAGTTGAAGGGAGAATAAATAGATGATATTACATTATTATATGAAGTAGAAATTTGTGGGGGATCAGTTTATTACTTCATAACAATATAAAACTGATCCCCCACTTTGTGCCCAGTAGAAACCTCAATCATGATTTCCACTATTATATTCAGTCAGTCAGTTAAGTGCCATACGTGATACACGCTTGGGCGATCATGTCTCGAAAAAGACATGACAAACTGGCCAGAAGATTGTCCCACAGTAGGTTGCCATTGCTTTCTGCAGTAGACTGGTTGCAAGCCAAGGCTATAGAACCAAATCAGTCCTATTATTTGACTCATGGCTAGAGGGGGAAGGTGTATTATATTATTAAGTAGTAATTAGTGGGGGATCAGTTTATTACTTCATGACAATATAAAACTGATCCCCTACTTTATGCCCAGTAGAAGATTTAATTATATTTCCAACTATTATATTCAGTCAGTCAGTTAAGTGCCATACGTGATACAAGCTTTGGCGATCATGTCTCGAAAGAGACATCACTGACTGGGCAGAAGATTATCCCGCAGTAGGTTACCATTTTTAAAACGGTGAGATTTGGAAAATAATGAAGTTAACTGACATTTTAATAGTCATTAATTTTTTTTTTTCTGTGAGATTTGCTCTGAGTGTCGGGGTTGTGCTCTGAGTAGATAATAGATCTGTTGAAACAATATAATTATGCAATATTTATATATATATATATATATATATATATATATATATATATAAAAGACAAAGCGACGTCCATTATATCTAAATAAAAATCAGCGCCATTAATAACATTTTTTAATACTGTAGAAAGAAGTTACAAAGACAAACATTGTTTAATTCGCACTCTCCTCGAATGTTTATATATATATATATATATATATATATGTACTACCGGCCATAATTATTTGGCCATCCCACTGTTTTAAAAAATGATGTATTTCATACTGTGAATAATTGTAAATGAAAATAGAATGGTTCTTTTGTTAATACTGCACAATAACATGTGCATAAAATGAATTTATAAATATTTAATAATTACCTATATTGCAGTTTCATCAATGAAAGATTGAAGAAAATTTAGGGTGATTCATACGAGTTCATGTCTGCTTCCTTGCCTTGTAAAATTTTGCAAAGTAAAAATAACAAAAGAACAACATTTCTTTTGGGGTGCTCTAATAACTATAGTGTGTACATATATGTATATATGTATACATATAGGTTAAGAAGTTTTTTTTTAAAAAAATTGATTTCCACTTATCATCAATCGTTTAAGTTTTGTTAAAAAATAATGAAGAAGGATTTTACACAATTTATTTTGATTTTAGAAAAAATGTTACCACTAACAAGACATTTTCTAAAATCTTATATAAATAGATACACGTACGGATTTCTGGAGTCTTCTAGAACTTCTTGAAACCTTCTAGAATTTTATGGAAACTTCTATTGCTTTTTTATTTGTTTTTTATGTTATGCTATATTTACAAACTCTTAAAAACGTGGAAAATACATACGTACAATTGAGTGGCATAATTAGCAACTTGAAAGGAATGTTGTCTACAATATCTGCAATTTTCGTTTATTTATAAGCCTGTAAATTAGCTATAGCAATAAACTGTTAAATGAGTTAAAAAGATGTAAGTACTTTCTAATTATATAACCAGCAAATTGAAATGTAAGCTTCTGAAATATTCTAATTTTTATCATTATTGCGTATGAGCTAAAATTTTCTGGTTTGGGTGATATTTTGCAGGGGCTCAAACATATAAAGGCTTTTTTCATTGATTTTTGACATATATATATTTTAATTCAGGTTCTTTAATCCAAGCGAAAAAAGCAGGAAGTTAAATTCCAAAAACCCGATCCTAATTAATATTAAAAATTTTATTTTAATATTAAAAAATGATACAGGAAGAGAGCTCCATGTAATAAAATATTACAGAGCAAATATAAATTAAAAAAGGATTAATTCAATGATGTTGAATGACCATTTCGATATGAAAATCCCCACGGGGGATAACACATCACCTCAGCAACAGAAAAATCCTTTCAGAAACTGGAACGAAACTTGGTTATAAACAACCGACAATTTGAATAATGTTCAAACAAATCATTTCATATATATATATATATATATATATATATATATATATCCGCAGACAGATCTGTTTCGCTGTATCACAGTCCATCAGTACGGTTTGACTCCGATTGCTTTTTAACCCAGGATATATATATATATATATATATATATAGACAACAATCTCTCTTTTTTTATGTAGGTTTCCTTGAAAATGACAGAACAGTTATTATCATTTTTGTAATATGATTTTTCGCGTATTTATTTATTCGGACAATTGTTCTCATTTTTGTTGCCATTTGTACGACGTTTCGGCCATGGTACACTCCAGCCTTCTTCGGGTGCTAGGAACAGAACCCTTTATTGCAATCACTGGAGTATATGAATATCATTCCTTGCCTCGTCATGAGTTATCTCCCTCTAACCCAGTAAGTTACTTCTTCACCACAGCAGTTGCCTGGTATTGAACTCACAACTCTTTGGATCAAGTCACAGGAGCTAACCAACATCAATATACACTGTGCCCAAAGAGTTGTAAATTCAATACCAGGCTACAGTAGTGGTGAACAAGTAAATTACAGAGTTAAAAAGAGACAACTCATGACTACTATAAGAGCTTCGCACAAAGGAATGCGAATGATGCATCCCAAATATTTTAATAAAGGGTTTTGTTTAAAATTTCAGCATCTGACGAAGGCCGGAGCGCACAACGGCCGAAACGTTGTAAAAATAGCAACAAAGGTGCAGACAATATTAAGAATAATGTAAATACTGTAAATACTACCTCATCTCAGAAATATAGACAAATAGAATGATCTATTATTAAACGTCGTACAAATGGCAACAAAGATGAGGACAATAGTCCGAATAATGTAAATACTGTAAATACTACCTCATCTCAGAAATATAGACAAATAGAATGATCTATTATTAAACGTCGTACAAATGGCAACAAAGATGAGGACAATAGTCCGAATAATGTAAATACTGTAAATACTACCTCATCTCAGACATATAGACAAATAGAATGATCTATTATTAACGTCGTACAAATGGCAACAAATATGAAGACAATAGTCCGAATAATGTAAATACTGTAAATACTACCTCATCTCAGAAATATAGACAATAGAATGATCTATTATTAAACGTTGTAAAAATAGCAACAAAGGTGAAGACAATAGTCCGAATAATGTAAATACTGTAAATACTACCTCATCTCAGAAATATAGACAAATAGAATGATCTATTATTAAACGTCGTACAAATGGCAAGCAAGATGAGGACAATAGTCCGAATAATGTAAATACTGTAAATACTACCTCATCTCAGAAATATAGTCAAATTGAATGATCTATTATTAAATGTCGTACAAATGGCAACAAAGATGAGGACAATAGTCCGAATAATGTAAATACTGTAAATACTACCGCATCTCAGAAATATAGACAAATAGAATGATCTATTATTAAATGTCGTACAAATGGCAATAACAAAGATGAGGACAATAGTCCGAATAATGTAAATACTTTAAATACTACCTCATCTCAGAAATATAGTCAAATTGAATGATCTCTTATTAAATGTCGTACACATGGCAACAAAAGATGAGGACAATAGTCCGAATAATGTAAATACTACCTCATCTCAGAAATATAGACAAATAGAATGATCTATTATTAAACGTCGTACAAATGGCAACAAAGATGAAGACAATAGTCCGAATAATGTAAATACTGTAAATGCTACCTCATCTCAGAAATATAGACAAATTGAATGATCAATTATTAAATGTCGTACAAATGGCAACAAAGATGAAGACAATAGTCCGAATAATGTAAATACTTTAAATACTACCTCATCTCAGAAATATAGACAAATAGAATGATCTATTATTAAACGTCGTACAAATGGCAACAAAGATGAAGACAATAGTCCGAATAATGTAAATACCGTAAATGCTACCTCATCTCAGAAATATAGACAAATTGAACGATCAATTATTAAATGTCGTACAAATGGCAACAAAGATGAAGACAATAGTCCGAATAATGTAAATACTTTAAATACTACCTCATCTCAGAAATATAGACAAATAGAATGATCTATTATTAAATGTCGTACAAATGGCAAATAAAGATGAGACAATAGTCCGAATAATGTAAATACTGTAAATACTACCTCATCTCAAATATAGTCAAATTGAATGATCTCTTATTAAATGTCGTACACATGGCAACAAAGATGAGGACAATAGTCCGAATAATGTAAATACTACCTCATCTCAGAAATATAGACAAATAGAATGATCTATTATTAAACGTCGTACAAATGGCAACAAAGATGAAGGACAATAGTCCGAATACTGTAAATACTGTAAATGCTACCTCATCTCAGAAATATAGTCAAATTGAATGATCAATTATTAAATGTCGTACAAATGTGGCAACAAAGATGAAGACAATAGTCCGAATAATGTAAATACTTTAAATACTACCTCATCTCAGAAATATAGACAAATAGAATGATCTATTAGTAAACGTCGTACAAATGGCAACAAAGATGAAGACAATATCTCGAATAATGTAAATACTGTAAATACTACCTCATCTCAGAAATATAGACAAATAGAATGATCTATTATTAAACGTTGTAAAAATAGCAACAAAGGTGAAGACAATAGTCCGAATAATGTAAATACTGTAAATACTACCTCATCTCAGAAATATAGACAAATAGAATGATCTATTATTAAACGTCGTACAAATGGCAAGCAAGATGAGAAAAATAGTCCGAATAATGTAAATACTGTAAATACTACCTCATCTCAGAAATATAGTCAAATTGAATGATCTATTATTAAATGTCGTACAAATGGCAACAAAGATGAGGACAATAGTCCGAATAATGTAAATACTGTAAATACTACCGCATCTCAGAAATATAGACAAACAGAATGATCTATTATTAAATGTCGTACAAATGGCAACAAAGATGAGGACAATAGTCCGAATAATGTAAATACTTTAAATACTACCTCATCTCAGAAATATAGTCAAATTGAATGATCTCTTATTAAATGTCGTACACATGGCAACAAAGATGAGGACAATAGTCCGAATAATGTAAATACTACCTCATCTCAGAAATATAGACAAATAGAATGATCTATTATTAAACGTCGTACAAATGGCAACAAAGATGAAGACAATAGTCCGAATAATGTAAATACTGTAAATGCTACTATCTCAGAAATATAGACAAATTGAATGATCAATTATTAAATGTCGTACAAATGGCAAATAAAGATGAAGACAATAGTCCGAATAATGTAAATACTTTAAATACTACCTCATCTCAGAAATATAGACAAATAGGAATGATCTATTATTAACGTCGTACAAATGGCAACAAATATGAAGACAATAGTCCGAATAATGTAAATACTGTAAATACTACCTCATCTCAAATATAGACAATAGAATGATCTATTATTAAACGTTGTAAAAATAGCAACAAAGGTGAAGACAATAGTCCGAATAATGTAAATACTGTAAATACTACCGCATCTCAGAAATATAGACAAATAGAATGATCTATTATTAAATGTCGTACAAATGGCAACAAAGATGAGGACAATAGTCCGAATAATGTAAATACTTTAAATACTACCTCATCTCAGAAATATAGTCAAATTGAATGATCTCTTATTAAATGTCGTACACATGGCAACAAAGATGAGGACAATAGTCCGAATAATGTAAATACTACCTCATCTCAGAAATATAGACAAATAGAATGATCTATTATTAAACGTCGTACAAATGGCAACAAAGATGAAGACAATAGTCCGAATAATGTAAATACTGTAAATGCTACCTCATCTCAGAAATATGAACAAATTGAATGATCAATTATTAAATGTCGCTAGAAATGGCAACAAAGATGAAGACAATAGTCCGAATAATGTAAATACTTTAAATACTACCTCATCTCAGAAATATAGACAAATAGAATGATCTATTATTAAACGTCGTACAAATGGCAACAAAGATGAAGACAATAGTCCGAATAATGTAAATACTGTAAATGCTACCTCATCTCAGAAATATAGACAAATTGAACGATCAATTATTAAATGTCGTACAAATGGCAACAAAGATGAAGACAATAGTCCGAATAATGTAAATACTTTAGTACTACCTCATCTCAGAAATATAGACAAATGAATGATCTATTATTAAATGTCGTACAAATGGCAACAAAGATGAGGACAATAGTCCGAATAATGTAAATACTGTAAATACTACCTCATCTCAGAAATATAGTCAAATTGAATGATCTCTTATTAAATGTCGTACACATGGCAACAAAGATGAGGACAATAGTCCGAATAATGTAAATACTACCTCATCTCAGAAATATAGACAAATAGAATGATCTATTATTAAACGTCGTACAAATGGCAACAAAGATGAAGACAATAGTCCGAATAATGTAAATACTGTAAATGCTACGCATCTCAGAAATATAGTCAAATTGAATGATCAATTATTAAATGTCGTACAAATGGCAACAAAGATGAAGACAATAGTCCGAATAATGTAAATACTTTAAATACTACCTCATCTCAGAAATATAGACAAATAGAATGATCTATTAGTAAACGTCGTACAAATGGCAACAAAATTGTAGAAGACAATAGTCCGAATAATGTAAATACTGTAAATACTACCTCATCTCAGAAATATAGACAAATAGAATGATCTATTATTAAACGTTGTAAAAATAGCAACAAAGGTGAAGACAATAGTCCGAATAATGTAAATACTGTAAATACTACCTCATCTCAGAAATATAGACAAATAGAATGATCTATTATTAAACGTCGTACAAATGGCAAGCAAGATGAGAAAAATAGTCCGAATAATGTAAATACTGTAAATACTACCTCATCTCAGAAATATAGTCAAATTGAATGATCTATTATTAAATGTCGTACAAATGGCAACAAAGATGAGGACAATAGTCCGAATAATGTAAATGCTGTAAATACTACCGCATCTCAGAAATATAGACAAATAGAATGATCTATTATTAAATGTCGTACAAATGGCAACAAAGATGAGGACAATAGTCCGAATAATGTAAATACTTTAAATACTACCTCATCTCAGAAATATAGTCAAATTGAATGATCTCTTATTAAATGTCGTACACATGGCAACAAAGATGAGGACAATAGTCCGAATAATGTAAATACTACCTCATCTCAGAAATATAGACAAATAGAATGATCTATTATTAAACGTCGTACAAATGGCAACAAAGATGAAGACAATAGTCCGAATAATGTAAATACTGTAAATGCTACCTCATCTCAGAAATATAGACAAATTGAATGATCAATTATTAAATGTCGTACAAATGGCAACAAAGATGAAGACAATAGTCCGAATAATGTAAATACTTTAAATACTACCTCATCTCAGAAATATAGACAAATAGAATGATCTATTATTAAACGTCGTACAAATGGCAACAAAGATGAAGACAATAGTCCGAATAATGTAAATACTGTAAATGCTACCTCATCTCAGAAATATAGACAAATTGAACGATCAATTATTAAATGTCGTACAAATGGCAACAAAGATGAAGACAATAGTCCGAATAATGTAAATACTTTAAATACTACCTCATCTCAGAAATATAGACAAATAGAATGATCTATTTTTAAACGTCGTACAAATGGCAACACAGATGAGGACAATAGTCCCAATAATGTAAATACTGTAAATACTACCTCATCTCAGAAATATAGTCAAATTGAATGATCTCTTATTAAATGTCGTACACATGGCAACAAAGATGAGGACAATAGTCCGAATAATGTAAATACTACCTCATCTCAGAAATATAGACAAATAGAATGATCTATTATTAAACGTCGTACAAATGGCAACAAAGATGAAGACAATAGTCCGAATAATGTAAATACTGTAAATGCTACCTCATCTCAGAAATATAGACAAATTGAATGATCAATTATTAAATGTCGTACAAATGGCAACAAAGATGAAGACAATAGTCCGAATAATGTAAATGCTTTAAATACTACCTCATCTCAGAAATATAGACAAATAGAATGATCTATTAGTAAACGTCGTACAAATGGCAACAAAGATGAAGACAATATTCCAGATAATGTAAATACTGTAAATGCCCTCATCTCAGAAATATAGACAAATTGAATGATCAATTATTAAATGTCCGTACAAATGGCAACAAAGATGAAGACAATAGTCCGAATAATGTAAATACTTTAAATACTACCTCATCTCAGAAATATAGACAAATAGAATGATCTATTATTAAATGTCGTACAAATGGCAACAAAGATGAGGACAATAGTCCGAATAATGTAAATACTGTAAATACTACCTCATCTCAGAAATATAGACAAATAGAATGATCTATTATTAAATGTCGTACAAATGGCAACAAAGATGAGGACAATAGTCCGAATAATGTAAATACTGTAAATACTACCTCATCTCAGAAATATAGTCAATTGAATGATCTCTTATTAAATGTCGTACACGGCAACAAAGATGAGGACAATAATCCGAATAATGTACATACTACCTCATCTCAGAAATATAGACAAATAGAATGATCTATTATTAAACGTCGTACAAATGGCAACAAAGTTGAAGACAATAGTCCGAATAATGTAAATACTGTAAATGCTACCTCATCTCAGAAATATAGACAAATTGAATGATCAATTATTAAATGTCGTACAAATGGCAACAAAGATGAAGACAAAAGTCTGAATAATGTAAATACTTTAAATACTACCTCATCTCAGAAATATAGACAAATAGAATGATCTATTATTAAACGTCGTACAAATGGCAACAAAGATGAGGACAATAGTCTGAATGTTAATACTGTAAATGCTACCTCATCTTAGAAATATAGACAAATAAATTTTCGAGTGTTATGATTTTTTCAGAACGAAAATGATATAAGAATTGTCCATATGTTTTGTGTTTCCATCCTTGTATGTGTGTATGTGTGTGCATGCGTATGTGTGTATGTTTTGTGTGTGTGTGTGTGTGTGTGTGTGTGTGTGTGTGTGTGTGTGCGTGTGCGCGTGTGCAGATGAAAAGAGAAAGTGTAGGAATAGCTTATAAACGATGCTTTAACCGAAATCAATTGGCTTTGACTTTAATCCTCACCTGACGGAGCCTTTCACTCATCATTTTCACTTTTTTTTCGGATCGTATTATACTCTCTAAATATACGTATTTCGCTATTATCAGATGTGAAAAGAATATGCTAAATGGAACGACTGATTTGTAAAAAAAATAAAAATGCGTAATTCATTATACACATCCCACTGTTTCCGTGCGACATTTTTCCATGTATTATTAACGACATTTTTGCGACATTTTTGTATTATTAACGATATTTTTGCGCCAAAAATAATCGGTGCGGAATTTTGCTTCCAATCGTTTTTCGACCTGTTCCTCCTGTCTTGCCATTTGGCTGGAAAATTAACTCTGGTTAATTTATAACGTGGCATCTTAATTAGACGTCAATATGACAAGTCAATCACTTGTTTCTAATGGGCAATGCTAATGCAAATCGCTGCCTTTAAGCGGCGTTGCTTTTTTAATGTGTCTCATCTTAGACACTCTGATAATCTATATAAATAAAAGGCAATCTGTGAGTCTGTATGTGACTGTTCCTTATCCATGCCTACATTTTTAAAGCTACACCATTCAAACTTTCTAGGGACACATATCTACAGAGAAGCCAGGTCGGCACATACTTTTTGAGTTTAAGTTCAGCAATTTTCCCTTTCGCCCTTTTTGGCCAATGGACACAATTGTTTACATTTGCTTCGTAAAACATCTAAGATCTAAGATGGTTGCTAGATTACATCACAGAAATTAAATCACATGTGTCAAACGTTACTACAAAAATGAGCCTTTATACTTAATTTTATTCCGACGTTTTAAACATTCATTTGGTCAACATAAAATTTGAATATTTTGCCCCGTAATTTTGAAACAAAAGAAATATTTTGAAAGAAAAAATTTTGAACTGAGAGCGTAATAGTTTTTATATTTCTAATTTCAGTAAAATAAAATAAATACTTTTTATTTTTATGTTAAATTCATTTAGTTAACAAAAAATGTAAATATTTTCCCCGTAATTTTGAAACAAAAACAAACGCAATTTTGTTGACAATGTCACACAAAACATCAAATCACGTTTACGCAAAACAAAACAAAATAGATTTTTTAATGGAATTTTTTAACAATTTTTAATCAACAATTTTTTATATAATTTTTCTTTATATAACCGAGTCCTACTACTAAAATGTTCTGTTCAACGCCGGGCAACGCCGGGCTATGATGCTAGTCTTAGATATAAACAATATAGATTGAAATTTTATGTGACCCGATTCGTCTTTGAATATATATTCGTCTGTTTTTTTAAATTATTGTTATTGTAACGTAGGTCCTTTAAAATCAACACTTCATAATGGACAATTTTAGATTCATTGGAAGTTTAATAATCTTTTTCTTTACATTTAAATCGACTGCTGGACGTTATTTTACGATTAAAATCCATTGCTGGTGATTGCTGCTTACAATTAAATCATGTTGTTGTAAGTTGTTTTAATATTAAAATTTTGTAAGATTTTTACTATTAACATCTATTGTTCGAAGTTGGTTTTTAATATCAGAATCTGTGGTGATACCGAGCAAGCGAGGGGCCGGATGTTTGCTCTCAGAGATCCAGAAAGCAAATGACTAAAACTGGTCTTTGCGCATCTGAGATCCACGCAGAAGTTCCGGAGGTAAACCAAAAATAAATACATACCAAATTCCTTTTACGGACCTGTAGCGGAACCCTGGTTCCTGATTGGTCATCAAATCGCAAAATTCAAAATTCGTAAGACAAACGGTTTTCCCATGGCTAAAAAAAAAAATCATTCCGTGATCCACACCACGTGATTATTCAATATTTAAGGATGGTCTCTAACTGGTCACTACGCTCATTTCAGAGATGGCGGATTGCTGACATACATCAAAGTTGTAACTCTCAACTTCAAGTGACCCGGACATTGTCCTCGCTCTCTCTTTCTTTCTCCTTATCTATCTCAACAATTACTGCTAAGAACATTTTGTATGAACTGTTAATTCCTCAAACTTATCACTGAATACGAACTCTTCTCATAAATTCTTACTAAGGTTTATAATTGAACATTAATTTCTACAACTCTTGTTATTCCTTCTTTTAATAAATTTCTATTTTACATTCTAAGTGTATATTTTATTATTCCCCTCTTCTACACTAATCCACACATTCCAAAAACTGACAAACCAACCTTCTGATGAAAACCCTTCCGATGAATATTATTCAACATAAAACTTGTAAGCTGTAGGGAGTTCGGTTAAGTCTGACACAAGGCCGAACAAAATAAACATTAACCAGCTCTCTACACTTCAATTGTATTACTGGAATTTCGTTTTACAATTAAAATCTATTGCTGTAAGTTGTTGTTTACAATTAAATTATGCTGTTCTAAGTTGTTTTAATATTAGAATTTTGTAAGTTGTTTATTTACTTATAAAATCTATTGTTAGAAGTTGTTTATTTATTATTAAAATCTATTGTTCGAAGTTGGTTTTTAATATCCGAACCTATTACTAGAATTTCTTTTTACTATTAAAATCTATTGATGGAGGTTTTTTATTATTAAAATTATTGATGTAATTGGATTTTTCTATCAGAATCTAATGCTGAAACAGCATTTACATTATTTGGACTATTGTCCTCATTTTTGTTGACATTTGTATGACGTTTCGGCTGTTGTACCATCCGGCCTTCTTCAAGTGCTAGGAATTTCGAACCGAAACTTTTATTAGAATCACTGAAGAATGCCAGACGAAACGTCGTACAAATGGCAACTAAGATGAAGAGATTAGTCCGAAAAATATAAATACTATAAATACTACCTTATCACAGTGATATAGAGAAATACTATTGCTGAAACTTGTTTATTTTACTATATACTTTCTTATATATATATATATATATATATATAGGTTGTCTCAGAAGACGCGCACCATCCTGACTTTTATGAAAATACATATGAATATCAATTTTATTGATTATAATCATGACATATGATTAAATTGTTCACCTTCTGAATTAACACACGTATCAATTGTCTTTCTGTGTTTAGAATACGATGTACTGATGATTTGCTAATCCTGGCTTATTTTCATTACTGATTTCATAGGGCATCTAGCAACAGTCGCCAGAACAATGGTGCATGCTTCTTCATAAGTTGTACTCTTTCGTCGACCACATCTCTCACGGTCAGCAACTGATCCAGTTTCTTGGAAGCGCTTCATCAAACGACAGACAGTGGCATGGCTCAATGTTTTTTCTCGCTCAGGATGATAGCGGTTGAATTCTTGAGCTACAGACAGAGCGGTATGTTGCCCCATTTCTTCTAAGCATAAAAACCAATTTAACTCTTTCTTGTACTGTTAGTTTCTCACCAATATCAGATCAAATATGAAACATAGAAAAAATAAAAATTAGTATATGATACGCGACTTCTGGGACACCCTGTTTGACGATGTCAATTTTTTTTCCTTTTTTTTCCTTTTCTTATTTATTTGATTTTATTCTATCTTTCTCTTTTTCTTTTTCGTTTTCTTTTTCTTTTTCTTTTTCTTTTTCTTTCCCTTTATTTTTATTTTTATTTTATTTTATTTTATTATTTATTTTTTAATTTCTTTGCAATCTATTTAAAAAGGAAAAGTAGACTAATTTTTCTCCAGTTTCTGAAAGGTTTTTTCTGTTGGTGATGTGTCGTCCCCCGTGGGGATCTTCATATCGAAATGGCCATTCAACATCTTTGAATTAATCCTTTTTTAATATATATATATATATATATATATATATATATATATATATATATATATATATATATATATAAAGGTGAGATTGTGAAAAATCCGGGGCGCAAATTGTTGTTTTGGTAGTACTGGATAGCGGCGCTCTCGAGAATTTTTCTTCTCAAGAAATTGTTTACTTTTTTTTATTAGTGTGGCATTTTTAAAATTGAAATTGTGGTTGAATTAATTTCTGTGAATCACTAATGCATTTGTAAGATTCTTATTGGTGATGTCTCTTTTGTGTTTTCAACCAACTCCATTGCATCTAATATCCAAAACAATCTATCACACACATAGTCACAACTACATCGGAGAAACAAGTAGAAATCTAAATAAAAATGTATATATGAACACAAAAGATACATCACTAATAATAATCTTGTAAATCCATTATTTCTCCCGATGATGTGCTTGGGTTCCAAACACTGAAACAGCCATATGATTGTAGAGAAGAGGACATATATAGAAGATATTATGTACACGTTCTAAAACATAATTTATAATATATATATATATATATATATATATATATATATATATTGTGTAGCATTTTTTCATTGATACACGTTTCAGTAAATAATATAAACAAGTTTTTTCGATTTATTTTATGTCAATTTTTTTCATATCGTTTGATAAGCTTAATAGCATTATCGTTGAAAGAGGAAAGAAAACCACAATATTGATACATGTTTTTATTCAATCCTTTCTGAGATTCCGGCTTACATCAGTCATTATCAAAGATGACAAAAGTGTTGGTTGTATCGAGCAGTTCGTGGACAAACGATAGTAGTAGTCGTCTATTTGGTTTGTGGAGGATTGGCGAACACGTGCGTGCATGTTGGAAGTGAAAACTTACTTAAAATAAATCGAAAAAAATTGTCTATATTATTTAATGAAACATGCATCAATATATATATATATAGGGAATGAGTAGAAAGTAACAAATTGGTGCAATAAAAAGATAACATAACAAGTCAGCTTTAGTCTCCTTCGATTGAGTTTCCTTCTAAAAGCCCAAAACAAATTATAAAGCGGCGCTTCCATTGATAGAAGCCTTCCTGAAACCCTTTTTTAAGGATAGCGAGCAGCTATTTCGATGCTTTGGCTCATATATATATATATATTTTTTTTTTAATCATATCACCCCGAGCAAGGCGGTAACGCCACTGAAGCGCAGGGAGCTACGTAAGAGTGAAAAGATTGGAAAAGAGAGGGCCGGAAACCACATCCTAAGCAGGGAACAAGGGATGAACCTCTTCACCTGTTCAGTAGATGTGGGTGGAGTGTGAACCGGGCGATGGTTTAGTCTATCTACTCTAATTGAGGAAAAAAAAAATAAATAAAAGAGTGAAAAGAAGGGAGAAGAGAAAGCCAGAAACCACATCCTAAGCAGGGAACAAGGGATGAGCCTCTTCACCTGTTCAACAGACGTGAGTGGTGTGTGAACCGAGCGATAGTTCAGTCTATCTACTCCAATTGAGGAAAAAAATAAATAAAAGAGTGAAAAGAATGGAGAAGAGAAACCCGGAAACCACATCCTAAGCAGGGAACAAGGGATGAACCTCTTCACCTGTTCAGTAGATGTGGGTGGAGTGTGAACCGGCGATGGTTTAGTCTATCTACTCCAATTGAGGAAAAAAATAAATAAAAGAGTGAAAAGAATGGAGAAGAGAAAGCCGGAAACCACATCCTAAGCAAGGAACAAGGGATGAACAACTTCACCTGTTCAGTAGATGTGGGTGGAGTGTGAACCGGGCGATGGTTTAGTCTATCTACTCCAATTGAAGAAAAAAATAAATAAAAGAGTGAAAAGAATGGAGAAGAGAAAGCCGGAAACCACATCCTAAGCAGGGAACAAGGGATGAACCACTTCACCTGTTCAGTAGATGTGGGTGGAGTGTGAACCGGGCGATGGTTTAGTCTATTTACTCCAATTGAGGAAAAAAATAAATAAAAGAGTGAAAAGAATGGAGAAGAGAAAGCCAGAAACCACATCCTAAACAGGGAACAAGGGATGAACAACTTCACCTGTTCAGTAGATGTGGGTGGAGTGTGAACCGGGCGATGGTTTAGTCTATCTACTCCAATTGAGGAAAAAAATAAATAAAACAGTGAAAAGAATGGAGAAGAGAAAGCCAGAAACCACATCCTAAGCAGGGAACAAGGGATGAACCACTTCACCTGTTCAGTAGATGTGGGTGGAGTGTGAACCGGGCGATGGTTTAGTCTATCTACTCCAATTGAGGAAAAAAATAAATAAAAGAGTGAAAAGAATGGAGAAGAGAAAGCCAGAAACCACATCCTAAACAGGGAACAAGGGATGAACCACTTCACCTGTTCAGTAGATATGGGTGGAGTGTGAACCGGGCGATGGTTTAGTCTATCTACTCCAATTGAGGAAAAAAATAAATAAAAGAGTGAAAAGAATGGAGAAGAGAAAGCCGGAAACCACATCCTAAGCAGGGAACAAGGGATGAACCACTTCACCTGTTCAGTAGATGTGGGTGGAGTGTGAACCGGGCGATGGTTTAGTCTATCTACTACAATTGAGGAAAAAAATAAATAAAACAGTGAAAAGAATGGAGAAGAGAAAGCCAGAAACCACATCCTAAACAGGGAACAAGGGATGAGCCTCTACACCTGTTCAATAGATGTGGGTGGAGTGTCAAACCGGGTGATAGTTTAGTCTATTTACTCCAATTGAGGAAAAAAATAAATAAAAGAGTGAAAAGAATGGAGAAGAGAAAGCCGGAAACCACATCCTAAGCAGGGAACACGAGATGAGCCTCTTCACCTGTTCAAAAGACGTGGGTGGTGTGTGAACCGGGCGATAGTTTAGTCTATCTACTCCAATTGAGGAAAAAATAAATAAATTAATTAAAGAGTGAAAAGAATGGAGAAGAGAAACCCGGAAACCACATCCTAAGCAGGGAACAAGGGATGAACTTTTTGAAATCATGTTCCTCTTAAGTGGGATTCGATTTTGTAAAAGGAAAATTTTTAAAGTGGAGAGTCTGGGGAATATGGAAATCAACGGCCCTGGTTAAAGTGGCCTTCAGCCAAAAAGTGATGCACAATCCGTCATTGCTGATGGAATCTATGTAGTCCTAGAAGCTGAATACACTCTACACACTGCCATTCCAATCACTCGTGTAAACCTCGTAAGTAAGGGTGAGCATTATAAGTAAAGGTGCCTGCTCAACAGCGTTCAATGTCAATCTGTATCAAGCGGTTTCACTCTGCGAACTTTTTGCTCATTACCATAGGAATAAGTCCTGATATTTTTGAACCAGCACTCGTACACACACACACATACACACACACACACACACACACACACACACACGCATATATATATATTGATGACGTATATTATACTCTCATTACGATTGAGCACTCTAGAGAGGAAAATTTGAAAAAAGAAAAACAGTTACCACTTCGGCAATCTATGCATTACTCTTCAGCAATGAAATGAGTTCTTTCCGTGACTGGCGTGTGTATACGCCGCTTATATATAACACGCTAAATTTTCTTTTCCCTGATTCCATGTGCCTATGGCTTAGGGGTTAGCGACTCCAATTGACACCAAATCAGTCGAAATTCGATTCCAGCCAGAAGCAAGTGGATGTCTAGCTACACTGATAAGCTGTGATACAGCGAAACAGGCTTGTATGTGGATCACGAATATCGTTAATCCAGTAATAAATTAGAACACTCTCGCAACTGGGGTTTGAATACACAGGCTAAAATTTTGCCTCCTTCTACGGAGCGCCCATAGCTCAGAGATAAAATCGCCGATTTTTGAAAGTAAGAAGTGAGAAGGAGAAAGGAGACATACCTTGGCTCAAACTAGAAGACATACCCCTCCCCTACAAGAGCCAAGAGTTTAAAAGTTAAAATTTAGCCATGATAGAAGTGGTTGGGGGAACAGAAAAGAAAGAAAGGGTGAAGGAGTAGTTGACTGGGGAGTAAGCTATGAAAAAAATTTATACATATATATATATATATATATATATACACTTATTTATAAATGGAATTTTGTCTGTGTGTGTGTGTGTGTGTGTCCATTACCTGTAGACCCCGAAACGGCTGAACCGATTTTCTTGAAAGTTTACAGAGTTGTACTATGAATGTCTGTGAGGTGTTCTTAGCTAGGTTTTGTTTCGAGGTACTGATAATCGAAAAAATCGGTTTATGGAAGGAGTGGTCCGATGTTAATCAAATTTGATACACTCATAGACAAAGACATAAGAAACGATATTCAGAAGTTTCAAGGTTGCAGTTCTTACAGTAGTGCAGTAAATTTGATATCGATAGCAGGAAATCAAAATTTGACTCACATCCATTCGTTTTTCTTTCAGTCTACGGTTTCGCTTTAACTGGAAACAACTTTTGCTTTTTTGTCTTTCGTGCAAACGTCCAAAGAGTCTGAACTCCAGGATCATGGATTAGTTTTAAAGCTTTCATTACATCCGAGCGACGCCGGATTATACTGCTAGTATATATATATATATATATATATATATATATATATATATATATATATATATAGCTAGCTACATAGATAGATAGATAGATAGATAGATAGATAGATAGATAGATAGATAGATAGATAGAACACAGACTGAGGATTTGTATGCGTTTGTTTTCACATCAGTATCTGTGATCTATCCAACGTCGACTTAAGCACTTTCAGATGTAAGCTTTGTGGTAACGTTCCTGGAACAAATGAGTTTCAAATGCCAAACGGAAAAAAAAAACAAACAATAGAATCCATATTTTCCTCTTTCAAGCCAGACTTTCGATCAACGACGACAAAAAAATATGGGAATTTCATCTTTCGAAATCAAAGAGAACAAAGAAGCTAAAATGTAGACACCATACTTACATGCTTGGTACGTCAAGGGATTTAACGAAAGCTATTTTCGACCATGTGCATTGCGGTGAAAATGCGTGTTGAGGTGCAGTGGATATCGAGTCGGAACGACAAATCGAGGAGCCGAGTTCGAATTCCAGTTGAATTCCTTGTATTCACTTCCTTTCCTCCAGTTATGGGTGAAATAATAGGACAGATTGGGTTCTATAGCCTTCAATGGCAACCAGTCTACTGCAGAAAGTAATGGCAACCTACGACAGGATAATCTTCTGCCCAGTCAGTCATGTCTGAACGCCCAAAGCGTGTATCACGCATGGCACTTAACTGACTGACCAAATTTAATAATTGAAAACATGCTGAAGGCTTCTAGTGGGTATAAAGTGGGGGATCAGTTTTATATTGTTATGAAGTAATACATTGATCCTCGACTAATTATACTTAATATAATAATGTAATATAATCTATCTCTTCTCTCTTCAGCTATGAGTTACGTTGACGGAACGGGGGCTGACAGGAGTAACGGGAGCAAACATACTGGGAGCCACAAGGAATAGGTAGACGTGGAGAACCATGATCGCCTACGTCCTGAAAGGACAGGGCACATAGAAGAAGAAGAAGAATCTGGTAATAAATAAAAGAGAGCATAAGATGGTCTAACTTTGTAAAAGATTTATTCAGCATAATTTTTTTTTTAAGTTTACAAATGTATTTATAAGGTTTAACAAAAGAAATAAAATTTATTTATTTACACTGGTGTACGCTTAAAAAAATCAGTTATTGCAGTTTGTGTGGTGTTTTTTTAATTTTTTTTTTATTTTAATTTTTTCTTTTTGTCATGTGACCACTTCGATTCTAATTGATGTTGGTACTTATTTCTTACGAAATATGTACGTTGGAAAAGTTCGCAATGTATAAGCTTTCAGTTTTTTCTTGGAAGTCAGTGATAGTGAAAGGGAATGTGCAATAATATATGGAAAAATAAACAAACATACAAGAAAAAAAATGACAACGATCAGGAGAGAGAGAGAGAGAGAGAGAGAGAGAAAGAGAGAAAGAGAGAGAAAGAGAAAGCGAGAGAGAGTAAAACGATTGTGAAAAATAAAGATAATGAAAGATAAACATTAAAAATTGAAATTTCACAAAGATGTGATTTTTCTCCTACGCCCGAATTTATCCAAGTTGATACAGAAACCGACAAATCTCTTGAACTTGTCAAATGTAATAAATACATGTTAATACAAGACAGCCGCCGATTGACCACC
The DNA here is from genome assembly GCA_037127315.1 of Ascarosepion bandense. Taxonomy (NCBI): domain Eukaryota; kingdom Metazoa; phylum Mollusca; class Cephalopoda; order Sepiida; family Sepiidae; genus Ascarosepion; species Ascarosepion bandense. The sequence goes on from JBBBDQ010000489.1 coordinate 207,266, forward strand.
GCCATTTCAACAAATAATAAAAATTTGACACTTTATAACAATAACAAAACAACGAGAAAGTATTTTTTGGCTTAGATTAAAGGAAAATGAAATTGACTAATAACTTAAATTCTCCTAATTTTTTTTTTTTTTTACATTAAAAACGTATTGACAACGGTTAACAAAAGAAATAAAATTAATTATTCACAATTTAAATTCGCGTTCTGGTGCAATGGTTATTGGCACGAAATGAGAAATCGGAGAGCCAAGTTCGAATTCAACTTGAATTCATTGTAGTCACTTATGTGCAAATGCCCTTGGGAAAGGTATTAATCCGTCTCTTTCACCCAGTTATGGGTTAAATAACAGGACAGATTGGGTTCTCTAGCCTTGGATGGCAACCAGTCTACCGCAGAAAACAATGGCAACCTACTACGAGATAATCTTCTGCCCAGTCAGTCATGTCTCTTTCGAGACTTGATCACCTAAGCGTGTATCACGTATGGCACTTAACTGACTGACTGAATTTAATAGTTGAAAACATGCTTAAGGCTTCTAGTGGCTATAAAGTGGGGTATCAGTTTTATATTGTTATGAAGTAATAAACTCATCCCCCACTAATTACTACTTGATAATATAATACATCTCTTCTGCCTCTAGGACAGATTGGGTTCTCTAGCCTTGGCTGGCAACCAGTCTACCGCAGAAAGTAATGGCAACCTACTGCAGGATAATCTTGCCAGCCAAGGCTAGAGAACCCAATGTGTCCTGTTATTTAACTCATAGCTGATGGGAGAAGAGCTAAATTATAGTACATTATTATATTAAGTATAATAAGTGGGGGATCAGTTTATTACTTCATACCAATAGAAAACCAATTCCTCACTTTAGGCCCAGTTGAAGTCTTAATTATGTTTCCAACTATCATATTCAGTGAATCAGTTAAATGCCATACATGATACATGCTTTGGTCGATCATGTCTCGAAAGAGACATGACTGACTGAGCAGGAGATTATCCCACAGCAGGTTGCCATTGCTTTCTGTGGTAGACTGGTTTCCAGCCAAGGCTGTAGAACCCAATTTGTCCTGCTATTTAACTCATTACAGGAGGGAGAAGACATAGATTATATTACATTATTATAATAAGTATTATTAGCGGGGGATCAGTTTATTACTTCATACCAATAGAAAACCGATCCCCCATATGAAAATCTTGAGTTGCATAGTCTAAAGCCAGGAGTCAAAATCAGAACGCTGATTTTTAAGGCTCGAAAGCGACAGAATTTTCCAGTTTTTTTATGAAGATTTTTTCACTAATCATTCCGTCCATTGATAGACAATATTTGCCGAGTAAATATATTAACAGACAGATAAACTTCTTTTTTTTAATAGTTCTCATTCGTTATGGTTAGCCGAAGCCGTTCTTTATTCAAACATGAAGGGAATTTATTTCTTTCCGTCTTATGTAATATTTCTCTCTCTCTCTCTCTCTCTCTCTCTCTCTCTCTCTCACACACACACACACACACACACACACACACACAACTTAATCACTCTTTCAATTTCTTATTTCCAGGGAAAACGCCTACTTTATATTCCAACAGTAGAAAATCTCCCGCGGAAAAACAAAAACGAAAAAAAAAAAAGAAAGGAAAACTCCAATAACCGTAAAAAGCCGCTGCAAATTGAATAAATTTTCCAATACTGACACGAACGGCTTCTGACATCGTTAGAAATTGGCAGATACGAAGAGCTTCTTCTTTATTTCATGTCGTCTGCTTTTATTGGGTTGTTAACCGGTAAAAACACGCCAATGAAGCCTAAATCTTTCATCTATTATCATATGACATTATAAAAGGCCGGTTGCTCGCAAACGGAGATGTCAATTACATTTTACGTTATTGTAACTTAATTTAATGACAGACCGACACTTCAGCCATGACGATATATATGCTTAAATTATATACAAATAAAATTCAAGTTATATATAATATCAAAAAACAATTTAACAGAAAAAAAAGCGGTTAATTTCCATGATTTTAATATCTCATAACATAACATTATACTGCACATAAAAAATTCAATTTTTAAATATGAACTTTGCGGGTTTTTTTATGATTACAAATTTCAGTTAATCTTATGAATACTGATGAGCGTTTTTTTAGTAAATAAAATTTTTTGTTTATAGATACTTTATTTAAGATAGTTTATGAAATATATTTCATCTCTTTGCATAGATAAAGTCTCTTACATAACGAAACGCTTAGGCGAAAAAAATACAGTTTTCGTCTTGTTTTCTTTATTTAACAATATATATATATATATATATATATATACTATATGGTTAAATAAAGAAGACAAGACGAAAGCTGTATTTTTCTGTATATATATAAACTGTAATTTTCTGTATATATATATTTTTTCTGTATAAAAAATATATATATATATATATTCTTATTTGTAAACGAGTTATTTAGCAAATGAACAATATTCAAAAGTAAACAAATAAATTATATATATATATATATATATATATATATATATATAAATATAAGGCAATTTGTGAGTCTGTGTGTGACTGTCCCCTATGCAACCCTACATTTTTTAAGCTACGCCATTCAAACTTTCTAGGGACACATATCTACAGGGAAGCCAGGTCGACACATACTTTTTCAGCAATATACCCTTTCGCACTTTTTGGCCAATGAAACCGATTGTTTACATTTGCTCCATAAAACATCTAAGATCTAAGATGGTTGCTAGATTACATCACAGAAATGAAATCACACGTGTCAAACGCGACTAAAATATTTTTCTATTAAAAAAAAACAAACAATTAGCCTAGACATCCGATTGCTTTTTACCCAGGATTGAAACCCGACTGAATTGGTAGCAGTGATCAGTACCATTATATATGAGCGCTCGGTAGGTGGCAGACATTTAATGCGGGATATACCATGTATTCATACGCCAGTAGTGAGAGTGTTCTAATTCATTGTTGAATGAACGATGCGTAGATGCTAGAGTAGCTACTGTTTTTCAAAGTCTACCATTTTTCCAGAGTGCTCAATCAGGGTGTGAGAGCGTAAATAGTCATCCGCAGACAGATGTGTTTCGCTGTATCACAGCTCATCCGTACGGTTAGACATCCGAATGCTTTTTACTCAGGATTGAAACCCGACCGAATTGGCGTCGGTCGGTGATTCTACCCCTGGGCTATGGCCGTTCGGTGGAAATAGGCAGACATTTTAGCGCATATCATTATACGCGCCCAATAGCTAGCGTGCTCTAATTCATTTCACTGAATGAGCGATCACCCTACGTCTATGGCACGACTCGGAGTTTCATGTGTTATGCGATCATTAGGTGCATACTTGAAACTCAAAAATTTGAAATATGCACCCGATACATATTATAGGATAATATGTAATATTTATTAATAAATATATACTTCCCGCCTGTGGAACTCACTCCCGTATTCTTGCTTTCCTGACGGCTACAACCTCCAGAAATTTAAATGCAAAGTCAATACTCATCTACTAACCACTGGACTCTAGCTCTCTCCCCTCCCCTGTATAACCTTCCCTTTCTCTCCACCTATGTATCTGTCATTGCACCTGCTTTCTCAGATTTCTATTGTTCCTTTCTAACTAGTTTGTACTCCTCACTCTTTTCTAATTAATCTTTTTACATTTATGTAACCCCCTGCACATCAGTGGCGTTTCTGCCTTGCTCGGGGTGAAATGATTAAAAAAAAATAATAATACAGTACTGTTCATACATTGAGCATTGTTTTACTAACACTTGTACCATCACAGCTCATCAGTACATTTGGACATCCAATACCCAGGATTGAAACCCGACCGAATTGGCGTCATGTATTCATACGCAAGTAGTAAGTGTGTTCTAATTCATTGCTGAATGAACGATGCGTAGATGCTAGCGTAGCTGATGTTTTTTCAAAGTCTACCATTCTTCCCGAGTGCTCAATCAGGGTGTGAAAGCGTAAATAGTCATCCGCAGACAGATCAGTTTCGCTGTATCACAGCTCATCAGTACGGTTAGACATCCGAATGCTTTTTACTCAGGATTGAAACTGAATTTGGCGTCAGTCGGCGATTCTACCTCTGAGCAACCGGTCTTGCAAACAAATTTTATTAAGTGAATACAAATTTTCTATATATTAACACATTTATTTTATAAAACGATAACAACCTTTCTTGTGGTTGCTGCAGATGTAAAATTAAACGAAAATTGTATTACTGATTGATTTCTTTTGACTTCCTATCAACTTTTACAAAGTTATTTAAAACCAGACATTTTTATGAGATTGGAATAATTTTTTCGGTGATCATAATTATTTACTAATATCGGTCCTAATAAATAACCCTTAGCTAGGCGGGATAGAGAAGAGGCCTTTTAAAGTTGAGTGAAAATAACGAACCCGACGTGAACTGGGACTCGGATCTCCGATTATTTCCGATTTCGAATAATTATACATTAATACATGTTATGGTGAAACACACCTATTCCGCAGATAATGGACTCTCCCTCTGTTATGGTGAAACAAACATATTCCTCAGATAATGGATTCTCCCACTGTTATGGTGAAACACACCTATTCTTCAAATAATAGACTCTCCCTCTGTTATGATGAAACGCACTTATTCCTCAGATAATGGACTCTCCCTCTATTATGGTGAAACGCACCTATTCCTCAGATAATGGACTCTCCCTCCTATATAAATAAGAGAACAGAATGTTTCTTTTGTTATTATTACTTTGAAAGGGCACCTCAAGGTGGTGTAATGGTTAGCAAGCTTGTCTCGCTAGCACTATTGCAATTAAGTAGTGAGTTCGATCCTCACTGGGTGCCCCATACTTTCGGCCTTGTGCCATATCTAAGCCGCGCTTAGTAAATTATATTATTACTTTGAAAGATTTTACAAGTCAAGTAGAGACAATTTACCCATCGCACCCTGTAGATTTGCTTTATATATATATATATATATATATTCAATACCAGAGAATATCCTTATTAGATTGTAAGCGACTGACGCCCTAGACGATTTATATTTTTAGTTAATTCTAATAAACGGCTGCTTTAGCATGTAAAGTCCACGTGAATCCAGTGGTGTAACTTTGACAACTGAACGTTCTACAAGTTGTTTATTGTTCTGCGACAATTTTGCGTGTGTTCTGCTAGAATTTGCAATGACCATTGTTAAAAGTAGAATCATGGTTACAAGAATATGTACAGAATATGTACAGATACACGTAGTTTCTATTTCTTTTATGATCAGCAATGGTCATCAGCAAAAGGTGTAAACCAAAATGCCAAATACAGGTGGGGGATATCAAAATCAAGCAAGTACAAAAAGTTAAATAAGTAGGAAGTGTTCTAACAGGAGATGGAAAGTGTGACACAGAGATCCGAAGGCGAAATGGCGTGTCAAAGGACGCGTTCCAGAAGCTGAGTAAAGTACTAACACACAGGAAAATTTTACTAAAAACAAGGAAAAGAATGCTGGATTGCTATGTGATATCAGTTCTTCAATATGGCAGTGAATGCTGAACAATATCGTCGAAAATGAGGACAAAACTGGAAGCAGCAGAAATGTGGTTCTACAGAAGGATAATGTGGTTATCGTAGACTGAGCATGCAAGCAACGATGAGGTGTTGTAAAGAATGGCAACGAATAGGAAATTAATACTGAGCATCAGGAAGAGACAACTGAAGTTCCTGGGACACGCAATAAGGAAGGAAAGCTTAGAGAACCTGATACTGACTGGCCAGATAGAAAGAAAGAGAGACAGAGGAAGGCAGTGGATAACATATTTGCAGGGCCTGATCAGGTGGATGACAGAATGGGGGTTGCGAGGTGTAACAGGAGCAAACATAATAAGAGCCACAAGGGATAGGGAGACGTGGAGAACCATGATCGCCTACGCCCTGAAGGGAGAGGGCACATAGAAGAAGAACATATATGCCAACTGTTTATAAGAAATTATAATGTGGACATAAATTGGGGGATTAATTCTTTATTATAATCAATATGTGAACTGATCCCTCTTTTTGTGGTCACGCTAGTTTCTATGATCGCCTACGTCCTGAAGGGACACGGCACATAGAAGAAGAAGAGGATATTCATTCTGGAGAGATAGAACAAGTTATATATATATATAGTGAGAAAACGCTAGATAATGATAGAGAATAATAAGGAGAAAACATAACTAATTTTGAATTAAAATAGAATGTAGTTCATATAATAAAAAAACAATATTACAATGTTATGGATACAAGGAACTATTTTTAAATCATTTAGTTATATCTACTGGTATTTTGAATTCAGGCATTATAGATTTGAGGAAAAATGCAGAAGTAATGTAATGTTTTAGTCGAGTGTCTTTAATTGGAAGTAATGCTATTAATATGTTTTCAAAGTACTTCCTTCTTAAAAGGTAATGCTTTTTTTAAAACCTGTGTTTGTAAAATCAAAATTATGTCCCATGTTATTTCAATGTAATACAAGACTGTTGGAATGTATGTCCAAACGAAAGTCTCTTTTATGTTCGCTGTTCTGCGTTTTTAAATTCTGTGATGTTTCCTACTATATATACGTTATTGCACTATCAGTCAGTTAAGTGCCAAACGTGATTCACGCTAGGGCGATCATGTCTTGAAAGAGACATGACAGACTGGGCAGAAGATTATCCCGCAGTAGGTTGCCATTGCTTTTTGAGGTAGATTGGTTGCCGACCAAGGCTATAGAACCCAATCTGTCCTATTATTTGATTCATAGCTAGAGGGAGAAGAGATGTATTATATTATTAAGTAGTAATTAGTGGGGGATCAGTTTATTACTTCATAAAAATATAAAACTGATCCCCCACTTTATGCCCAGTAGAATGTTTAGTCATATCTCCAACTATTATATTCAGTCAGTCAGTTAAGTGCCATACATGATACACGCTTGGGCGATTATATCTCGAAAGAGACATGACTGACTTGGCAGAAGATTATCCCACAGTACGTTGCCATTGCTTTCTGCGGTAGACTGGTTGCTAGGCAAGGCTATAGAACCCAATCTGTCCTGTTATTTAACCCATAACTGGAAGGAATAGACGGATTAATACCTTTCCAAGGGTATTTGTGCGTAAGTGAATGCAATGAATTCAGCTGGAATTCGAACTCGGCTCCCCGATTTCTCGTTCCGTGCCGATATCCAATGCACCACAACGCATATCCTACTGCACAAATTAAAGTATTCCACTGTAGACAGTTTATTTTGTAAATCCCAGCATTTAAATTGGTGTTTGGTGTCTTTTATAATCTGACAATATCAACAATAGTTTTGAAAGTGGGGGTAAATATTATAGTCTTTGAGATTTATTTCAGAGTTCATATGAAAAGGCTTTGAAAGGTAGTATTATGAAATTTGTGTGATTTTGGGGTATTTGTTTTATTTTATTTATTTTTTTTTTTGTGGATTTTATAAGCATGTTTTTGGCGTTGAGGATGAAATTGTGTTAATAGTGGAGAAGTTTAAATGTTTGTTGAATATATCTCTATACTTTAGCTAAAAAATTAGGGCTGCATATTCAGAAGGATTCAAGAGAAAAACCTATGTTGTGGTGCGAAAAGAATTAAAAAGGTGGTTTTTGTTGGTAGGTTTATGGTAAACCTAAAATTCAAATTTATCGTTATTACGTAGTATTAAGGTAAAAGGTTGCTAGTTGCAATAGATAGATAGATAGATAGATAGATAGATAGATAGATAGATAGATAGACAATAGACATAGATAGATAGATAGATAGATAGATAGATAGATAATAAACAGACATAGATAGATAGATAGATAGATAGATAGATAGATAGATAGATAGATAGATAGATAGATAGATAATAAACAGACATAGATAGATAGATAGATAGATAGATAGATAGATAGATAGATAATGTAGATGAAGACAACCGAAATGTCGCCATATGAATTCTGCCTACCCACCAAACACCACATTGTTTCTTGAAAAGAACAGATACGGTCAAAATTTCTTGAACAATACAACAATACAACAGTTTATCCGCAATTTTGATACCAAAACACAGCTCCTTGTTCGTAAATAGGGAAAATGAAATATTAACCAAACCGACCGATCTTGTTGTCTTGACCATCCCAGAAATAACAAAGCAAAGTTAAGAGTCCATCTCCTCTCTTCTTTTTCTTTGTTGTGCGTTGATTCAAATCTCCGACGACGGAATTACTGCGCTGTTATTAGTATCGCAAGTATTTTTTTCAAAACCTAGTATTTGTAGATAACAATACTTTACAGATAACTATTTTTGAATTTAGAGATCGATTTGACACTGCATTTACCTTATGAACTGGACAGCACTTCTAAACTGATAAAAGAAAATCAATAATTTCCGGGACTGACAATGTTTAAATTATCGAACGTCCAACGGATTCCAAATAAACAAAAATTGTTTCCTCAAACATTTTCCCTATTTTTCCGAGCAGATTATATATTTTCGTAGAAATCGAAACTTTTTGCTATTCTTCCGAATAACATGTTTAGTTTGATATTAAATATTTTTATCTGTAATATTCTTTTTCTTCTATGTGCCCTGCCCTTCAGAACGTAGTCGATCATGGTTCATGGTTCTCCACGTCTCCCTATCCCTTGTGGCTCTTAGTATGTTTGCTCCTGTTACACTTCGCAACCCCCGTTCCATCATCCACCCGATCAGGCCCTGCAAACATGTTATCCGCTGCCTTCCTCTGTCTCTTTTTCCTTCTATCTGGCCTGTCAGTATCAGGTTCTCCAAGCCCACCATCCTCATTGCATGTCCCAGGAACTTCAGTTGTCTCTTCCTAATGCTAACTAGTAATTTCTTTTTCGTTGCCATTCTTTCCAACACTTCATCGTTGCTTGCATGCTCAGTCCACGATATCCGCAGCATCCTTCTGTAGAACCACATTTCCACTGCTTCAAGTGTAATATAATAATCTGGCCCAACCCGAGAAGGCTGAGGAAGCGTGGGTGTTTCCGGTCATTGAAAGGAACGGATGTTTGTTTGACCCTATTTCCGACAGATGCGGAAATAACTCTGAGAAATTACGTAGGCGTCGAGTAGGCGTCGCGGATCGAGGCAAAACTTGGAAGATATATAAAGGCCTCGAAAGTCGGAGTTAAGCAGTCTGGTCGGCAGTAGAGGAAGAATCTCGTCAGAAGTCAGAGAAGTCGAAGAAGTCAGTCTCGACAGGCAGTCAGTCGACAGAAGCTGAAGAAGTCGAAGAAGTCAGTCTTGACAGACAGAGTCTGGTCGGCAGTAGTGAAGCAGTTCACAGCTGCCCCCAATAGCATACATGCTATTGGTGGGTACGCATTCGTCATTCGTCCATTCGTCAACGTCGACCCTTAGAAGCATTCGTCAACCCATTAGAAAAGCGCTCCCTCAACTCTCTGTCCACTAGGCGACACGGTCCAGCGTTCATTAATAAAAATATTAATATATTTTTATATATATACTTGTTTGTTATTGAGTATATAACACAAGTTTTTTCCTCATTTACAATGATATTGTCCAGCATTCACTGCCGTATTGAAGAACTGACATCGAATAGCAATCCAGCACTCTTTTCTTTGTTTCTAGTGAAATTTTCCTGTGTGTTAGTACTTTGCTCAGCTTCTGGAACGCGTCCTTTGCTATGCCAATTCGCCTTCGGATCTTTGTGTCGCACTTTCTATCTCCTGTTAGAACACTTCCTAGGTATTTAACATTTTGTACTTGCTTGATTCTGCTATCCCCCACCTGTATTTGGTATTTTGGGTCGCTCTTTTTTCTGATGACCATTATCTATAATCTTGAAAACTAAAAATTTCACTGAAATACTTTGCGAAATATCATGGCGACAATATATGGAAAATGAAAGTAAGACGGAATTTCAACCCATATTTTCTCAACCTAAACTTAAACCGTGGTTCTCAGCCGTTTTTGCGTCATCGCTAGCATTTACCTGAAAATATTTTTGTCGTCTGTCAATATGGTAAACATTCAAAAGCAGAGCAAACTTTTATTCTAAAAGTTAGTTACTAGTTCAAATACTGACTTGATGCTGTCGCAAAAATAGCAAAGAGGGGTTGAGAGTCAAGTGTATTTCCACACAGCTACATTCACTCATTGTACATATACAGACGCGACAATCTCGTGATAATCTTGTTTTCCCGCTTTTTTACGGGATGTATATATAACAGATACGTGGTACACCCACGGACAATTGCAGCAGACCCAGAGAACACAAAGCAAGGCAATACACAGCCGCCCCCAATAACAACATGCTATTGCGAGGTTCGCGCTCTTCCATATCAAGCAATTCTCTCACACACACACCCTAATTGCAAGACGCACGTAGTTGCCTTTCATTTCTTTAAATAGCACTTGTACATTTTTACCAATCTTCTATCAATATTATTCCTCACACAAATTACTTATGACACTGATAACTCTTCCAGCGAACAAAGAACATGACAGCATACCTCAAAAGCTTTAACACAATCTTGTGCAGAAAATGAAAGACATTATAATTAGACACTTTCAACGTTTGTACAAAGTATGTATTTTTTGTTATTGTTAATACATTTTATATAATAACAATTAATGCTTTGACCATTTCTATCAATTTTCCATTTGCTAATTTTATGAATGATTTCAACCGTATAAAAAATAATTATTGGAATTTAGTTAGGAAGTTCTTGGGAAATGGCCTTGTGCCATGTGAAATTCAAACCTAAATTAACGTTTCGTAAGAGGCCCCAACATATGGTGACCACCTACGTTTGTACTCGCATTCAGCCCCAACAGGGTAACAAATCCCTCTGACATGCTACTGCTGTCACTGCCCTATAAATTAACAAATAAAAATATGATCATTGAAAACTAAAAATATAATTTAGTTTTATGATCAATGTTAGTTTATGGTTAGACGTAGTGATGAGAATTTTTTTTTTAAATCGTTCATATTTATATAATTAATAATGAATATACGTTACCAGCAACTAATTAAACATTCGGCAAAATTTATTGTTACTTTTTCTTGGTTTTCTATTCAGTCAGTCAGTTAAGTGGCATACGTGATACACGCTTAGGGCGATCATGTCTTGAAAGAGACATCACTGACTGGGCAGAAGATTATCCTTCAGTAGGTTGCCATTACATTCTGCGGTAGACTGGTTGCCAGCCAAGGCTATAGAACACAATCTGTCCTTCATTTAACTCATACCTGGAGGGAGAAGAAATAGATTATATTACAAAATTATATTCAGAATAATGAGTGGGGGTTTAGTTTATTACTTCATAGCAATAGAAAACCGATCCCCCACTTTATGCCGAGTAGAAGTTTCAATTATGTTTTTTTTTGTTTATTTTCATCATCTCACCCCAAGCAAGGTATTCTAGTGCCACTGTTGCGCAACTAATTAAAATTTGGCAACTATTTTTAAAATTTTTTATTGGTCATCTACTGTCTGAAAAAGTATTATTTCGTCTGAATAACAATTTGAATGTGAGTAACTCTTTCTAATTCTATAGAAATACCAAAATATTCATTGTTTGTGGGAATATTTATATCTTACTAGCAGTATAGCCAGGCGTTGTTCGGGTGTAATGAAAGCTTTAAAACTAATCCATGGTCATGAAGCTCAGACTCTTTGGACGTTGGCACGAAAAATTAAAAAGCAATAGATGTTTCCAGTTAAAGCGAAACCATAGATTAAAAAAAAAAATGAATGGATGTAAGTCAAATTTTGATTTCCTGGTATCGATATCAAATAAGTGTTTTTCGTCGTAAACTGATTTTTGAAGGCTAAATAAGTCCTCTGAATAAATGGTATCATGACTGAGACTAAGAACTACAATTATACCTACTTAGAGCCAAACCCGAAACAAAAACTAAAATAAAAGGGCTGAAAAAATACAGACATCAGGCAGATAAACAGATACGCACACAAACATCTTGCCTTATATCTATATATATTATCGATTTTCTTCACTATTGTAAGAACTGCAACCTTGAAACTTCTGAATATCGTTCCTTATGTCTTTGTCTATAAATGTATGAAATTTGATTAAAATCGGACCACTCCTTCTATAACCCGATTTTTTCTATTATCGGTTTTAGATATTTACGGGGGTACCACGACACAAAACCTAGCTAAGAACACTCGCAGATGCTTATAGTACAACTGTGTAAATTTTCAAGAAAATCGGTTCAGCCCTTTCGGAGTCTATAGGTAACGGACACACACACACACACACACACACACACACACACACACACACACACACACACACAGTTCCATTTATAAACAAGTTTAGATTTTCGTAATTAATTTTATGTTTTGTGTTTTCTTTATACGAGTTCTTTGATGGTTTCCGTTAATTTTTTTTTTTCGAGTATCATATGTTGAAATACGGTTCTAATACTCAAAATCCTATGTTACTCAAGAAAATTTCAAATCGCATATCATTTTCTGTTCAGTTGCTTATTGTCTACCCAACAGGGAAAATCGGTCACCGGTGGGCGATATCGCCCTCGTTGGGCAATCATTATTTGATTATAACGTTTTATTCGCCGCCCACCACTATGAATATCTAGACTATAATTATAATGTATAATTTTGAAAAGAAAAAGGAGATTTGGTTAAAATCTCTAAGCAAACTTCCAAGTTTTTATCTGAAATCGCAAAAATACTATCTTTAAGCAAAATAGACTCAAAGTTTATCGAAAAAAAATGACATCATTCGAAACTTTTTTTTTTTAATCATCTCACCCCAAGCAAGGCATTCCACTGCTACTATTGCGCATGGAGCTACATGGAGCGAGGATGAGGGTTGGGCAGATGGGAAGAGTGCTTGATAGAATGGGAGCAGGTTAGTGTGTTAGGAGGTGTCTATTGACCTTACATTTAAACTCCTGGAGATTGTAGCCGTCGGGGAAGCAATCGTTTGGAAGAGAATTCCACAGTCGGGAAGTGCGAGGAAAGAAACTATTGGAGTAGAAATTACGGCTGCATTTTATCGGTTTCACTGTAAAAGGGTGGGATCTAGTTGCTAATCTAGTATCTCGTTCAAATTCGTATTTAGGGGGCACTAGTGATCTAAGTTCATCGGAGCAGAAGCCGTGAAAGTATTTATAGAAGAGACACAGGGAAGCCACGTCGCGCCGGCGGGAGAGAGACTGCAGGCGGTCTGCCAAGTCGGTATCTATCACATTACAGATCCTCCTCTGAACCTTATCGAGAAGCCCGAGGAGAACAGCAGGGGCACCGGACCAGATATGGCAGCAGTGTTCAAAGCACGGGCGGATGGTAGATTTCTGATCGTAGAAGATTATGGGTTAATGTTAAGTTCAAAATTAAAGCATTTTATAAATGGTTATTATTATTTCTCGAAGCATCTGTATTGAACGCAAAGAAAATATGAAAATTTATGATGATAAGGTAAATTTCCAGCCTTTCCTTCCCACCGAAAATAATTATAAAAACAAAAAACACTAACAACAAAAGACAAAAAACAACCTTGGAACGAGAACAAGTGATTGGATGTAAAACAAACGAGAAAGAAAAAACCAGGTGAAATTCTTCTAAAAAAAAATAAAATAAATAAAATAAAATAAAAATAAAATAAATAAAGAATAAAAACCTTTTCAGAAACGTTTCTCCAAATATATCCTTAAAAGAAAAGAATAACACTGCAAAGATGGGAATTGGAAAATAACAGTGGAAAAAAACAGAGAGAAATTTTCCTGAAGAAAGTTTCTTGGACACCTTAGCCAAACAAATGAAGAAAATTCTTCATTTTATTGATCTCATCTTCGGTTTTTCAACTACTTTTGATATGTATTTTTCTTCTTGCCGACAAAAGTAAATAGATATATAAACAAATACCACTATGATCTTCAATATTTCTTCAGTATATCTTTCATAAACTTATCGCAAAAAACATGTTCACGTATATGTTGTGGATCCGGGTGAGGAACCACACAAAAATAATGAACAACAAAACAAATATTTGAGATAGAAAAATAGGTTATATTAAACGTAAATATTCAAACTAGAACGGAGGTTAGTAATCCAGGAATACGATTAGTAAGGAATATATAAATATACAAGTCTTGAAGTGAAGCCGTGTTGAAATAGTATATCCGTATAATACCATTCTGGCTGATTGGAGCTCAGGGGCTACTATGCCAAATGACACGGTATTCTCTGTGTAACTTCGGTATCGTTCGGCAACTTACGGATCAGTCCCGATGTCTTTAACGGATCTCTCTATGGAAGAAGTATGTGTATACTCAAGTCGAGTCCATTACCATAGAAAAAAGGGAGGTCCCACAACAGTATATATATATATATATATATATATAGAGAGAGAGAGAGAGAGAGAGAGAGAATAGTCATCCACATAATTACTGACAGTTCCGAAAATTGACGAAATGCACATATTTAATTATTTTTAATACATAATTAAAACTACTAATAAATATTTTATAAATAAATACACTCTTTAATTAAAAACAGAATATCTATCTCAAATACAAGTATCTATTACAGAAAATGTTAAAACAAATAAATTAAATATATATATATGTATATGCATTATCATATACAGGAACAGGGATATATATATATATACATACATACACACACACACACACACACACACACACACATATATATATATATATATATATATATATATATATAATGGTATACACACACATATATATATATATAATATTTGATCCTTTTTTCCTAACAATTCTCATTTTAACGCAATGCCAAGCACCTTGTAGCAAACGACCCACATTCTCTTTGTAGTCCATTATATATATACCAATTATATATATATATATATATACATATATATATATATATATATTTTTATAAGCGTTTCACCCCGAGCAAGGCATGTCACTGCCACTACTGTGCAGGGGGCTACGTAGAGTGGAGAAAGGCTGATTAAATATAGGAAATAACAGAGGGTGTGTGATAGGCGGGTAAGGATACCGAGAATGAGGGTTGGGTAGATGAGAGTGTTGTGAGAATAGTTGGGAGTTAGTGTGATAGGAGGTGTCTATTGACCCTACATTTAAACACCTGGAGATTGTAACTGTCGGGAAAGCAGACTTGTGGAAGGGAGTTCCACAGGCGGGAAGCGCGAGAAAAGAAGCTGTTGGAGTAGAATTTACGGTTACATCTTATTTGTTTAACTGTAAAAGGGTGGGACCTAGTTGCTAATCTAGTATCTCGTGTAAATTCGTGCTTAGGCGGCACCAGTGATCTAAGTTCATCGGAGCAGAAGCCATGAAAGTACTTGTAGAAGAGGCACAGGGAAGCTACATCACGCCGGTGTGAGAGCGGCTGCAGCCGGTCTGCCAAGTCAGTATCAACCACGTTACAGATCCTCCTTTGTATTTTGTCAAGAAGCCCAAGGAGAGCAGCAGGGGCACCCGACCAGATATGGCAGCAATATTCAATACACGGGCGGATGGTAGATTTGTATATGTGCAGAATAGTTTCAGGTGGGAAAAATTTCCGGGCCCTGCACAGGGAGCCCACTTTCATAGCAGCAGATTTATATATATATATATATATATATATATATATATATATATTAAAAATTATATTTTAGAACATGTACATAATTTTTCTATATATATCCACGACAAAGGTACGTTTGTTTAGACATTGAAATTTCACACCGCCAGTTTTTTTTTTTTTACAAAAAATGATGGTTCTTTTGTTAATACTGCACAATAACATGTGCATCAAATAAACTGTTCTGATGTCCAGTTTTTGTGCTCTCTTCCCCATGCTAGTCTTTTCTTCTTATTGGCTGGCCGAAGTAAAGGCTTCCTGGCTGGCTTGTAAAATTTTGTAAAATAATAATAACAAAAGTTTGTAACAGAAACAGTAACAAAAAGTTGCTGCCCTATGCACCATCTGGGTGTGATGGATAATTAGATGGATGGATGGATGGATGGATGATTATATCTGGTGAGGCGCCATTGCTCTTCACCTTGGGGTTCTCCACAAGATCCCAAAAAAAAATTTCAATGTAATCGATCCTAACCTGGAAGTTTGACTCCATTCTCTCTCTCTCTCTCTCTCTCTCTCTCTCTCTCTCTCTCTGACGAGATGTGTCTTCTCTCTGTCTCTTCTACAAATACTTTCACGGATTTTGCTTCGACAAGCTTATCTACTTGGTGTTCCCGCCCAACGCGAATTTACTTGAGCTACGAGGCTGGCAACACAATTTACTGTGAAAACAATCATATTTAACCACAAGTTCTACTCTAATTGCTTATTTTCTCGCCCTTCCCACCTGTGGAACTCCTTTCTGTTTTCTTGTTTCCCTGGCCTTAAATGTAACGTCAACCGTCATCTCTTATCTCCTTGACTCACGTCCATTTTCTCAGCTTACATTTTCTTCTCACGCAACTCTTTTCACACGAATGTACCCGTTCTTCCCTTATTCATTCTCCGACACCTCTCTCTTAATTCTCCTTTTATGGAACCCCATGCGCACCAGTAGCAGTACTGTCTTGCTTGGGGTGAGACGATTGTAAAAAAAAAAAGATTAAGCTTTGCTGAAAGGCAGAATTTTGTCTAGGTTTTTTCTCTTCCGGAGAACAGAATGTCCTACTAAGAGGGAGAATTAACCTACTCATACCTTGCTCATTCTCTGGTTTCCAACGTATTTTTTCTCTTCAATATGTCCACTTAGCACCTCACTTTATAATGTAACCTAGAAATTTCGTCTATTTCTGATTTCTATTAAAAATATCATTTTCTTCCCCATTTTTTAAAGTGTTGCTAACATGTTTAAACCATAGAATTCTCAGTGTCCTTCTGTAGAGAAATATCTCTGTGAGGAGATTGTCCAGCATTCACTGCCATACAGAAAAAGCGATAATCTTGTAGGTATTTTGTTTCTAACGGAAGTTTCTTATTTCTTTGCTTGTCTTTTAAATACGCATTCGAAATTCGATGGCACATATTTAAATGTGTGGCACATTAATACACTAGTAACACTAGTAACCCAGGCTCGAAACCCGAACGAATTGGCGTCAGTCGGCGACTCTACGCTTGGGCCACGGGGCGTTAAAGAAGTGCAGTCTTTTTAGCGCATATCATATTACGCGCTCAATAGCTAGAGTGCTCCAATTCATTTTACTGAATGAGAATGATAATAACAATAATAATAATCACAATAATAATAATGCTAATACTAATAACTTTTATAATATATTTCAGTTTGTCTCGAAAAACCCACGGAGAACAAACTCGGAGGGGAAAAAAAGGGGAAGTAAAAAAGAAACAAAGTACTTGAACATACGTCAAAATACTCGTAGGAAAGAAAAAACCCCGAGACGAGAACCCTAAGACTAAAGTGCTCAGTACAATAGAAGAGCAACAAAGAAAGAATAAATCTAAGTAAGAGCCAACAGACCTACCAAGGTTTCACCCTACGGCTCGTCAGGATAAGGGGCCGACTTACCCTGACGAGCCGTAGGCGCTGTTGGCTCTTACTTATTCTTTATATATTTGACCAAAAACCCACTACTACCATTCCTTCTCGGCCTACAGCCATGTGCTACACAAAAAATGGACCTGTCTAATTTTCTCTGTATAACTCCACTCTGTTAATAATAATTTAAATGTTCTATGTTCACTGAGCATTAAATGTTCATCCTTTGATAATGGCTTATGTAAGCCGAAAGCTCAGACCTGATAAAAAAATCAACAATTATTGCGATTTCTTGCCGTCTTTCCATGACAACACTATCAAGCTAATCAGATCATACGAACGGATCTTACACAAAATAAATAGACAGAGCTTGTCTATATTATTCAATGAAACCTGTATTAATGAAAAATTCTGCCAAAATACACACAATATATATATATATTTATTAGAGAAAATTTTCAAAAATCAAAGGTGTCGGATGCACATTTCGACATGAGATCTCTAACAGAGATTCCAGGTCACCTCAGCGACATTGTTCTGTTCTAAAAACAATGTCGCTGAAGTGACGTGGAATCTCTGTTAGGGATCACATGTTGAAATGTGCATCCGACACCTTTGAATTTTGAAAATTTTCTCTAATTTATATTGGCTCTGTATTCTTAAGTACATTGAGCTATACACCTGCATCATTTTTTAATATTAAAACTTTTTAAATATTAATTAAGATCAGGTTCTTGGAATTTACCTTCCTACTCTTCCACTTCGGATGAAAGAAAAACAATATATATATATATATATATATATGTATGTATGTATGTATGAAATGATTTGTTTCAACATCAGTTTTAAGCCTATATTAATTATTTTCCGTAACATGTTTATATTTGTTGACATTACGATACATTTCAGAGCAGATATGGTTATTACGATGAATTCGAAAAATGTGTTATAGGCTTAATGTGACTTCGTTTAGACTGATTGTTGTACGTGGTTGAGAGGTCTAAGACGCCCCAAATCACATAGTGGTTTCCCCTATGTGGGTAGGGGTCGCAGGTTTGCAAAAAGTTTATCAAACTGTTTTTTATGAGGCAGGGTTGTTAGCCCTGCACCTAACCCAAAATCCTGGAGGACCGGTGGACCATTCTTGGTCCTAACGTTTACAGCCCCTGGTATTCCCAAATAGTCATCCATTTAAGTACTGACCAGGCTCGATGTTGCTTAACTTCGGTGATCGGACGGGAACTGGTGTATTCAACACGATATAGCCGTAGACACCAGATATGATGGTAAATTTGTGAATCTGCATGATGACCCGACCTTCTCAGCAGTAGATTTGGCTATTAGGTCAATATATTTGGGGAAAATCAGACAAGAGCCCGAACCCACATATGTGTGGCCTACGGGGAATTTTCACCAGAGCGTATGTTCTTGGAAAACCCCACTTAATAGTCTGTCTTACGTGTTATCTCGCATTTGTCGGTAGGATCTATCTATCTATCTATCTATCTATCTATCTATCTATCTATCTATGTGTTCATTATCTATCTATCTATCTATCTATCTATCTATCTATCTATCTATCTATGTGTTCATTATCTATCTATCTATCTATCTATCTATCTATCTATCTGTGTTTGTTTATTATCTATCTATCTATCTATCTATCTATCTATGTGTTCTTATCTATCTATCTATCTATCTATCTATCTATCTTTCTATCTATCTATCTATCTATCTGTGTTTGTTTATTATCTATCTATCTATCTATCTATCTATCTATCTATTTCTATTCATTCTCTATCTATCTATCTATCTATCTATCTATCTATCTATCTATCTAACGATCGATCTATCTATCTATTTCTACTCATTATCTATCTATCTATCTATCTATCTATCTATCTATGTGTTCATTATCTATCTATCTATCTATCTATCTATCTATCTATCTATCTATCTATGTGTTCATTATCTATCTATCTATCTATCTATCTATCTATCTATCTATCTATCTATCTGTGTTTGTTTATTATCTATCTATCTATCTATCTATCTATCTATTCTATTCATTCTATCTATCTATCTATCTATCTATCTATCTATCTATCGATCGATCGATCTATCTATCTATTTCTACTCATTATCTATCTATCTATCTATCTATCTATCTATCTATCTATCTATCTATTTCTACTCATGATCTATCTATCTATCTATCTATCTATCTATCTATCTATCTATCTATCTATCTATCTATCTATCTATCTATAATATTACGTTAAAAACGACCGACAAAGAAGATTTTACTAAATTTTGATTTAATTTTTCTAGTATTTTTACATGTTTTCTATTTGCTGGATATAAGGATTGTAAAAATGTTCCATAATGTTCGACATTTCAAGCACATTCAGTCTCTTCACAGGCTATTTTCAAGGATCTTATTTTTCCAATGTTGTTATGTCTTAATATTTGCCTGTAATGTAATTTTTTTTGTTTTTAGTGATTTTCAACATTCAATATTCAACCTTGTGATGTTTAAATCGTGGGGACATCGCACGTGTTTGGCACAAGACCAATTAACCCAGGCATAGTCGAGGCTCCTACAATGTCTTCATTATTCTATCTTATTATTTAACTTAAATATGACAAAGTCTTTGATGTTTGTTTTTTTTGTTTTTTTAATTTGAAAGAATAAGAATAAAACAAAGTCTAGTAAAAATGTCAGAAATAAAAATATCTGGAAAACATTACATAGCTTTACACGTTCCAATCTCATGATAATAATTAGTTAGTTTGAAACCATATAACATCAAAAAGAGGCGGCAGGTTACAATCAAATTAATATTTTCTCTTGAAATGTATGTCATCTCAAGGGGAGATAAACTCGGTAGAATTTTTAGAATGGTTTCCGGATTTAGTCTTTCTTGAATCATCATTTCGAATTGGATTCGTGATTAATTAGGAAAGTGATTCCATCGCGAAAATGATGAAGTACTCAGATTTGGCTTCATGAAAACCTCTTCCTATTTCGGGTCGTTGCCTTTCTTTTTTGTCTCCAGGAAACTTTACGTATATTTCGCAGATCTTAACTTTTTGAAGAAGTCTGTCTCTCTTTTTGCGTTCTTTAAGATAATGGTAAGAATCTATCTATCTATCTATCTATCTATCTATCTATCTATCTATCTATCTATCTATCTATCTATCTATCATCAGTCTGTTCATTATCTATCTATCTATCTATCTATCTATCTATCTATCACAGTCTGTTCATTATCTATCTATCTATCTATCTATCTATCTATCTATCTATCACAGTCTGTTCATTATCTATCTATCTATCTATCTATCTATCTATCTATCTATCTATCTATCTATCTATCTATCACAGTCTGTTCATTATCTATCTATCTATCTATCTATCTATCTATCTATCTATCTATCTATCTATCTATCTTAGCCTGTCCATTATCTATCTATCTATCTATCTATCTATCTATCTATCTATCTATCTATCTATCTATGTCTGCTCATGATCTATCTATCTATCTATCTATCTATCTATCTATCTATCTATCTATCGATGTTCATTATCTATCTATCTCTGCTCATTATCTATCTATCTATCTATCTATCTATCTATCTATGTCTGCATGATCTCATCTATCTATCTATCTATCTATCTATCTATCTATCTATCTATCTATCTATGTTCATTATCTATCTATCTCTGCATCATTATCTATCTATCTATCTATCTATCTATCTATCTATCTATCTATCTATCTATGTCTGCTCATGATCTATCTATCTATCTATCTATCTATCTATCTATCTATCTATCGATGTTCATTATCTCTCTCTGCTCATTATCTATCTATCTATCTATCTATCTATGTCTGCTCATGATCTATCTATCTATCTATCTATCTATCTATCTATCTATCTATCTATCTATCTATCTATGTCAGCTTAGTATCTATCTATCTATCTATCTATCTATCTATCTATCTATCTATGTCTGCTCAATATCTATCTATCTATCTATCTATCTATCTATCTATCTATCTATCTATCTAACTATCTATCTACTAGCAGTATAGCCTGGCGTTGCTCGGATGTAATGAAAGCTTTAAAACTAATCCATGGTCCTGGAGCCCAGACTCTTTGGACGTTGGCACGAAAGACTCAAAAGCAATAGTTGTTTCCAGTTAAAGCTAAACCGTAGACTGAAAAAAAAATGAATGGATGTAAGTCAAATTTTGATTTCCTGTTATCGATATCAAATAAGTGTTTTTCGTCGTAAACTGATTTTTGAAGGCTAAATAATTCCTCTGAGTAAATGGTATCATGGCTGAGACTAAGAACTACAATTATACCTACTTAGAGCCAAATCCGAAGCAAAAACTAAAATAAAAGGGCTGAAAAAATACAGACATACAGGCAGATAAACAGACACATCCACAAACATCTTACCTTTTATATATATTATCGATTTTCTTCACTATTCTAAGAACTGCAACCTTGAAAATTCTGATTATCGTTTCTTATGTCTTTGTCTGTGAGTGTCTCAAATTTGATTAAAATCGGACAACTCCTTCTATAACCCGATTTTTTCGATTATCGATTTTCGATATTTATCGGCGGTACCTCGAAAAAAAACCTAGTTAAAAACACTCGCAGACGCTTATAGTACAACTGTGTAAATTTCCAAGAAAATCGGTTCAGCCATTTCGGAGTCTATAGGTAACGGACACAGACACACGGACACACACATACACACACACACACAAAGTTCCATTTATAAATAAGTTTAGATTGTTGATTGTTGGTTATTTGTAGGTGATATGACACACAAGTAGATTGGTGTGGTCACTTCGCATAAAAATAAACTACTGAGTGGTCTATTGGAAAGATATATATAATTGAATAGAATCCACTCATGAAAATTATAGTAAAATTATATATATACATATTATATTATATATAATTAATCATTCAGTTAAGTGCCATACGTGATATACGCTTTGTGCAATCATGTCTCTTTACAGACATGACGCACTGGGCAGAAAATTATCCCGCTGTAGGTTCACATTACTTTCTGCAGTAGATTGGTTGCCAGCCAAGGCTATAGAACCCAATCTGTCCTACTATTTAACTCGTAACTGAAGGAAGAAGAGATAGATTATATTACATTATGATATTAATTTTAATTAGTGCTGGGGTCAGTTTATTGCTTCATACCAATAGAAAACCAGTAACAGTTTTAATTATTTTCAACTATTGTGCCATACGTGATACACGCTTTTGGCGATCATGTCTCGAAAGATACATGACTGATTGGGCAGAATATTATCCCGCAGTAGGTTGCCATTGCTTTCTCTGGTAGATTTTGCCATCCAAGGCTAGAGAACCAAATCTGTCCTACCATTTAACCCATAACTGAAGGGAAGAGACGGATTAATACCTTCCCCAAGGGTATTTGAGCGTAAGTGAATGCAAGGATCTCAACTGGAATTCGAACTCGACAGTCCGATTTGTCGTTCCGAGTCGATATCCACTTCACCACAAAGGTACTCTCCTATAAATGAGGTAGATAAGCTCGCCTGACTTACTTCAAGGAGACAAAAGGAGACGGCATTGTTATAAGAGATTTGACTTCTACAAATATATATTGTGTATTGAGGCAGGAAATTTTCTTTTAGGCATGTCAGATTAAATAAATTGCAAATATTGTGTCTGATAATTTTTAATAAAATCCCTTCATACTCACTGATAATATTTGGCGTCTTATAATTGAAAGATTTAAGAAATGATCTGTAACTTTGACAGTTGATTTTATTATTCATTTCTTACACCTTTCAATTATAATACGCGAAAGATTATCCATGAGTATGAACGGATCTTATTAAAACAAAACAGACACAATGTTTGCAATTAATATAATCTGACATACATATTATTCTATGTTTTACTTACGACTCTCAGTTACACGCATCGCTTAAAGTAAATAGCATATTATATATATATATATATATATATATATATATATATATATATATATATATATGAACTTATTTTTAAATGGAACTTTGGAACTTCGTGTGTGTGTGTGTGTGTGTGTGTGTGTGTGTGTGTGTGTGTGTCCGTTACCTATAGACTCCGAAACGGCTGATCAGATTTTCTTGAAAATTTACACAGTTGTACTATAAGCGTCTGCGAGTGTTCTTAGCTAGGTTCTGTGTCGAGGTATCCCCGATAAATATCAGAAATCGATAATCGAAAAAATCGAATTATAGAAGGATTGTTCCGATTTTCATCAAATTTGATACACTCATAGACAAAGACATAAGAAACGATATTCAGAATTTTCAAGGTTGCAGTTCTTACAATAGTGCAGAAAATCGATAATACATATGTATATATATATACATAAAAGGCAAGATGTTTGTGTGTGTGTCTGTTTATCTGTCTGTATGTCCTTTATACAAATCCATAATTTTTATCCGATTCTCACCAAACTTCACACAAATATTTTTTAGGTTGAGTCTGAGCTCCAAGACCATGGATTAGTTTTAAAGCTTTCATTACACACGAGCAACGCCGGGCTATACTGCTAGTATATATATATATATATATATATATATATATATATATATATATCAGACAATGGCAAACCGTGAAGTTTTTATCTAATTGATATAAAATATCAAAGTATATTATACTGAGCAAATATATTGAGAAGAAAATTCCACACGTAATTAAACGGTTATAAACCACAAATAATTTCAGCAATATAAAAGTAATTACAAATGCCTCCTTCAGACCGTTGATGAATAAATAATATTTATCTATCAACGGTCTGAACGATGCAGTTGTAAAAATGTTTTTTACATTGCGGAAAAAGATTCTGGAATTATCACTATAATTATGTGTTAAGTATATGTAGTATTAAAGGAAAATTAAATACACATATACGTAATCATTATTTTTTTTTAAATTGCATTTCTTGTTTGCGACTAATTTTAAGAGCCATAATTTTCAGCTATATAAAAAAAGAATTAATTTTTAGCCGTGTTATTTATTCATTCGATATGAAATCAAATCAGGCTGCCAAAAGTTCAGTTATAGTTACTCATTTTTTCATGTGATTATAGTGATTATATATATATATATATATATATATATAAATATATATATATATATGCATACACATATATATCTACACATACATACACGTATATATATATATATGCATACACATATATCTACACACACATATATATATTTATATATATATATATATATGTCTTTGTGTGTATAAGATTTACATATATTATTTTGAAATACATAATAAATATAGATAAGATACTTATGGGATCCATTCGTATATAAAAAATATATACAATATGCATGTGTTAGAAATATATATATATGTATAATATTTATCTGCACATGATTTATATTTATATATATATATATATATATATATATATATATTCTCTCTCTCTGTGCTTCTGTTTCTCTCTCTCTCTCTCTCACTCTCTCTCTCTCACTCTCTCTCTCTCTCTCTATATATATATATATATATCTATATATAAATATATATAGCGAAACAGATCTGTCTGCGGATGACTATATATATATATATATATTGTGAAGAGAAAGGTGTGGGGTTGGAGAGAAAAATGTTTATTTAAAAAAAACAACGTCCTTGAGCAGATTTCCCAAACCCCACATTAAGATCAAATTTTAATCCTCTGATATATATATATATATATATATATATATATATATATATATATATATATATAATTCTTTATTTTGATTCTCGGCTTCCGAATAGTCTCTGAAAAAACTTTGTGTTGCATTATATTTTTTATTTCGTAATTTTAGATTTTTTATTGATTTTTCCTAAACAGCAGATCAGAAGTTTTATTTACTTTCTGGGGGATCTCTTGAAACGTTTCTATGGAATCTCAAAATAGATTTACTGTGTTAAAGAATGTAATTTTATGTTTCTTTCAAACAAATTCTGTGTGGGAGCTTTTTGTTTCTGCCAAACATTTCTGAAACAGCCCTATCGACTGGAGCGGAGGGGAAGTCAATTTATTTTCTTTTTTTGCTTTTTCGGAAATTATGTATCGTTAAATGGTGGAAGATGAGAATATTTTTGTCAGAAAGATGTTTATGCTTTCGAAAATCGATTTTCGGTGCTTCCATTATTGAAAACAAAGAGTTTTGTTTATTGTGTTTATCTAAAAGTTTCCAGTTTCATTGATTTGTTAACCAATATATATATATATATATATATATATATATATAGAGAGAGAGAGAGAGAGAGAGAGTGAGGGAGAAATTCATGGCATCATTTTTTTACTTTTGAAAATCGTTTGTTTGCGTTTTTTTTTCTTTTTTTTTTTTTTGGTTATGCCAATGTCGGATTAAAATGTGTATTCTTTCGTAAGCGAACGATTCCATTTTTTTTTTTTAATTCAAGGATATTTGTAGATATTTTATCTTGATACCGTTTACAGGTCCTACGATTCTCGTGGAAGACAATACCTTGAATAATTTATGGAATTAATGTACTCACGTACAGTACTGATAATTTTTCAAAGAATAAATTCAGAAAAAAAATTAAGAATTCTAAAATATCATTTAAATAAGATAATTCCGGTTTATTCCCCCCCACCACACACAAGATCATTGGTTCTCTTATAATCACCGAAGTTAAGTAACGTTGAGTATGATCAGTACCTAGATAGGTGACCGCTTGTAATTCAGATATGAAGTCAGATATGAAGTGTAATGGATAACTGCTCTTTTGAAAATTAATATTGAGCATCAAGAAGAGACAAATGAAGTTCCTGGGACATGCAATGAGAAAGGAGGGCTTGGAGAACCTGATACTAACAGTACATATAGAGGGGAAAAGAGGCAGGGGAAAGCAACGGATAACATACTTTAAGGACCTAATCAGGTAGATGATGGAACGAGGGTTGCATGGTGTAACAAGAGAAGGCGTGCTAAGAGCCACAAGTGATAGGCATATGTGGAAGGCCATGATCAGCTACATCCTGAAAGAAGAAGATAAATGCCAACTGTTTATAAGAAATTATAATGTGGATAGAAAATGGGGTATCAGTTCCATATTATAATCAATATATAAACTGATACCTCATTTTGTGGTCATGCTAGTTTCTGTACATTTATATTCTAGATTTATGGTCTTGAGCTAGTGGATGGCAGAGCGGGGTTTGGTTGGTGTAACAGGAGAAGGCGTGCTCAGAGCCACCAGGGATAGAGAGATGTGGAAAGCCATGATCGCCTACGTCCTGAAGGGACAGGGCACATAGGAGAAGAAGAAGCTAAGTATCAGGAAGAGACAGCTGAAGTTCCTGGGACACGCAATGAGGAAGGAGGGCTTGGAGAACCTGATACTAACAGGCCAGATAGAGGGAAAAAAGAGACAGAGGAAAGCAGCGGATAAATATTTAAAGGCCCTGAGCAGGTGCATGACAGAACGGGGGCTGAAAGACGTTACAGGAGAAAGCTTGCTAAGAGCCACCAGGGATAGGGAGACGTGGAAGTCCATGATTGCCTACGTCCTGAAGGGACAAGGTACATAAAAGAAAAAGCTCTTTTGAAAATTTAGTAGAGGATGTGTTGTGGTGCAACGGATATCGGCTTGTAATGAGAAGTCGGAGAGCCGAGTTCGAATTCTATTTGTTTACGTTAAAATCACTTACGCGCAATCGCTCTTAGTAAAGTTCTGACCATACCTCTTCTCCATCAAGCTATGGGTTAATAAGTAAAACTTGTATCACGAAGCAATTATTATCTAAAAATATTCTAAATGTATTTCTGGCTTTAAATAAGCTGCAAAGGGTGGATAAGCCGTATAAAACGAATCAATCAATTATCTACCTCGCGAGACAGACAAGAGAAGGCGTAAATTGAAGACGGGGGAAAATCCCTCCCTCCCTCCCATCTATCTCTCTCTCTCTCTGTTCTACACGCTGGTAACACAAAACCCCGCTTATAGGTACGGACACATAAAGATGGTATTCCCTAGAACGACACATAGACATAGTAGCAGCAAGTACTTTGTGGACTCTGAAAATAAACTGGATTGTATATTATTTTAAATTCTCTTTTTTTTTTTTTTTTCATCATTTTTAAAAATAATCTCTCTCTTTTGATGCACAGAGGTACAGTCACTTTCTCACCGGTGCAATATGGCTTCTCTGTGTCTCTTCTACAAATATTTTCACGGCTTCTGCTCCGATGAACTTATCTCACTGGTGCCCACTATATATAAATTTACTCGAGCCAGAAGATTAGCAACTAGGTCCCACTCTTTTACTGTGAAACCAATAAAATGTAATTGCAAATTCTACTCCATCCGCTTCTTTTTTCGCACTTTCCGCCTGTAGAATTCCCTTCCATTTACTTGCTTCCCCGACAGGTACACTCTCCAAGAATTTAAATGAAATATCAATATTTCTCTCCTATCTCAATGACTTGCATTCTCTTCCTCTCTCTCTTTCTCCCTCTCATGCTTCTTTTTCAGTCCACACCACTCTCATCAGTATTCTCATTCTTCTCTTACACACTTCCTGACACCACCTATAACCTGTCACTCTTTCTCATAACTTTCCTCCTATGTAACCCCCTGCAAAACAGTGGCAGTAAAATGCCTTGCTTGGGGCGGAACTCCACTCTCATCAGTATTATCATTCTTCTCTTACCCACTTCCAGACACCCCCAATAACCTGTCACCCTTTCTCATAACCTTCTTCCTATGTAACCCCCCTGCGCACCAGTGACAGTAAACTGCTTTGCTTGGGGCGGAACTCCACTCTCATCAGTATTCTTATCCTTCTCTTACCCACTTCCTGACACCCCCCATAACCCGTCACTCTTTCTCATGATTTTCCTCCTATGTAACCCCCTGTACACCAGTGGCAGGAAGCGGCCTTGCTTGGGGCAATATTATTATAAAAGAAATACTCCTACTTCTATTGTAACTTTCTAAGCGAAGCTTAAATTTGGCACAAGGCCGAAAAAAGGGAGGCATCCAGTGAAGACAGAACCTGCTATTCACTCGTAATTGATCTCACAAGATACGTTTACACCATGTCGAAATCCTGCATATATATGTTTGTTCCGTGCAATTTCGGAGTATATTGTTAATATAATTACCATTTCTTCCCTCCAGTTATGGGTTAAATAGCAGAACAGATTAGGTTCTATAGCCTTGGTTCGTAACCAGTCTGCTGAAGAAAATAATGGCAACCAACTTTGGGATAATCAGTCATGTCATTTTCAAGACATGATCGACCAAAGCGTGTATCACGTATGGCACTTAATTGACTGGCTGAATATAATAGTTTGAAACACAATTAAAACCTCTACTGGGCATAAAGTGGAAGATTAGTTTTTTATTGTTATAAAGTAATAAACTGATCCCCCACTTAATATACTTAATATAATAATGTAATATGATCTATCTCCTCCCTCCAGCTATGAGTTAAATAACAGAATAGATTGGGTTCTATAGCCTTGGCTGGCAACCAGTCTACCGCAGAAAGCAGTGGCAACCTACTGTGGGATAATTTTCTGCCAGTCAGTCATGTCTTTTTCGAGACATGATCGGCCAAAGCGTGTATCACGTATGGCACTTAACTGACTAACTGAATATAATAGTTGGAAACATAATTAAAACTTCTACTGGGCATAAAGGGGGGAAGATTTCATTAAGTAGGGGGTTAATGAATGGTTGTAGAATGAGATTTGAAGAGGGTAAGATTGTAGTGATATGGGAAGTATCCTCTCGGGAGTCAGTTGCAAAATGTAGCGACTCTTATTTTGTGCGTAATGACACATATGAATTTAGCTGTGGTTCTATAACAAAACATCCTTCATTTTTGTCTCTACTGACAACCCTCTTCCTTTTTCATTAACTCTCTCACTCTCTCTTTCTCTCTCTATTTCTCACTCTCTCTCTCTCTCTCACTCTCTCACTCTCTCTCTCTCTATTTCTCTCCCACTCTCTCTTTCTTTCTCTATTTCTCTCTCACTCTCTCTTTCTCTCTCTATCTCTCCTCACTCTCTCTCTCTCTCTTTCTCTCTCTCTCACTTTCTCACTCTCTCTCTCACTCTCTCACTCTCTCTCTCACTCTCTCTTTCTCTCTCTATTTCTCACTCTCTCACTCTCTCACTCTCTCTCTCTCTATTTCTCTCTCACTCTTTCTTTCTCTATTTCTCTCTCACTCTCTCTTTCTCTCTCTATTTCTCTCTCACTCTCACTCTCTCTCTCTCTTTCTCTCTCTCTCTCACTTTCTCACTCTCTCTCTCACTCTCTCACTCTCTCTCTCACTCTCTCTTTCTCTCTCTATTTCTCACTCTCTCTCTCTCTCTCACTCTCTCACTCTCTCTCTCTCTATTTCTCTCTCACTCTCTCTTTCTTTCTCTATTTCTCTCTCACTCTCTCTTTCTCTCTCTATTTCTCTCTCACTCTCACTCTCTCTCTCTCTTTCTCTCTCTCTCACTTTCTCACTCACTCTCTCACTCTCTCTCTCACTCTCTCACTCTCTCTCACTCGCTCTTTCTCTCTCTATTTCTCTCTCTCACTCTCTCTATTTCTCTTTCTCTCTCTCACTCTCTCTCTCTCTCTCTCTCTCTCTCTCTCTCTCTCTCTCTCTCTCTGTCTTCCTGATTATTCATTAACGTTTGCATCTTGTGCAATTCCCTATGTACTGTTAGAACACATCTGAAAACTTCTGGAATATTATTTTTTCTTGAATTCTACATTTTATTTTCTAAAACTTTCCAAAAAGCTGTGTCTGTTAACTGCCTCATGCTTCCAAAAATTCATTGCCTCGCTCCTGTTGTACAGTCTCAGAAATATACGACGACAAATTGAGTTGATGGCGCTCGTTAGTCTGAAATAGTACTTCGTCTAATGGAACGAAAACCTTTGTTGAAACTTGCTTGTTAATTTTTTTAAAAATTACGCCAGAAGCAAGGCAGCCGCACCGCTACTGGTGCGCAGGGGGTTACATAAGAGGAAAGTCATGAGAAAGAGGGACAGGTTATAGGGAATGTCAGAAAGTGGGTAAGAGAAGGATGGGAATACTGGTGTGATGAGAGAAGCGTGAGAGAAAGGATGCCAGTCAGTGAAATAGAAGATGACTTTTGACCTTACATTTAATTCTTGAAGATTGTAATAGTCGCGAAAACAAGTATACAGAAGAAAATTCCACAGGAGGCGGGAAGCGTGAGAAAAGAAGCTGCTGGAGTAGAATTTGTGTTTACATTTTATTGGTTTCACAGTAAAAGGGTGGGACCTAATTGCTAGTCTAGTAGCTCGAGTAAATTCACACATAGGAGGCACAATTGATCTAAGTTCTTTGGAGCAGAAATATTTGTAAAAGAGACACAGGGAAGCAACATTGCGCCGGTGAGAAAGTGACTGCAGATGAGCTGCCAAGTCGAAATCAATCACATCACAGATTCTCCGTTGGATTTTTTATAGAACCCCGATGTGAATAGCAGGGGCACCCGACCAGATGTGGCAGCAGTATTCAATACACGGGTGGCTGGTAGATTTATATATGGGCAGGATGGATTCAGACGGGAAAAACTTCTTGGCTCTACACAGTGAACCGATATATATTTATGAAAAAAAAATTACATAAAATAAATTGACAAAACTTGTCTATATTATTTAATGAAACATGTCTCAATATATATATATATATATATATATATATATATATATCCATGTATATGGTGACAAGATAGAAATCTTGAAACAGAATTTCCATGTCGCAATGTACTTTCAACTTATAGTTGCATATATATATATAGTCATCCGCAAACAGATCTGTTTCGCTGTATCACAGCTCATCAGTACGGTTAGACATCCGATTGCTTTTTACCCAGGATTGAAACCCGACAGAATTGGCGTCAGTCGGTGATTCTACCTCTGAGCTACGGGCGCTCGGTAGAAGGAGGCAAAGATTTTAGCGTGTATGTTATCATTATACACGCCCAATATATATATATATATATATATATATATATATATGCAACTATGAGTTACAAGTACATTGCGACACGGAAATTCTGTTTCAAGATTTCTATCCCTATCTATTTCTATCCTTAATATATATATATATATATATATATATATATATATATATATATATATATATATATTAAGGCAGGAATCTCTTTTTTATGCAGGACAGGATTCATTAAAGGTGAGAGACATGATTCTGTGGTTATTTTTTTTATATGTAATTTTTCATGTGATCTTGTATTTTTCTTTTCATAAAATAATGTATATATATAAAATGAAATATCCGAATAAAATATAGTTCTTTTACTCTACAAAAACGCATACATACATATATAAACAATTTATGAATTCAACTAAAACTAAAATAATATTCATCCTTGATATGGGCTAAAGGTTTAACTGAAGAAGCTTGGAGAAATAAAAACATAAATATGTTGCCATTATTAAGGATAAATATTCTTTTCGTCTTAGTTAAATGTATAAATTGTTTTGTCTATGTACTTGTAATAATAGAATTGGGTTGTAATTGTAAACAGGATGAGCAGAGTATCAACTATGATCACAAAAGTATAGCTGAAAGCAAATGAAAAAATTAAACATTCAGAAAATTTGTACATGATTTATGTTCTGAAAAGAACAAAAATTATCAGATCACATGAAAAATTGAACATTGGTAATTCCACTTTCCATTAATGTTTTAGTACGCTACGTTTTTAACGACATTAAACATGTCAATTTTATGTATGCTTTATATTATTTGTTCATAAATTTGTTTGCTTTTGTATTGTAGGTTATATATATATATATATATATATATATATATATATATATATATATATATACTAGCAGTATAGCCCGGCGTTGCTCGGGTGTAATGAAAGCTTTAAAACTAATCCATCGTCCTGGAGCTCAGACTCTTTGGACGTTGGCACGAAAGACTAAAAAGCAATAGTTGTTTCCAGTTAAAGCGAAACCACAGACTGAAAGAAAAATGAATGTATGTAAGTCAAATTTTGTTTTCCTGGTGTCGATATCAAATAAGTTTTTTTCGTCGTAAACTGAATTTTGAAGGCAAAATAAGTCCTCTGAGTAAATGGTATCATGGCTGAGACTAAGAACTACAATTATACCTACTTAGAGCCAAACCCGAAGCAAAAGCTAAAATAAAAGGGCTGAAAAAAATACAAACATACAGGTAGATAAGCAGACACACACTCAAACATCTTGCCTTTTATGTATATATTATCGATTTTTTGGCATTATTGTAAGAACTGCAACCTTGAAACTTCTGAATATCGTTTCTTATGTCTTTGTCTATGAGTGTATCAAATTTGATTAAAATCGGACCACTCCTTCTATAACCCGATTTTTTCGATAAGCGATTTTCAGTATTTATCGGGGGTACCTCGAGACAAAACCTAGCTAAGAACACTCGCAGACGCTTATAGTACAACTTTGTGAATTTCCAAGAAAATTGGTTCAGCCATTTCGGAGTCTATAGGTAACGGATACACGCACACACAGACACACAGACAGACCAATTTCCATTTATAAATAAGTTTATATATATATATATATATAATTATCCTGTTTTTGTCGTTTAAATGTAAATCATCTGCACAACCATTGGCTGATGATGAGAACCTATCTCGAAGCATAGAAATTTCCATGTTGCAATGTACAATTGATACATAACTATATAATTATATTAAGCTCTATAATACTCATTATATTGAGCACTGTTTATAATAAAATAAATGCCAAAGTACTCAAAATAAAAATAAAAACCTTGAGTCATCTTCACCTGAAATTATATATATATATATATATATATATATATATATATATATATATATAATAATCTACAATACAAAAACAAATAAATTTATGATCAAGAAATATAAAACAGGATAGTCTTTTGGATCCTTCTATATCTTCATCGCATGCTGATATATATATATCTATATACATATAAATTAAAAAATGATGTTGAATGACCATTTCGATATGAATATACCCACGGGGGATAACAAATCACCTCAGCAACAGAAAAATCCTTTCAGAAACTGGAGAAAAATCAGTCTAATTTTCTTTTTAAATAGATTTGCAAAGAAATTTAAAAAGAAAATAAAAAAGAAAAAGAAAAAAGAAAAAAAGAAAAGAAAAAAGAAAAAGATAAAACAAAATAATATCAAATAAACAAGAAAAGAAAAATTGACATCGTCTGGGTTCGCAAAAGAAGGAAAGAGAATTGTAACTAAAAATTAACAGACGGCCGTGTTGAATTGATGTAAGGTTAAGCAACACGGAAAAAAGGTGGGAGATAAGAGAGATAAAGGAATGAATTTCTTCCTAAGGTTCAAAAGTAAGTCCTGATGAGGATACTTCAAAATCAGAATCTTCTCCAATAAACATAGACGACACCTATCACGAAAATTTTTAGGGGTACAAGCTGAGACTATTAATTTCCAGCTGATTATAGGGTCCTGCCCTTCCTCCTTCATTTCCCAGAATCTCCGTGATAGTGTCTGGAATCTTTGGTTAGGGTTCGAAAACGAGTACTTGTGGTTGTAAAGTTATATATATATATATATATATATATATATATATATATATATATATACATAATCCACAATATAATATATATAACATATAAAAATAATATTGTCATAACCAAAACGATAGAAAATTAGTATGTACAAAATGAAGATATTATTATTACCGTTAAAATTCATAGGAAAATCTGACGATTCAAATTTCTGGAGAAAACTCAACCCCTAAATTCACTGTCATATATTTGAGAATGGCCAACTAAAAATTCAAGTCATGTTATACAGACCTCAGTAACAACTATCACTGTAAATATAGGCCAAGGCTTTCTCATCGTCTAAGATAAATTACAGACACCAATAATAATTAACATTGTAAATGTAGCAGTGGAGAGTGACAAGAAGGGACTACAAATAAACTTTAAGAAAACTGAGTGCATGGTCATCAGCAAAAGATACAACCCAAAATGCCAAATACAGGTGGGGGATAACAGAATCAAACAAGTCCAAGAATTTAAGTACCTAGGAAGTGTTCTACCAGGAGATGGAAAGTGCGACACGGAGATCCGAAGGCGAATTGGCATGGCAAAGGACGCGTTCCAGAAGATGAGCAAAATACTAACACACAGGAAGATCTCAATAGAAACGAAGAAAAGAGTGCTAGACTGCTACGTGATGTCAGTTCTTCAATACGGCTGTGAATGCTGGACAATATCATCGAAAATGAGGAAAAAACTGGAAGCGGCCGAAATGTGGTTCTACAGAAGGATGCTACGGATATCGTGGACTGAGCATACAAGCAACGACAAAGTGTTAGAAAGAATGGCAACAAAAAGGAAATTGATGCTGAGCATCAGGAAGAGACAACTGAAGTTCCTGGGACATGCAATGAGGAAGGAGAGCCTGGAGAACCTGATACTGACTGGTCAGATAGAAGGAAGGAGAGACAGAGGAAGGCAGCGGATAACATATCTGCAGAGTCTGATCAGGTGGATGACGGAACGGGGGTTGCCAGGAGCAACAGGAGCAAACATACTAAGAGCCACAAGGGATAGGGAGACGTGGAGATCCATGATCGCCTACGTCCTGAAGGGACAGGGCACATAGAAGAAGAAGAAGAAGAAGAAATGTAACCTCAATACCCACCCAATTTTTCTACTTCCTGCCTGTAGAATTCCCTCCTCTTTGTTTACTTTCTGACAGCTACAATCCTCAAGAATTTAAATGTAAAGTCAATAGTCATCTACTATCTCACTAACTGGCTTCATCTCTCTCTCTCTCTCTCTCTCTCTCTCTCTCTCTCTCGTGGTTCGTTCTTCGTCCACTCCACTCTCATCAGTATTCTCATTCTTCTTTTACCCTCTTCCTGACACCCACTGTAACTCTTTCTCATAATTTACCTCCTATGTAACCCCCTGCTCAACAGTGGCAGTAAAATGCCTTGCTTGGTGCGATATGATTATAAAACAAAAAAATTATATTTTATTATATGTGGGTATAAAGTGGGGGATCAGTTATACATTACAATCAATATATAAACTGATCCCTCACTTTATGACCACAAGCATCATTCTTTTAACCACTTCCTGAAACTCCGTATAATCTGTCACTCTTTCTCATAACTTTCCTCCTAGGTAACCCCCTGCTCAACAGTGGCAGTAAAATGCCTTGCATGGTGCGACACGATTATAAAAAAAAGATCGAAAGAAAACAATGCAAAATGCTCCTCTTTTGCTCCCATGAAATCATGAGATTAAATAGAAAATAAAGAAAATGAATCTGAGAAGGCAATGAGCCTGCGCGCCTATATCTCGCCGAGAAACCATGGCAAATCACAGACAAAAGTAATAAAAAACTTTACAGTATATTTACCAGGAAGACATGGTTATTCAGAGAAAACTAAGAAAAGATAACCGTTGAGAGGTCAATGGCAATACAGCCATCTCTCCTTCACAAAAAGTCATGGCAATACACAAATGATAAATGGAAGGAATCTGTAAACAAGCTTATAAAAAATCAATCCTTTTTCTTTTCCAGAGATTTACATTCAAATAATATAAGGACAACGAATCAGTCAGTTAAGTGCCATACGTGATACACGCTTGGGCGATCATGTCTCGAAAGAGACATGACTGACTGGGCAGAAGATTATCCCGCAGTAGGTTGCCATTGCATTCTGCGGTAGACTGGTTGCCGACCAAGGCTATAGAACCCAATCTGTCCTGCTATTTAACCCATAACTGGAAGGAAGAGACGGATTAATACCTTTCCCAAGTGTTTTTGCGCGTAAGTGAATACAATGGATTCAACTGAAATTCGAACTCGTCTCCTCGGTTTCGCGTTCCGAGCCTATATCCACTGTACCACAACGCACATACCTC
This sequence comes from Ascarosepion bandense, assembly GCA_037127315.1. Lineage (NCBI taxonomy): Eukaryota > Metazoa > Mollusca > Cephalopoda > Sepiida > Sepiidae > Ascarosepion > Ascarosepion bandense. The sequence continues at coordinate 243,802 of JBBBDQ010000489.1, forward strand.
GGAAATAATGTCCCTAAAATATAATAAATTTAAGAAATCTGTGAAGAAGGCAATAGAATAATATTCTACTTTATTCCCAAAGACATCATAATTCACTTCACAGAAAATAAATTAGAAGAAAATATTAAAGTACCTTACCCGAGAATTCTTAGCCCTTCATGATAATATAGAAATGGAATCTGTGGGGAAGGCAATGAGACAATTCTACACTAGTTCTCTAATGAAATCATAGTCAGTCAGTTAAGTGCCATACGTGATAAACGCTTGGGCGATCATGTCTCGAAAGAGACATGACTGACTGGGCAGAAGCTTATCCCGCAGTAGTTTGCCATTGCTTTCTGCGGTAGACTGGTTGCCAACCAAGGCTATAGAACCCAATCTGTCCTGTTATTTGACTTATAGCTAGAGGGGGAAAAGATGTATTATATTGTTAAGTATTAATTAGTGGGGGATCAGTTTATTACTTCCTAACAATATAAAACTGATCCCCCACTTTATGCCCAGTAGAAACCTCAATCATGATTTCCACTATTATATTCAGTCAGTCAGTTAAGTGCCATACGTGATACATGCTTGGGCGATCATGTCTCTTTCGAGACTTAACTGACTGGGCAGAAGATTATCCCGCAGTAAGTTGCCATTGCTTTCTGCGGTAGACTGGTTGCCGACCAAGGCTATAGAACCCAATCTGTCCTGTTATTTGATTCATAGCTAGAGGGAGAAGAGATATATTATATTATTAAGTAGTAATTAGTGGGGGATCAGTTTAATATTGTTATGAAGTAATAAACTGATACCCCACTAATTACTCTTTTTAGTCAAATCTCCAACTATTATATTCAGTCAGTCAGTTAAGTGCCATACGTGATACACGCTTTGGGCGATCATGTCTCATGACAGACTGGGCAGAAGATTATCCCGCAGTAGGTTGCCATTGCTTTCTGCGGTAGACTGGTTGCCGACCAAGGCTATAGAACCCAATCTGTCCTGCTATTTAACCCATAACTGGAAGGAATAGACGGATTAATACCTTTCCCAAGGGTATTTGCGCGTAAGTGAATGCAAGGAATTTAACTGAAATTCGAACTCGGCTCTCCGATTTCTCGTTCCGAGCCGATATCCACTGTACCACAACGCACATTAATTAATGTAAAGGAAACTGTAAAGCATATTAACCGTGATATTCATGGCCTTTCAAATCTAAACTTATTTCTAAATGGATCTTTGTCTCTGTGTGTGTATGAGTGTTTCTGTGTGTGTGTCCGTTACCTATAGACTCCGAAACAGCTGAACCGATTTCTTCGAAAATTTACGCAGTTGTACTATAAGCGTCTGTGAGTAATATTAGCTAGGTTTTGTCGAGGTACCCCCGATAAATATCGGAAATCGATAATCAAAAATCGGGTTATAGAATGCGTAGTCTGATTTTAATCAAATTTCATACACTCATAGACAAAGACATAAGAAACGATATTCAGAAGTTTCAAGGTTGCAGTTCTTACAATAGTGCAGAAAATCGATAATATTATATATATATAAAAGGCAAGATGTTTGTGTGTGTGTCTGTTTATCTGACTGCATGTCTGTATGTTTTTCAGCCTTTTTATTTTAGTTTTTGCCTCGGGTTTGGCTTTAAGTAGGTATAATTGTAGTTCTTAGTCTCAGCCATGATACCATTTACTCAGAGGACTTATTTAGCTTTCAAAATTCAGTTTACGACGAAAGAAACTTACATGATATCGATACCAGGAAATCAAAATTTGACTTACATCCATTCATTTTTCTTTCAGTCTACGGTTGGAAACAGCTATTTCTTTTTAGTCTTTCGTGCCAACATCCAAAGAGTCTGAGCTCCAGGATAATGGATTAGTCTTAAATCTTTCATTACACCCGAGCAACCTGAACCAATAAGTTTATATGTCCCACAATTTCAGTTGCTGTTGTCCTCAAGTCGTTAGTTAGTCCAGCAACTTGACCCCAAGACTTAACAGTTCAATAGGAAATATTTAATACCTAACTGAACTAATAACTTAGGGAGTTAGGTTAAAGAGATAACTCATGACTGCTACAAGTGGCTTTTTACAAGGATTGAGAATGATATATCCCAGTAATTGTAATAAAGGGTTCGGTTCGAAATTTCTAGCAGAAGGATGGAGCGTGTAACGGCCGAAACGATGTAAATATGGAAACAAATATAAGGACGAAATCCCAATAATGTGAATAGTGTAAATAAAGGATATATGTAAGTAAAACATTTTGCGAATAAAAAACTTGAAAAATTAGTATATATATATAGTTCTGTGCAAAAGTATTCCTCTGTCCTCTCTAAACTGTATAACTACTGCCTTTCTGCGTCCTATTTTCCTACATGCTGGAAGTCCTCTTCTATCCTTCCTGGATTTAAGAACTCTAGTGAACCCTCGGACCCATCCATCTATCGCCCTATCAGCCTTCTACCAATTTTCAGGAGAATGTTCGAGGCCATTATTAATGCTGAAATAGTTCAAAATCCTACTGCCCATAAACTCTTCTCTGACAGGCAGTGTGGCTTTCGATTTGCCAGGTTCACTGCCGACGTGAAAACGACTATCACGGAGTACATGGTCCAGGCACTTGAGGAGTCCTGCGAGGCTCGTGTTGTTGCTCTGGATATCTCCAAGGCTTTTGACAGGGTTTGGCACGCTGATCTTCTATGCAAGCTACGAGGCTACCTTATTACCGGACGCTTGCTTGATCTGATCCAATCTTTTCTAAATAACCACATAATGAAGTTCGCCTTGAATGGGCATGCCTCCACATCCTACTGTACAAACGCTGGTGTCCCTCAGGGCTCTATCCTAGGCCCGATGCTCTTCCTTATTTTCATAAATGATCTCCTAGACGAGATCAAGTGCTAAGTAGGCATCTACGCAGATGACACCACGATTTACTCCAGTATTAGTAAGAAACCCGGCGTAACGGACAAACATAATATCGCTGCTGATCTTGGGAGGGATCTACATTGTGGTGAATTGGGGTAAGAAGTGGTTTGTAAATTTCAATGCGTCTAAGACCAAGCTGCTCTCTGTCAATCATCACAGACAACCTCTCCTGCCTCCCATATGCATGGACCAAGCGAGTCTCCCTGAGAGCAATACACTGCGCCTCCTCGGCCTTACCCTCTCTTCCGATCTCAAGTGGAACCATTACATTGAGTCAATAGCTAAATCCACTGCTAGGAATGTTGGGTCACCATTCGTCCGTACATGGAGTACTTCTGCCATATATGGTCAGCCGCCCTTGTTGTTCATCTCAGTGTTCTTGACAGGCTCCAAAGGAGAATCAGTAATGTGATAGGTACTGACTTGGCGACTTGACTTCAGCCACTTCCCCACCGACGGGATGTGGCTTCCCTTTGTCTGTTCTATAAATACTTCCATGGCTTCTGCTCCAACAAACTTAAGTCACTGGTGCCTCTGCAACAGGTGTTTACTCGTGCAACCATACAAGCAACTGGGTCTCACCCATTCACAGATCAACCATATGCAGCGGACAATTCTACTCCTTCACCTTCTTTTCTCGCACTTTCCGCCTGTGGAACTCACTTCCATATTCTTGCTTTCCTGACGGCTACAATCTCCAGGAATTTAAATGCAATGTCAATGCTCATCTCTTAACCACTTAACTCTAGTTCTTTCTACACCACCCTGTATATCCTTTCCTTTCTCTCAACCTTTGCAACTGTTATCACACCTGTATTCCCATCCTTCTCTTGCTCCTTTCGAACTGGTTCGTCTTTTCCTTCACTCTCCTCTAATCTTTTTACTCTTATGTAGCCCCCTGCACATTAGTGGCATTACCGCTCTGTTCGGGGTGATATGATTTTTAAAAAAAGTATAGGAAGTATATTATCTTTTATGAGGTATCAAAAGAGATTTTAAAATCACCCCTGTCCTAACAGATTTGCACACTACCGGTAGTGTGCAAAAGTATTGAGACAGGGGTGATTTTCCTGAAAACCTCACTGAAATTCAAATACAGGGTGAAAATCCAAGTAAATTGCTAATAAATACTGATTATTTAAAACTCGGTGTAAATGAAATGTATTAAAAAGAAATTATATTTAATTTTTCCTAATTTTTAGTAAACAAGTTGTTTTGAAACTACTCATTATTCTATTGTCTTTGAATATGACTGACTTTTTTCTTATTTGGAGACAAATACAAGCTGCTTGGCAGGAGATACCATTAGAAGAAGTTTGTGATATCAATGCCTGATAGAATGTAGGCTGTGATCAAAGTAAAAGGCTATTATGTTAAATATTAAATTTATTTTGTAACAAGTATTTTTCCTTGTTTCAAGCATTTGTTGAGTAAATCAAATAAAATCATTTTAATTTAATTGTTTATATATATATATCCGAGTGAGTATAGAATGAGGAGAGCAAAAAGAAAAATATTTTCCGCCCAAAACATTAATTTAAAACAGTGCTCGATATATGCTGTATAAAGCAGTGAATATTTATTATAAATTATGTTTTAGAACATGTACATAATTTCTTCTATATATGTCCTCTTCCCTACAATCATATGGTTGTTTCAGTGTTTGGATTAGAGGTGTTTAAATCCAAACACTGAAACAACCATATGATTGTAGGGAAGAGGACATATATAGAAGAAATTATGTACATGTTCTAAAACATAATTTATAATATATATATATATATATATATATATATATATATATATAAAATAATAATAATAATAATAATAATAATAATAATAATAAGAAGAAGAAGAAGAAGAAGAAGAAGAAGAAGAAGAAATTAACAAGTTCTTACGTTGAAGTTTTGCCGTATTTCCATTATTTTCCAAAATTTTTTTTTGTCAATAAATAATATTTTGGACAGACTTGTTTTCTGTACAACAGTCTCTTTGCAAACTATCAGATAACAATATTTTCTTTATTTGTTTGTTGACACAATCCTTTCTACAAATGAAAAAAATTATCTTTCTAGTCGCTTCAGGCAAATTATAGCCTGGCTTGAACTCGTACAAGCATGAAATTCAGGTATCGTGAGCTAAAAGCTTTTACATTTTTTCCTAAAAAACATTTAATTGATAATCAACAAAGATTTTTAATTTGTTTTTTAACTGTGTGCGTTTCAGAAGAAGGCTACCATAATTGTTCACAAATATTTTTTCTTTATTATCTGTGAATTTCCATGTCTTTTTGGAAAGATAGTGAACTAGTTTCCCTTTACCATTGAATTGCCAAGACTTCTTGGAAAAGATAGTAGACCGGTTACCGGTTCTTTTCTTTACAAATTCTTTTCTTTATTGTCTGTGAATTGTCATGACATCTTTGGAAAGAACGTGGAAGGGTTTTCCATTACTTTTTTTTTTTTTTTACAAATGTAGCGTAAGGATCTGATTAATGTTTCTTTGGATTGGCCTTGTGTCAGACTGAACCGAACTTCCTACAGCTTACAGAATTTATGTAGAGTTATAACCATCAGAAGGTTGGTCGTCAGCAGTTGGAATGTGTGGATTAGTGTAGAAGAGTGGAATAATAAAATATACATTTTGAATGTTAAAGCGTAAATTTATTAAAGAGAAAGACTAACATAAGTTGTAGGAGTTAATGTTCAATTAGAAACATTAATAAGAAGTTAAGGGTAGAGTTCGTGTTCAGTGATAAAGTTGAGGTATTAAGAGGTCGTACAAAATATTCGTAGTAGTAATTGTTGAAAGAGATAAGGAGAAAGAGAAAGTGGACAATGTCCGGGTTGACCTGAAGCTTTTCTCGTTACGTTTTAGCGGTGTCTCTCACTGCTCTCATCTCTGACTCTTGACTGACGCCGAGGTCATTTATATAGTCCTTTTGAGTTTGAAAACTGGATCGCTAAATCCTTCCAATTCTTACAAGTCGCTCCCATTGTTCAAAATTCATTTTAACACCTACTTGCTAAATCTGTTTGGGAAAACCAGGATTTCCCACGTCGTTGTGAATTTTTTGTAAAAGTAAAGAGTCAGTCAGTTAAGTGCCATACGTGAAAAACGCTTGGGCGATCATGTCTCGAAAGAGACATGACTGACTGGGCTGAAGATTATCCCGCAGTAGGCTGCCACTGCTTTCTGCGGTAGAGCGGTTGCTGACCAAGGCTATAGAACCCAATCTGTCTTATTATTTAACCCATAACTGAAGGAAAGAGACGGATTAATACCTTTCCCAAGGGTATTTGCGCGTAGATGAATGCACTGGATTCAATTGGAATTCGAACTCGGCTCCCCGATTTCTCGTTCCGAACCGATATCCACCGCACCACAACGCACATCCAAAAGTGAAGAGAGTTGATTTAAATAATTTATTATCTGCTACACAGATTCCATTTCTCTATTATCTTTGAAATGCCATGATTTCTTCGGAAAGATTGTGTAGTGTTTTACCATTGCATCTTTCAGACTAAATTTGTTGACAGAACCACACATGAGCGCAATAGAAGGAAACTAGAAATTTTTTTTATATATATATTTTTTTACATACCCGGGTTCATTTATAGTTTGTTTTTCCATCATTTATTTAAGTAGGCATTCCACACTGATCTGGATGTGCGTTGTGGTGCATTGGATACCGGCTCGGAACGAGAAATCGGGGAGCCAAGTTCGAATTCCAGCTGAATTCATTGTATTCACTTATGCGCAAATACCCTTGGGAAAGGTTTTAGTCCTTCCCTTCCCTCCAGTTATGGGTTAAATAATAGGACAGATTGAGTTCTATAGCCTTGGTCGGCAACCAGTCTACTGCAGAAAGCAATGGCAACCTACTGCAGGATAATCTTCTGCTCAGTCAGTCATGTCTCTTTCGAGACATGATCGCCCAAGCGTGTTTCACGTATGGCACTTAACTGACTGATTCCTCACTGCGTCAGTAAAGCATCAGCCAAGAATAGTAAAATCTTGGAAAAAACAAGGCACAAATTTACTGTGGATGACGTGGCAATCAATCTTCTCTCGAGACCAGCGTTTCTCAACCAGGGTTCCTCGGAATCCTAAGGTTCCGAAAAAGGTCCCAAATTATTCTTCGAGAGCAAGCATCTTTGATCTTATATTTAATTTTATACTAGTATAGCCAGGCGTTGCTCGGGTGTATTGAAAGCTTTAAAACTAATCCATAGTCCTGGAGCTCAGACTCTTTGGATGTTGGCACGAACGACTAAAAAGCAATAGTTGTTTCCACTTTAAGCGAAACTGTCGACTGAAAGAATAATGAATGGATGTAAGTCAAATTTTGATTTCCTGGTATCGATATCAAATAAGTTTTTCTCGACGTAAACTGAATTTCGAAGGCTAAATAAGTCCTCTGAGTAAATGGTATCATGACTGAGACTAAGAACTACAATTATACCTACTTAGAGCCAAACTCGAAGCAAAAGCTAAAATAAAAGGGCTGAAAAATACAGACATACAGGCAGATAAACAGACACACACAAACATCTTGCTTTATATATGTATATATTATCGATTTTCTGCACTATTGTAAGAACTGCAACCTTGTAACTTCTGAATATCGTTTCTTATGTCTTTGTCTATGAGTGTATGAAATTTGATTAAAATCGGACCATTCCTTCTATAACCCGATTTTTTTCGATTATCGATTTTCGGTATTTATCGGGGGTACCTCGACACAAAACCTAGCTAAGAACGCTGGCAGAAGCTTATAGTACAACTGTGTAAATTTTCAAGAAAATCGTTTCAGCCGTTTTGGAGTCTATAGGTAACGGACACACACACACAGATACACAAACACAAAGTTTCATTTATAAATAAGTTTAGATAGACTTTATGTACGTAACATTACTAAACACGGTCAATTTATTCTTGATTAATGTAATATTGTAAAATATACATCATCCTCATTCTACCTAACCTGTTCCCTTATTAAAAATATAACAACCATTAAGAATATATTTCGTAATGTCACTACGGAGCCAGTATATACACTTAAAACTTAGGTAACGCCACTCATTCGACGAAGAAACAGGCATAGCAAGAAGTTAAAAGTTCCCAAATTTAATAAAACAAAATTTCTATCATCAAAATGTTTGCTATTATTAAGAGGAAAGATCGATGTATTTTTAATTATTTTTTTTTAAATTGAAATGATTTTCCCACACATCGAAAAAAATTGACAAATCAGTATCAATTTTTCTTTAAAGCAGTCATTTGATATACATACTTTGATATTGACCGGGTGAACTACGATGAAAATAGAATGAGAAAAGTATAGTTCTTTGAGTCATGTAATTTATTTTAGAGGTTGCGACTTTTGCTCCGATGAACTTATCTCACTGGTTCCCCCCTATATACGAATTTCCTCGAGCAACAAGATTAGCAACTAGGTCCCACCGTTTTACTGTGAAACCAAATAAATGTAAACGCAAATTCTACTTCAACAGCTTCTTTTCTCGCACTTCCCGCCTGTGGAATTCTCTTCCGTTTACTTGCTTCCCCGACAGCTACAGTCTCCAAAAATTTAAATGTAAAGTCAATATTCATCTCCTATCTCACTTACACGCATCCTCTCTCTCTCTCATATTCCTTTCTCTGTCCACTCTACTCTCATCAGTATTCTCATCCTTCTCTTACCCACTTACTGACACCCCCTATAACCTGTCACTCTTTCTCATAACTTTTCTCCTATGTAACCCCCTGCAAAACAGTGACACTAAAATGCCTTGCTTGGGGAAATATGATGATAAAAAAATGTCTATACTATTATAATGTGGATATAAAGTTGGGGATCAATTCTACATTACAATCATTATATAACCTGATCCCTCACTTTATGGCCACATTCCTCCTTCTCTTACCTACTTCCTGACACCCCCTATAACTGTCACTCTTTCTCATAACTTCCCCCCTATGTAACCCCCTGCAAAACAGTGACAGTAAAATGCCTTGGGGAGATATGATTATTTAAAAAAAAGTGTAAGATCGTATCAATATTGCCTCTCTCTTTCTCTCTCATCTCCTTCAACGTTCACCCGTCTACCCTATATCCTCAAATTCACTCCAATGTGTATATCTAAATCGGGATTTAATTGGGGAGGTCGTCTAAAATTCATTTACCATGAGCTCTTACAATATTTCATCATTTCTGGTAGATATTCTTATATCGCAGTGCGAAATACCTACTTACAAAATGATGGCAAGGAAAGAAAAAGACTATACATTAATTCGGCTAGATAAAAAAAAATTTAAGATTTCGAGCACTCCTCATTCGCGCGCCTAGAGATACCTCTTCTTTGTTATTTATAAATTGTCATGACATTTGGAGAGAGATAGTGAATTAGTTTCCCACTGCATATTTTACACATAAATTATTTTAGAAAGTACCGGTTTATTTTCTCACAGCCTTCTTCATAATTTCGTTCTATTTAACATTTATGAAGCAGATTTCACTCGCCCGATCGACTCAGTCGATTAAAAATTTAATTGCGCGATGAAAGTTTATTGCTTTACTCGTCAGCGGTCGATTAGAAATAAAAAGAAATTCCTTTTACTTCCCAAAAGTATGCCACTGAAGATTTACAAGTTACTTAGAATGACCTACAATGACATTACTGAACTCTTGGCTTTTGTCGTCCCGGTCAGTGTTAACATTCGTTTAATTAACGCTTCCAGAGTCAAGCCAACATGTCTCTGTCGCCCAGATTTTTAGAAACTCATTTGGACAAATATTATCCTATATTTCCTTCCCGCTTACGAAAAGTAAAAACAAACATTTGAAAAAAAGAAAAAAAAAATACGCATCCTTCTTTCAACCACGCACCGAAAAACAAATTATACAAGTAAGTCATTTTTTTATAGAAAATCCTTGAGAAAATCAGATTTGTTACTTTTTTATCATCTATGAGATGGAGGTTGTAGTCAAACAGAAGAAAGAAACTACGAATTTAGGTACCTCCACTCAATTGCCAAAAAAACAAAACAACAACAAAAAAAAAAAAACAAAGAAAAAAGCATATCATGATGTTAAAAGGAGTCAGACTTAATAAAAACAAAGTTTACCATCAAAATGTTTATGCTATTGTTAAGACGAAAGATTAAATTTTGTTCTTTGACGAAAGATTTAATTATGTTATTTAAAACATTTTTTAAATCCTTTCTAACACACACACACACACACACACACATATATATATATATAGTCATCCGCAGACGGATCTGTTTCGCTGTATCACAGCTCATCAGTACGGTTAGACTCCGAATGCTTTTTAACCCAGGATTGAAAACCGACCGAAGTGTCGTCAGTCGGCGATTCTACCTCTGAGCTACGGGCGCTCGGTGGAAGGAGGCAGATATTTTAGCGTGTATATTATCATTATATACGCTTAATAGCTGAGAGTGTTCTAAATCATTGCTGAATGAACGATGCGTAGATACTAGAGTAGCTACTGTTTTTAAAAGCCTACCATTCTTCCAGAGTGCTCAATCAGGGTGTGAGAGCGTAAATAGTCATCCGCAGACAGATCTGTTTCGCTGTATCACAGCTCATCAGTACTGTTAAACTCTGATTGCTTTTTAACCCAGGACATGTATGGGGGGTACCAGTGAGCTAACTTCATCTGAGCAGAAACCATGATTTGCTCTTTTACGTAGCGGTGAAAAAAAAATTAAAAAAAATTAAAAAAAATGAGTCAGCAATTTTTTTGTCATTTCTTTAAATGGGCATTGGGTGGTTACTGCTTTTCTATTGGTTTTAAAGGCGTTTTCAAAATATCGAAATGGTGCTTTCAACTGCTGATTGTGGGTAGATTTCCAGGCCTGTTTAATTCTAAAATAGAGTTCTTGTGTAAAGACTAATCTACAGAAAAAATGGTCAACTAAATAATGAAAACAAACCGTTATTATTTTTGGAAGGGTTGTTTTATTTTTATTTTTGTTTTTTTATTTTTTAAATGAAAAAAAAAAGTTCCTTCATAGATATTCATTTCAATATCGTATTCAGTAGCGTCTGCTGTAAATTTGGGCTCTTTCCACATAGAGAATTTATCTTTAGGTGATTATAACCATATTTTAGCGTAGTTTGCCTCATTAATTGATATTAGCGTTTCATTGCCCGTGGTGCCAATATGGTTAATGGAGGTAACTGATGACAGGTAACATTTTAACCCTGCTGATATTTAGTTTCATTTTCTATTATTTTAATCTTGAAAATAGTTTGATCTATGTACACAAACGCGCGCTTCGCAAAAGAATTTCTAGAAATTTCATAAAATTAGAGGTGGGTATTAACAGACGTAAAAACATATCAAGGACTTCTGAATAAGAACCGAAAGTTTCATTACAATCCGACAATAAACTGATATTTGTAAAACTTTAGAAATCTAGTCTAGTAGTTTAGAAATCTAGCATTTAAAAAGTCACTAATATATAAATTCTGGTATAACGTTGACAAGATTTTTAAAGAAAATTTCGAAAATTCTACAAAAGATTAATAAAAAGAATGTTTTATATAAAAAAAATTATCTTTTTTCTTAATAATAACAAAAATTTAGAAGATATATTTTTTCTTTTACTTAAGTTTGAACCATTTTTTTATTTATGAATACTAATTTTCTAGCAAATGTTTTAATGTCTATCTATCTATCTATGTCATTTCATATCTATCTATCTATCTATCTATCTCGGTCATTTCATATCTATCTATCTATCTATCTATCTATCTCGGTCATTTCATATCTATCTATCTATCTATCTATCTATCTATCTATCTATCTATCTATCTATCTATCTATCTCGGTCATTTCATATCTATCTATCTATCTATCTATCTATCTATCTCGGTCATTTCCTATCTATCTATCTATCTATCTATCTATCTATCTATCTATCTATCTATCTATCTATCTATCTCGGTCATTTTATATCTATCTATCTATATATATCTATCCAAAATAGAAAAAATTAAAAACTTTTCATCATCCCTTTTGCTATGCCTTCTTCTTTTCTTCTTCTTTTTCTCCCTTTTCTTCTTCTTCTTCAACTTCCTTTATTTTTCGTCATTCTTCATCCATTTCATTAGCAATTTTTTCTTCTTCTTTTACTTCCTCTTCTTCTTCTTCTTCTTTTTCCTCTTCTATTTTCCGACGTTTTTCTTCACTTCGCGAGGCCTTTTTTTCTACCTCACCTTTTTCTATTTCTTCTTCAGCTCCTCCTATTTTTCACAATTCTTCGTCCACTTTACAATGCTTTTTTTTCTTCTTTTTCTTCTTCTCCTATTTTTCGTCATTCTTCATATAATTCCCTTGGCCTTCTTCTTCTTCTTGTTTCTTTTTCGCTATACCTACTTCTTTTTCTCCCTTTTCTTCAACTCCCTTTATTTTTCCTCTTCTTCTTTTTCTTATCCTTCTTCTTATTTTTCTTCTTCTTTTTCTTGTTCATCTTTATTTTCTTCATCTTCTTCTATTTTCCGTCGTTCTTCTTTACTTCGCTCGGCCTTTTTTTCTACCTTACCTTTTTTCTTATTCTTTTTCAGCTCCTCTTATTTTTCATTCTTCATCCACATTACAAAGCATTTTCTACTGCTTTTTTTCTTCTATTTTTCGTCATTCTTCATATAATTCCCTTGAACTTCTTCTTCTTCTTCTTCTTCTTCTTCTTTTTTTTCTTCTTCTTCTTCTTTTGCAGCTCCTATTTTTACAACCGCTTCGCTAAGCATACTTCTTCTTTTTTCTTCTTCTTCTTTTTCTTTTCTTCTTTTTCTTTTTCTTCTTTTTCTGCTTCTTTTCTTCTTCTTCTTCTTTTCTTCTTTTTCTTTTTCTTTTTCTTCTTCTTCTTTTTCTTCTTCTTCTTTTCTTCCCCTTCTTTTTCTTCTTCTTTTGTTCTTCTTCTTTTTCTTTTTCTTCTTCTTTTCTTCCTCTTCTTTCTCTTTTACTTTTTCGTATTTTTCTTCTTTTTCTTTTCTTCCTCTTCTTTTTCTTCTTCTTCTTTTTCTTTTCTTCTCCTTCTTTTTTCTTCTTCTTCTTTTTCTTTTTCTCTTCTTCTTTTTCTTCTTCTTCTTCTTTTTCTTCTTTTTCTTCTTTTTCTTTTTCTTTTCTTCTTTTTCTTCTTTTCTTCCTCTTCTTTTTCTTCTTCTTTTCTTCTTGTTTTTCTTCTTTTTCTTTTTCTTCTTTTCTTCCTCTTTTCTTCCTTTTCTTTTTCTTTGTCTTATTTTTCTTCGTCTTCTTTTCTTCGTCTTCTTTTTCTTCTTCTTTTCTTCTTTTTCTTCTTTTTCTTTTTCTTTTTCTTCTTTTACTTCTTCTTCTTTTCTTCCTCTTCTTTTTCTTCTTCATTTTTTCTTCTTCTTTTTCTTCTTCTTCTTTCGAGTATCCTTTACTCCTCGCTCATTTTTTCTCTCCCTCAGTTGTTCCCTTTAATTATTCACTGGCTTTCCTTTTTCCTAAATTTTCCCTTTCCTTTTCATTTTCGCCGCCCAATTTGATTTAATATCAATATTTAAAAAGTATCTAAATTAACTAATAAATCAATTGCAACGACAGATTATTAATTAATGACTTTTAATTATTAATTTGTAAAATTAGCATCGCATAATTCATTCGGTGACCTGAAAAGCACATGTGTTGTTTTGGATTCAAAGTAATTAAGGAACAGGAAGAAATGAGAAATATTGACAATTAATCCACAGAACAACGTAAATATTTTGAAGATAAACTAGAAGCAGCTGAAATGTTGCTCTACAGAAGAATACTGGATATAAAATGGCAGATCAGTTCCATATCACAATCAATACATAAACTGGCCCCTCACTTTGTGGTCACTGCAGTTTCTATATATTTATATTCCTGAAATCCAAAAGCACAAGGATGCATTCCAGAAGCTGAGCAGAGTATTAAGAAACAGGAAAATTTCTCTAGAAACAAAGAAGAGAGTACTGGATTGCTATGTGATGTCAGTTCTTCAATATGGCAATGAATGTTGGACAATCTCATCAAAGATGAAGGAAAAACTTGAAGCTACTGAAATGTGGTTCTATATAAGCATACTGGCTATAAAGTGGGGGATCAGATCCTTATTACAACCAATATATAAACTGAAACCTCACTTTGTGGTCACTGCAGTTTCTATATATTTATATTCCTGAAATCCAAAAGCACAAGGATGCATTCCAGAAGCTGAGCAGAGTATTAAGAAACAGGAAAATTTCGCTAGAAACAAAGACGAGATTACTGGATTCCTATGTGATGTCAGTTCTTCAATATGGTAGTGAATGTTGGACAATATCATCAAAGATGAAGGAAAGACTTGAAGCAACTGAAATGTGGTTCTACAGAAGGATTCTGCGGATATCGTGGACCGAGCATGTGAACAATGATGAGGTCTTGGAAATGATAGAAACGAAAAGGAAATTAATACTGAGCATCAGGAAGAGACAACTGAAGTTCCTGGGATACACAATGAGGAAGGAGGGATTGGAGAACCTGATACTAACAGGACAGATAGAGTGAAAAAGAGACAGGGGAAAGCAGCGGATAACATATATGAAGGGCCTAATCAGGTAAATGATGGAACGAGGGTTGCATGGTGTAACAGGAGAAAGCGTGCTAAGAGCCACCAGGGAGAGTGCGACGTGGAAGGCTATGATCGCCTACGTCCTGAAAGGACAAGGCACAAAAAAGAAGAAGAATGAAGAATTATGGCAGATCGTATAATGCTTTTTAAAATGAATGCTCACAATTGTGAAAAGAAAACAGAACAAGACATTATATTTTGTCTAAGTCATTTTAATCGCTAATATATACTCCTATTATTTCTAAACATTTAATATATACTCCTATTATTTCTAAACATTTAATATATACTCCTATTATTTCTAAACATTTAATATATACTCCTATTATTTCTAAACATTTAATATATACTCCTATTATTTCTAAACATTTAAGCCGATGATAAGACAATATATTTGCGCACATATAAAATTATTGACGATCAGAGACTGATAGTTGACCTGTATTCTGATCTAACGCTACATTTCCAGTGGGAAAAATCTGGCTGGTTACATTCCATCACCGCCATTCAGACCCCAGTTTCAATGAATGGATGTCCCCTCGAGGATGATCTGTGCCATGAGAGAATATGGTTCCTCAAATTCACACCAGATCTGAAGTGAAACTCGTATATACAATCCATCTGTAAGGTGTATAAGATACAAATCCTATATCATCCAACAGTTTAGTAAAACACAGAAAGTAAAATTGTACACCAGCAAAATCGGATCCAAACATTTTGGAAAAACTCAACTAAGAAAAATTCACAAGTCAGTGTGAAAAGAAAAATTCTGGATCCTAATTGGGAGGAAAATTATGTTACAATGTTAGTCAAACGTTTTTTTTTTGTTGTTGTTGTTTTGTTTTCACACCTAAATAACAATGTGCCTCTGGGAGCCGTTCACATGACTGAAATCTACTACTTAACCAAATGAAAATAGAATGGTTCTTTTGCTAATATTGCACAATAACATGTGTATCAAATAAACTGTTCTGGTGTCCAGTTTTTGTGTTCTCTTCCCCATGCTAGTCACTTCTTCTTATTGGCTGGCCGAAGCAAAGGCTTCCTGGCTGCCTCGTAAAATTTTGCAAAGTATTAATAACAAAAAGAACCATTCAATTTTTATTTAGAATTATCCACTTGGCAATAAATACTAAAAATAGTATGAAATACATAATTTTTTTAAAAAACTGGGGTGGCCTAATAATTATGACCGGTAGTGTATAACATTGAGTAGAAGGTTGTAATAAATCATTTTTAACACCAGTAGCATCTTAAAATTAATTATGTACAAGAAGTAGACCTGTTTTCTTGAACCGTAAATCTTTTTCCCCTGCTATTTGTTGCTGCCATTTCAGCCACAGAGGTAACTCAATTCATGAGTATATATCACATTTTGACCCTCACGTTGACCCTCAGTTGAAGAGTTATTGCAGTAATGGAAATCTCAGTAGAAAGAATAGAAGGCGTCGTCCAACGGTTCATCTTGACTTAAAACGCTGTACTAGATTGGCGGCAAGGTCTCATCAATTCACAAGTGATCTTATAGTATTTACATTATTCGGATTATTGTCCTCATCTTTGTTGCCATTTGTACGACGTTTCGGTCGTTGTACGCTCCGGCCTTCTTCATATGCTAGGAATTTCGCACCGAAAGCTTTATTACAATCACTGGGTTATATCATTCTCATTTCTTGTGTAAAACCTCTATTGGAAGTCATGAGTTATCTCCCTGCAAGTTACTCGTTCACCAGTGCTGTAGCCTGGTATTGATCTCACAACTCTGGGTCAAGTGACAGGAACGTTGTGGTACAGTGGATATCGGCTCTGAACGAGAAACCGGGGAGCCGAGTTCGAATTCCAGTTGAATCCATTGCATTCACTTACGCACAAATACCCTTGGGAAAGGTATTAATCCGTCTCTTCCCTCCAGTTATGGATTAAATAACAGGACAGATTGGGTTCTATAGCCTTGGTCGGCAACCAGTCTACCGCAGAAAGCAATGGCAACCTACTGCGGGATAATCTTTTGCCCAGTCAGTTATGTCTCGAAAAAGACATGATCGCCAAGCGTGTTTCACGTATGGCACTTAACTAACTGACTGACAGGAACTAACCAATAAATGAATTTTTGGGACTTATAAAGCTAATGTCCAGTAAACATTTTTAATTGCAATTTTTAATGTTAATGGTTTTCTTTAGTATTTATTTATTTTTTTTTTTGTTAATGTTTTCTCCAGTATAAAATACTAGAGAAAACAGAGCTCATATTGCAATTTTTGACACTAAGGATTTTCTCTTGCACTCAGTATTACTGGTTCCCATATTGTGTTCATCTCTATGCTTGGTCGGCTTAGGAGATTTTTGAAGCCTAGCATATGTGCTGATCCATTGGCCTTCTCTATCTATTATCTCAACTTCATCCCATAGGGGACGGTGATCCCCTTTCTCCCTCCATATGTGGTCAGCTACGCCTGATTTTTCTATCTCCCCTCGTGTTACGGCCTTGGGATGTTCTTGTAGCCTTACATTAAGGACAAGGCTATAAGCCGAGGACATACAGAGAGTATTTTTATTACGATCACTGGAATATATCATTCTCAATCTATGTGCGATGCCACTTCCAGTAGCTGAGAGTTATCTTCCTTTAACTTAACACTTCTGAGTCATTTGCTCACCGCTGCTGTATTGAACTCATACCTCTTTGGGTCTAGTCACTAGAACAATATCCACTGGGCCATCAGTCCTTGAGGACAACAGCATGTGAATTTCTGGGATTTATAACCTAATGTTTCAGTAATCATTTTTACCAGACCTCATATTGAAGCTAATTATTTTCTCTAGCCATCCGTATTACTGGTTCCCATTTGTGTTCATTTTTATGCTTGGTCGGATTAGGTGATTTTTGTAGCCTGAGTTCTTAGGTTTTGGTAATTTCCAGTGGCTTACTCTATTATTTGAACTTTATACCATAGGGGGTGGTGATCCCCTTTTTCCCTCCATATGTGGTTAGCTATGCCTGATTTTTCTATCTCCCCTCATGTTACGGCCTTGCGATGTTCTTGTAGCCTTGCCTTAAGTGGGCGGCTTCTCTCTCCCTTATATTTCTTTCCACAACTAGATGGAATGTCGTCCACACAGTCTTTAGTCATGTCCTCATTTGTTGGGGGTCTTACTCGAGAGAGGCAACTGCGAAGTGTAGAACCACTTCTGAAGATTGTCCTGATGTTTCTTTTCTCGCAATTCATGTTTGTGGAACTCTCTTCCAGCTCTATGCTTTCTAGTCAACTTTAATCTTTAAGAATTTAAATACAACGTCAAACATTATCTTCTGTCTTCTTGATTCCTATTCTTTTATTATTATCACTCCATAATAATATTTCTCTTTTTTCTTATTCTTTCACGCTACGTAGCCCCTTGTGTCTTAGTGGCTTTACTACCTTGCATAGAGTGAAATGTTAAAAAATCTTTTTTCTTTTTAGTTACATGAGGTACACATTTCTGTAATAATGCTGTTGTATTTCTTCAAGTGATGTGGTTTTTGTTAACTGGTAACAAGATCCATTTTTATTTTGTGGCGTCATTCTATATAATCCGCTAAAATATAAAAAGATCCCTTCGCTTGGAGTTATTTTAATCGGGGGAAACGGTTATATAAAGAAAATAATTGAGACATTTCTAAAAGAGTAAAAGAATGAAGAAGAAGAAGAAGAAGAAGAAGAAGAAGAAGAAGAAGAAGAAGAAGATGAAAAAGGCATGGCGAAGTGAATAAAGAAGGACGAATAATAAAATGAGCTGAAGGGGAAGAAGGAGAAGAAGATCGAAGAAGAAGAAAAAGAAGAAAGTCGGAGAAGAAGATGAAGGAAAAGAAGAAGAAGAAAATTAAAGAAGGATAAGAAGATCGGAGAAGAAGAAGTACGAAGAAAAAGACGAAGAAGAAGAAGAAATAAGTTGGAGAAGAAGAAGAAGAAGGGGAAGAAAAAGAAGAAAATCGAAGAAGAAGAAAAAGAAGGCATGTTGAAGTGAATATAGAAGGACGAATAATAAAAGGGAAGAAGGAGAAGAAGATCAAAGAAGAAGAAAAAGAAGATCGAAGAAGAAAAAGAAGAAAGTAGAAGAAGAAGGGGAAGAAGAAGAAGGGGAAGAAGAAGAAGAAGGGGAAGAAGAAGAAGAAGAAAATTAAAGAAGAAGAAGAAGATCGGAGAAGAAGTACGAAGACGAAGTAAAAGAAGAAAGTCGGAGAAGAAGAAGGGGAAGGAAAAGAAGAAGAACATCGAAGAAGAAGAAGAAGATCGGAGAAGAAGCGAAACAAAGAAGAAGAAGAAGAAGAAGGGGATGGAAAGAAAAGGTAAGGGAAAGGTGCGACCTCAAACAATAAATAATACTTTGTAGAAAAAGAAGAGGAAAAAGAGAAAGACAAAGAAAAAGGAGGAGAGGATAATAGATAAATCTTAAATAATATTTATAATAATAATAATAATAATAATAATAATAATAAGAAGAAGAAGAAGAAGAAGAAGAAGAAGAGAAAGAAGGACGACGGAATTGTATAAAGAAAGCGGAAAAATATGAGTTCAAGAAGAAAAAGAAGAAGGCTAAGAGAATTGTATGAAGAATGACAAAAAATAGGAGCTAAAGAAAAAAAGAAGAAAAAAGCATTGCAAAGTGGATGAAGAATGCAGAAAATCAAAGTAATGGCGGTGCTATGAAAGCAAGAAGTGTTCCCACAATTCCCCCATTATGGGCATTAATATATCCGTTATACACTAACAGCTTTATTCAAACAGAACGACTAAAGGAAAATGAATGACAAACACATTTTTCTCATCAAAGATAACCTTTTATAACGATATATCCATTCTTTTAATAACTTGTCCGACACAGATAAACTATAACAAAAGAATAGTCACTGATGCACACGTCACAAGAATTTCCTCGAGCAATCAGACTAGCAACAAGGTCTCACTCTATTACAGTTAGATCAACCAAATGCTAGAGACGATTCTACTCCTACAGCTTCTTTTCTAGCACTTCCCCTCTGTGGAACTCCCTTCCAGAAACTTGATTTCCTGACGGCTACAACCTCCAGGAATTTAAATGCAATGTCAATACTCATCCCTTATCCACTTGACTCCGGTTCTTTCTACATCACTCTGTATATATTATTCTTTTACCTTCCCTTTACTTTCGCAACTGTATTCACACTTGAGTTTCTATTCTTCTTTTACCGTTTCTCTAATACCTCCTGTAACTGGTTCGTCTTTCTCTTCACTCTCCATCTGTCAAAACTTTTACTCTTATGTAACCCACCGCGCATCAGTGGTGGTACCGCTTTGCTTAGGATGAAATGATTAAAAGCAAATTTTAAAAAGCTGTGTGAAAAGGGAGAAAAACAACAGGGTCTTACTTGTAATATATTTTTCTAAGTGAAATCGAGCAGGCATGGTATGTTATATGTACCTGTTGATGTCATAAAGGTTCTTTTGCTCCCTTAACTGCCGTGGGAATTCCGGTCTTGCTTATGTTCTGCGTAGATTACAACTAGTGTCGACAGGCACATCTCTTCTTCTATGTGCTTTGTCCTTTCAGGACGAAGACGATCATGGCTCTCCACATCTCCCTATCCCTGGTGGCTCTGAGCACGCCTTCTCCTGTTACACCATGCAATCCTCGTTCCATCATCCACCTGATTAGGTCCTTCAAATATGTTATCCGTTGCTTTCCCCTGTCTCTTTTTCCTTCTATCTGGCCTGTTAGTATCAGATTCTCCAAGCCCTCCTTCCTCATTGCGTGTCCCAGGAACTTCAGCTGTCTCTTCCTGATGCTCAGTATTAATTTCCTTTTTGTTTCCATCATTTCCAAGACCTCATCATTGCTCACATGCTCGATTGATGATATTCTCAGCATCCTTCTGTAGAACCATATTACAAGTGATATTGTCCAACATTCACTGCCGTATTAAAGAACTGACATCACATAGCAGTTCAGTACTCTCTTCCTTGTTTCTAGCGAAATTATCCTGTTTCTTAATACTTTACTCAACTTCTGGAATGCTTCCTTCGCTATGCCAATTCGCCTTCGGATTTCTATGTCGCACTTTCCGTCTTCTGTTATAACGCTTCCCAGGTATTTAACTTTTTGTACCTGCTTGATTCTAGTATCCCCGACCTGTATTTGGCATTTTGGGCTGCCATTTTACTGATGACCATGCATTCGGTTTTCTTGCAGTTTATTTGTAGTCCTTTCTTGTCATTCTCTTCAGCTACCTTCTGTAGGAGATTTTTGTAGTTTCCTTTCTGTGTCTGCTATCAGCACTGTATCATCTGCGTACCTTAGCCAAATAGCATCTGTTTTTTTGTTTAAATCACGATCTGGCGTAACTTACCGGCTGTCACGTGACCCGCGTGACTGTGTTTCAGTCAAAAAGAGGTAATCCTTACTATGCGTCCATTGAGGCGGAAAACGGATTTTGATGAAAAAAAAAAAAAGAAAATGTCGGAAGCGGAAGAAGAATCTGTAGAGAAATAGAAGATGATGAGGCTTTCCTTCATAATCTTTAGTTTCAGATTGTATTTGTTATCATGTAGTAAGCGCCGGTTTCTCTCGTGAGATAAAAGGCAGTACACCGTTTGCCTAAAATTCGGTCTTTTAATGTCGATAATAGAGTGAGCCATAATTATTAGGCCACTCCAGTTTTTTTTTAAAGAAATGATGTATTTTATACAATTTTTAGTATTTATTGCCAAGTGGATAATTCTAAATGAAAAGAGAATTGTTCTTTTGTTATTATTACTTTGCAAAATTTTACATGGCAAAGAGCGACAATTTACCCATCGCACCCTATATATATATATATATACTACCGGCCATAATTATTAGGCCACTCCAGTTTTTTTTAAAGAAATGATGTATTTTATACAATTTTTAGTATTTATTGCCAAGTGGATAATTCTAAATGAAAAGAGAATTGTTCTTTTGTTATTATTACTTTGCAAAATTTTACATGGCAAAGAGCGACAATTTACCCATCGCACCCTATATATATATATATATACTACCGGCCATAATTATTAGGCCACTCCAGTTTTTTTTAAAGAAATGATGTATTTTATACAATTTTTAGTATTTATTGCCAAGTGGATAATTCTAAATGAAAAGAGAATTGTTCTTTTGTTATTATTACTTTGCAAAATTTTACAAGGCAAAGAGCGACAATTTACCCATCGCACCCTATATATATATATATATATATATACTACCGGCCATAATTATTAGGCCACTCCAGTTTTTTTTAAAGAAATGATGTATTTTATACAATTTTTAGTATTTATTGCCAAGTGGATAATTCTAAATGAAAAGAGAATTGTTCTTTTGTTGTTATTACTTTGCAAAATTTTACAAGGCAGCCAGGAAGCCTTTTCTTCGGCCAGCCAATAAGAAGAAGAGACTAGCATGGGGAAAAGAGCACAAAACTGGACACCAGAACAGTTCATTTGATGCGCATATTGTTGTGCAATATTAACGAAAGAACAATTCTATTTTCATTTAGAATTATCCACTTGGAAATAAATACTAAAAAATAGTATGAAATGCATATATTTTTTAAAAACCCGGGGTGGCCCTATAATTATGCCCGATTGTATATATATAGCAAATCTATAGGGTGCGAAGGGTAAATTGTCACTATTTGCCTTGTACAATTTTGCAAAGTAATAACAAAAGAACCATTCCATTTTCATTTAGAATTATCCACTTGGTAATAAATACTAAAAATAGTAGGAAATACAACATTTCTTTTAAAAAACTGAGTTGGCCTAATAATCATGGCCGGTAGTGTATGTCTCATGATATACGGTGGCCGTGTGTTGCCCATTTAAAATACCGCCTCTTCACGGAGATCTTCTTTTTTGAAATAAGTTCCAAAGAAAAAAACAAAAAAAAACAAATAGCGAAATGAAATTAATTTGGAGAGAAAGACGATTTTTAAAAATTAATATTGAACATTTTTCCTTGAGTTTTAAAAAAAAAGAAAATGGCTACACAGATTTAAAAAAAAAAAAAAAAGAAAGCGGGGAAAAAGCGAAGAGGAATTTGAGAAAATGAAGTCGACATTTGCAACTCTGTCTAGTCAAAATGGTGAATAAGTTAAACACGACGATAACGAGATCTTGACGTATTAATTACATCGAGAGTCGACATTCAAGGCAGCCGAGTGCATTTATCTCGGAAAACACGACTGGGGCGTTTCGACCTTTTTCGACAGTAATTAACGCATCTTTTCGCTAGCAGGTCGCCTGCCTTCCTCAACGATGGAGGCTTCCGTTCATTTAATAACATTAATCTAATGAAAGTCCTCGGTGGTAATATGAATGCATAGAAATGTAAAAGAGGGTATACTGGATAGCATCCCCAGGGTTGATCTCACCCGAACGAAACATTAAGGCAAGATGGCAGTCGTTATTTTTTTTTCACCCGTTTCTGGGCGTGAGCGACGTTTGGATTTACTTTAATAACTATAGACTAACTAATAAGTAATTAAGCAAATGGGGACACGTGAATGACATTACGTTTAGCACTTATTACCATCAGTCAGTTAAGTGCCATACGTGATACACATACATATACATTAGTGGGGGATCAGTTTATTACTTCATAGCATTAAAAAACCGATCCCCCACTTTATGCCCAGTAGAAATTTTAATTATGTTTCCATCTATTATATTCAGTCAATCAGTTAAGTGTCATAAGTGACAACGCTTGGGTGATCATGTTTCGAAAGAGACATGACTGACTGGGCAGAAGAGTATCACGCACTAGGTTACCATTGCTTTCTGCGGTAGACTGGTTGCCGACCAAGGCTATAGAACCCAATCTGTCCTATTATTTAACCCATAACTGCAGGGAAGAGACGGATTAATACCTTTCCCAAGGGTATTTGCGTGTAAGTGAATGCAATGAATTCGGCTGGAATTCGAACTCTGCTCTCTCATTCCGAGCCGATATTCGCTGCGCCACAACGCAAATCGCCGTTGTAATTTCTACTGGCCACAGTTACTCTGTGGGTTATATCTTCGACTGCTTATCAAAGCCAAACTAGGAGACGAGAGAAATGGAAGAGAAAATAAGTACCGTAAACGTTAGGTATTATGTTTTGTTTATAGGCTGTGCCCTTTCAGACCTTGAGCGAATATGACTCTCCGTAATTTCTCTTTCTTTGGAGTTCAATGCAAAAATTTTGATGTGTTATCAACCTTCTCTGTTCTCCAGTCTGCTATCCATTCACAAAATACTTAAGATATTATCTATAACGGCGATCTAGAAAAAAAGGAAAAAGAAAGATACAGAAAAATTTTACAAGTAAAAAAGAGAAAGAAAATTAAATATTTATTAATATATTTATGTTCTGTTATTTTATTACACTTTTTTGAACCAGGCTTCTGGTTTCCATGTCTAATTCCGGACTCAAACAAGTCACAACAACTTGGCGACGAAGATTCGCAAAACACCATCCACAGAAAATAATGAAAAAATGAAAAGATATCTGTAACAACCTTATATTTTTTCCATAATTCTTTTTATGACAATGCTTTGTAATGTATGCAAACAACATTTTTTTTATTTAATCCACTGTTTACGCTGCCACAACGCGTTGAATGCAAAAACGACCTCTTTAAAACCGGGAAAACCATTTTGCGCCATTCTATCAGTAAAGAAGTCATCTTCGCGCACAGCAAACAAGACTCGAGCATATATATATATATATATATATATATATATATATATATATATATATATATATATATATATATCCGAGTGAATAAGGAACGAAGAAGAAAATTTTTTTACAACGTCCAAAAAATTAATCTAATACAGTGCTCGATATATAATATATATATCTTTTATATATCCACTACAAATCCTACATTTGTTTCGACATTCAAAATATAATGTCTCATCAGATGGTGTGGAGAGGAATGGAAAGCCTCTTTTCTTATATTTGGTCAGTTGTGTGTGGGATGTTGGTGGGGGTTAGTGATAAGAGAATAAGTCTTGTGAATTGTCCACTTGAATTTTGAAGAAAGTGGGGTGGGTAGTGAATATAGTTGATTCATGAGTGTCTGGGAATTTTGTAGACAGATTTAACATTAGCAGAAAGGATTGTAAGTTTTATGATCTTGCGACTAGACTTTATCCTTTGGATTTCTTAGGGGAGCAAAGAAGGGAGGTGTAAGGGGTGGGAAGGGATAGGATTGGACTTACCGCTTATTTATACAACTATAGAATATTTTTGTATTTAAGCACAGTTTTTATAATTATTCTAATTTTGTATATTTAACCTTAAGACTTTTTCCCTTATCGCTAACCCCCACCAACATTCCCACACACAACTCACCAAATATAAGAAAAGAGGCTTTCCATTCCTTTCCACACCACCTGATGAGACATTGTAGTTTCAATTTCGAAACAAATGTACGATTTGTAGTGGATACATAAAAAAATTGTACATTTTCTAAAATATAATTTATGATATATATATATATATATATATATATATATATAAATTTTAGATATTCTACAGTTTCATGGGTAATAAGTATTTCGCCGCTTGATGACCCAAAAGTTACAACAGTTAATCTGTTAAATATTCCCGAAAACTCATTACACATATTTCTATTTTACTGTTCGTTCTCATTCTATTTTTTGGGTTTTTTTTGGGTTTTTTTTGCTTTCTCATTTTTACGTTTATAGTTTTTCTATTTAATTATATTTTTGGTTTCTTTTATAAGTTTTAATTATTTTAACTGGAATTATAAAAAATACTAATAATGGTTATATTTTAATTTGTATTAAAATTATGTTTTTATTTTTTACCCTAAATATATCCCATTATATTTAAAACTAAATTTTAATGTTAAATTTCCACGTCATGTTTTTCTAAGAAAGCAGACGATTTTTCTATAGACGCTGTGTCGGTATATGGCGTTAGATTTATATTTTTCTGTATACTGGTCGTTCTTTTTCTGTTTCTTTTCTTTTCTTTCTCTCCTTTCCATTTATTACTTGTCGATATTTTTCCTTTTTTTCTCTCTTTGGGTTTTTTTTTTTTTTTTTTGAATGATCGAGGAATTATTTTGTATAAATTACCGTTACGAATGTCTGCTCTCAATACTCCCCAGTCTGCCATCCATTCACAAAACCTCTTTAAATAACTTAATGTTTCATTCTGCCATACATTTTTTAATCATTTCACCCAAGCAAGGCAATAAAGCCACAAAAAAGAAATCTGGTTACTGGACGTTAGTCAGTATGAGAAAAATACTATTAGGCACAGTAGATAATAAAAGAACAAGAAAAAAAAAACAGATTATTCTGTTAACAATATCCCCTGCGAGTGTTAAATTCACCAAGCCGATTTTCTTCATTAGGTGTCCAGAGACACTTTTGCTTTATTTTATTATTTTAAGAATAAAGGACTACAAATAAACTGCAAGAAAGCCGAATGCATGGTCATCAGCAAAAAGGGCAGCCCAAAATGCCAAATACAGGTGATGGATACTAAAATCAAGTAGGTACAAAGATTTGAATACCTGGGATGTGTTCTAACAGAAGACGGAAAGTGTGACACAGAGATCCGAAAACGAATTGGCATGGCGAAAGAATCATTCCAGAAGTTGAGTAAAGTATTAATAAACGGGACAATTTTGCTAAAAATAAAGAAGAGAGTACTGGACTGCTATGTGATGTCAGTTCTTCAAAA
Organism: Ascarosepion bandense; assembly: GCA_037127315.1. Taxonomy (NCBI): domain Eukaryota; kingdom Metazoa; phylum Mollusca; class Cephalopoda; order Sepiida; family Sepiidae; genus Ascarosepion; species Ascarosepion bandense. The sequence continues at coordinate 270,094 of JBBBDQ010000489.1, forward strand.
TGGCAGTGAATGTTGAACAATATCATCGGAGATAAAGGAAAAACTTGAAGCACTTGTAATATGGTTCTACAGAAGGATGCTGTGGATATCCTGGATCGAGTATGTGAGCAATGATGAGGTTTTGGAAATGATTCCACGTCTCCATGTATCTGATGGCTCTTAGCACGCTTTCTCCTGTTAAACCACCCAAACCCCATCCACTAGCTGAAACCCATAAATCTAGGATATAATTATATAGAAACCATCATGGCCACAAAATGAGGGATTAGTTTATATATTGATTATAATATAGATTTGATCCCCCACTTTGTATCCACATTATAATTTCTCATTCTTCTTCTATGTGTCCTGTTCTTTCAGGACGTAGGCGATTATGGCCTTTCACATCCCCATGTATCTGGTGGCTCTTAGCACGCTTTCTTCTGTTACAACCCGCAACCCTCGTTCCGTCATCCATCTGATCAGGCCCTTCAAATATGTTATCCGCTGCTTTCCTCTGTCTCTTTTTCCTTCTATCTGGACTGTTAGTATCTGGTTCTCCAAGCCGTCCTTCCTCATTGTTTGACTGAATACCTAAATATATGTTCGACCAGCAGCAACCATTGAATTAATGCAACTTTATTAGAAATACCTAAAAACATTTTTGAATGTATTGTAAAATTTTGCCTGGCACTATACATAACTCAGTCGATACATAGTTAATTTTCTAAACACCGCTTAGATGTGGCACAAGCCCGAATGTATGGGGTACCCAGTAAGGATCGAACACAATACTCAGCTGTAATAGATTCAAGATTGAAAAGCTTGCTAACCATTATACCACGCCGAAGTGCTCAATCGATGGATAGATGTCCACTTAGTTTGAAATGCAGAGTAAGGCATTAATACCACTTTTGCTGCTGGTCGAACATATATTAATATTTAGTTATTCAGTCAAACAATCTGACTTTAAAAAAAAAAAAACTCCAAAATAGTATCAGTCAGTTCGTTAAATTTCATCCGTGATACACGCTTGGGCGATCATGTCTCGAAACAAACCCAAATATGTCGTTTACACTACCGGCCATAATTAGTAGGCCACCCTAGTGTTTAAAAAAATGATGTTTTTCATACTATTTTTTTTAGTATTTATTGCCAAGTGAATAATTAGAAATGAAAATAGAATGGTTCTTTTGTTAATACTGCACAATAACGTGGGCATCAAATGAATTTGTAAATATTTAATAAATGCCTATATGCAGCTTCATCAATGAAAGAATGAAGAAAATTTAGGGTGATTCGGACGAGTTCATCCTTACTTCCTAGCTTTGTAAAATTTTGCAAAGTAATAATAACAAAGGACAGATTGGGTTCTATAGCCTTGGCTGGCAACCAGTCTACCGCTGAAAGCAATGGCAACCTACTGCGGGATAATCTTCTACCCAGTCAGTCATTTCTCTTTCGAGACAAGATCGCCCAAGCGTGTATCACGTATGGCACTTAACTGACTGACTGAATATAATAGTTGGAGATATGACTATAATTCTACTGGTCATAAATGGGGGATCAGTTTTATATTGTTATGAAGTAATTAACTGATCCCCCACTAATTACTACTTAATAATATAATACATCTCTTCTCCCTCTAGCTATGAATCAAATAACAGGACAGATTGGGTTCTATAGCTTTGGTCGGCAACCAGTCTACCGCAGAATGCAATGGCAACCTACTTCGGGATAATCTTCTACCCAGTCAGTCATGTCTGCACTCTGCCTTCGGGTGGATGGCGCTCTCTGCTTCTGGGCAGAGAGCAATAACCCAGTCGTGGTTCCGCCGAAGGGTAGAAGCACGACTGGGCAAAAAGAGACAGGTATTTTATGGCCGGGCCATATAGCCCGGAAATCCCACTCATAATTGACCATGTGTTACATGTTGCCCTTACTGGGAGGGACAACTAAATATAGTTGTACATTCGCTTAGTTGGTCAGTAAGTTGGTGCATAATAAGTTGGAGTTGTTCTGGATATAGACTCATTACCCGGACATACTATTTCACTGCAAGACTCACAGTCATATCACGTTGAATACACCTGTTCCCGTTCGATCACCGAAGTTAAGCAAGCAACGTTGAGCCTGGTCAGTACTTAGATGGGTGACCACCTGGGAATACCAGGTGCTGTAAGTGTTTATTGACGGATGTGCGTTGTGGTGCAGTGGATATCGGTCGAAAAGAGAAATCGATGAGCCGAGTGCGAATTCCAGTTGAATACTCTGCATTCATTTACGCGCTAGTATCCTTGGGAATGTGCGCTGTGGTGCAGTGGATATTGGCTCGGAACGAGAAATAGGTGAGCCGAGTTCGAATTCCAGTTGAATTCCTTGCATTCATTTACGCGCAAATATCCTTGGGAAAGGTATTAATCCGTCTATTCCTTCCAGTTATGGGTTAAATAACAGGACAGATTGGGTTCTATAGCCTTGGCTGGCAACCAGTCTACCGCAGAAAGTAATGGCAACCTACTGCGGGATAATCTTCTGCCCAGTAAGTCGAGACATGATCGCCCAAACGTGTTTCACGCATGGCACTTAACTGACTGACACTTAAGAAAGGTATTAATCCGTCCCTTCCCTCCAGTTATGGGTTAAATAACAGGGGAGGACTTGGGACACTGCCCTTAAACAAATCCCAATGAGACTTTCTCCGTCGGGGAGGAAGCCGGCTCAACCCGACTTGGGTGAATGCGGCTTACATACATACTGCAAGACTGTATATATTGACGACTACTAATAGTACTTCTAGTATTCCTGGATTGACTAACCCGTGTTCCAGTTTGTATATTTCTGTTCACTATAACTTTCATTTTAGTCTATCGCCACATCTGCTTTTGTTATTTATTATTTTGTGTGGTTTCTTAACAAAAATCCACAGCATAAAGGCATTAGAAAAACTGCACAAAAAGCTAGCATTGTCATTCTTTCACGTTGCACTCAAGGAAATATATATTTACGAGGTTTGTTTGAAAAGTAAGGGAACCTGGCGTGCGGTATGAGCGAAATGATAGAAGGATAAACTGATTGTGTTATGATATGACTTGATATCTCGAGAGTATATAACGGTAATTTTAACGTTTGCCCCGCTCAATGCCCCAGAAGAGACGAGAGTTGTGGCAGTGGAAATCTTGGCCGATTCACCACGATATTGCACCTGCTTACAGCGGCTTGATCATCTGACAATTCCTGACCGAGAAGAGCGTCGCCGTACTGGAACAATCTGATCTTGTTCCGTGTGGTTACTTTTTTCCAAAAGATCAAGGGTATAATCAAGGAGATCCGTTTTAAAGGAGTTGAGGGGATCAGGAGGAGCGTAACGACGGAACTGCGAGGAATTCAAGAAGAATTATTCCATCAGAAAAGGTGGTAAAGTTCGTTCGACACGATAGGAAATACTCAACGAATCTGGAGTTGTCTTTATCTTTAAGTGTTAGATTTAACGACTCGTTGATTCTGAGTATGAAATCTTGCAGAAAATATTGTTCTTTAAATAAGCAATCATCTGGGGGCCAGGTACGACGAAATATTTTTACATTGATCTACATGTGGAGAATATTTCGGTTAACGAACGGCCTTCAAGAAAGAATTATATTTGTTAAACATGTCGCATGTGAATCTTGTTCTTTCCTTTCTCTCTACCTTCGTAACTGTCTTCACTCCTGTGTTCACATCCTTCTCTTGCCCTTTCTCTTTCACCCCCTGTAGTTGGTTCGTCTTTCTCTTCACTCTTTCTACATCATCCCGTGTATCTTGTTCTTTTCCTTTCTCTCTACCTTCACAACTGTCTTCACTCCTGTGTTCATAGCCTTCTCTTCCCTTCCTCTTTCACCCCCTGTAGTTGGTTCGCCTTTCTCTTCACTCTTTCTACATCACCCCGTGTATCTTGTTCTTTTCCTTTCTCTCTACCTTCGTAACTGTCTTCACTCCTGTGTTCACATCCTTCTCTTGCCCTTTCTCTTTCACCCCCTGTAGTTGGTTCGCCTTTCTCTTCACTCTTTCTACATCATCCCGTGTATCTTGTTCCTTTCCTTTCTCTCTACCTTCACAACTGTCTTCACTCCTGTGTTCATATCCTTCTCTTGCCCTTTCTCTTTCACTCTCTGTAGTTGGTTCGTCTTCTCTTCACTCTTTCTACATCACCCCGTGTATCTTGTTCTTTTCCTTTCTCTCTACCTTCGTAACTGTCTTCACTCCTGTGTTCACATCCTTCTCTTGCCCTTTCTCTTTCACCCCCTGTAGTTGGTTCGCCTTTCTCTTCACTCTTTCTACATCATCCCGTGTATCTTGTTCTTTTCCTTTCTCTCTACCTTCACAACTGTCTTCACTCCTGTGTTCATATCCTTCTCTTGCCCTTTCTCTTTCACCCTCTGTAGTTGGTTCGTCTTCTCTTCACTCTTTCTACATCACCCCGTGTATCTTGTTCTTTTCCTTTCTCTCTACCTTCGTAACTGTCTTCACTCCTGTGTTCACATCCTTCTCTTGCCCTTTCTCTTTCACCCCCTGTAGTTGGTTCGCCTTTCTCTTCACTCTTTCTACATCATCCCGTGTATCTTGTTCTTTTCCTTTCTCTCTATCTTCGTAACTGTCTTCACTCCTGTGTTCACATCCTTCTCTTGCCCTTTCTCTTTCACCCCCTGTAGTTGGTTCGTCTTTCTCTTCACTCTTTCTACATCATCCCGTGTATCTTGTTCTTTTCCTTTCTCTCTATCTTCGTAACTGTCTTCACTCCTGTGTTCACATCCTTCTCTTGCCCTTTCTCTTTCACCCCCTGTAGTTGGTTCGCCTTTCTCTTCACTCTTTCTACATCATCCCGTGTATCTTGTTCTTTTCCTTTCTCTCTACCTTCGTAACTGTCTTCACTCCTGTGTTCACATCCTTCTCTTGCCCTTTCTCTTTCACCCCCTGTAGTTGGTTCGTCTTTCTCTTCACTCTTTCTACATCATCCCGTGTATCTTGTTCTTTTCCTTTCTCTCTACCTTCACAACTGTCTTCACTCCTGTGTTCATATCCTTCTCTTGCCCTTTCTCTTTCACCCTCTGTAGTTGGTTCGTCTTCTTCTTCACTCTTTCTACATCACCCCGTGTATCTTGTTCTTTTCCTTTCTCTCTACCTTCGTAACTGTCTTCACTCCTGTGTTCACATCCTTCTCTTGCCCTTTCTCTTTCACCCCCTGTAGTTGGTTCGCCTTTCTCTTCACTCTTTCTACATCATCCCGTGTATCTTGTTCTTTTCCTTTCTCTCTACCTTCACAACTGTCTTCACTCCTGTGTTCATATCCTTCTCTTGCCCTTTCTCTTTCACCCTCTGTAGTTGGTTCGTCTTCTCTTCACTCTTTCTACATCACCCCGTGTATCTTGTTCTTTTCCTTTCTCTCTACCTTCGTAACTGTCTTCACTCCTGTGTTCACATCCTTCTCTTGCTCTTTCTCTTTCACCCCCTGTAGTTGGTTCGTCTTTCTCTTCACTCTTTCTACATCATCCCGTGTATCTTGTTCTTTTCCTTTCTCTCTATCTTCGTAACTGTCTTCACTCCTGTGTTCACATCCTTCTCTTGCCCTTTCTCTTTCACCCCCTGTAGTTGGTTCGCCTTTCTCTTCACTCTTTCTACATCATCCCGTGTATCTTGTTCTTTTCCTTTCTCTCTACCTTCACAACTGTCTTCACTCCTGTGTTCCCATCCTTCTCTTGCCCTTTCTCTTTCACCCCCTGTAGTTGGTTCGCCTTTCTCTTCACTCTTTCTACATCACCCCGTGTATCTTGTTCTTTTCCTTTCTCTCTACCTTCGTAACTGTCTTCACTCCCGTGTTCCCATCCTTCTCTTGCCCTTTCTCTTTCACCCCCTGTAACTGGCTCGTCTTTCTCTTCGCTCTCCTCCTGTCTAAACTTTTACACTCATTTGGCCCCCGCGCATCAGTGGTGGTACCGCCTTGCTTGGGGAGAAATGATTTTTAAAAAATAGATTGTGTTGAGAAAAATCTTCCAGTGACCTAACCTTTCTAGCAGTGGATGCAACTATGGATTTGATGGGGGGTGGTGTGAATCAACTATTTAGCCAGTAAGTGACCCTCAAGCCGCGAAGGGACAGGAAGATAAATAGAGTTAAGAGCCGGGGAGGAAAGAGAAAGAGAGAAACAAAGAGTCTAACGGCCGGGGAGGAAAAAGAAAGAGAGAAACAAAGAGTCTAACGGCTGGGGAGGAAAAAGAAAGAGAGAAACAAAGAGTCTAACGGCCAGGGAGGAAAAAGAAAAAGAGAAACAAAGAGTCTAACGGCCAGGGAGGAAAAAGAAAGAGAGAAACAAAAAGTCTAACGGCCGGGGAGGAAAAAGAAAGCGAGAAACAAAGAGTCTAACGGCCGGGGAGGAAAAAGAAAAAGAGAAACAAAGAGTCTAACGGCCAGGGAGGAAAAAGAAAGCGAGAAACAAAGAGTCTAACGGCCGGGGAGGAAAAAGAAAAAGAGAAACAAAGAGTCTAACGGCCAGGGAGGAAAAAGAAAGAGAGAAACAAAGAGTCTAACGGCCAGGGAGGAAAAAGAAAGAGAGAAACAAAGAGTCTAACGGCCGGGGAGGAAAAAGAAAGAGAGAATCAAAGAATCTAACGGCCAGGGAGGAAAAAGAAAGAGAGAATCAAAGAGTCTAACGGCCGGGGAGGAAAAAGAAAGCGAGAAACAAAGAGTCTAACGGCCAGGGAGGGAAAAAGAGAGAGAGAAACAAAGAGTCTAACGGCCAGGGAGGAAAAAGAAAGCGAGAAACAAAGAGTCTAACGGCCAGGGAGGAAAAAGAAAGAGAGAAACAAAGAGTCTAACGGCCAGGGAGGAAAAAGAAAGCGAGAAACAAAGAGTCTAACGGCCAGGGAGGAAAAAGTAAGAGAGAAACAAAGAGTCTAACGGCCAGGGAGGAAAAAGAAAGAGAGAAACAAAGAGTCTAACGGCCAGGGAGGAAAAAGAAAGCGAGAAACAAAGAGTCTAACGGCCAGGGAGGAAAAAGAAAGAGAGAAACAAAGAGTCTAACGGCCAGGGTGGAAAAAGAAAGCGAGAAACAAAGAGTCTAACGGCCAGGGAGGAAAAAGAAAGAGAGAAACAAAGAGTCTAACGGCCGGGGAGGAAAAAGAAAGAGAGAAACAAAGAGTCTAACGGCCAGGGAGGAAAAAGAAAAAGAGAAACAAAGAGTCTAACGGCCGGGGAGGAAAAAGAAAGCGAGAAACAAAGAGTCTAACGGCCGGGGAGGAAAAAGAAAAAGAGAAACAAAGAGTCTAACGGCCAGGGAGGAAAAAGAAAGAGAGAAACAAAGAGTCTAACGGCCAGGGAGGAAAAAGAAAAAGAGAAACAAAGAGTCTCACGGCCAGGGAGGAAAAAGAAAGAGAGAAACAAAGAGTCTAACGGCCGGGAAGGAAAAAGAAAAAGAGAAACAAAGAATCCAACAACCAGAGAAATTTCTGCCAAATTAAAAAGAAAACCAAACGTTCAATTAAGCATGAAAACAAATGTAAAATTAAGCAAAAATGGCTTACTTTTAACAATATGTTAAAGAAAGTTGACCTCCCATCCCAAAAACATGGTAAGGTAAGAAATACAATTCTTTTTAACTTTTTGACTTAGGCGGGGTGGGAGACAACTAAATAGCCAGTATGTGACCCGTAGGTCGCGAAGGGACAGAAGGAAAGATAAAATCCAACAGGCAAGAGAAAAAGAGAGACAAAGAATCCAACAACCAGGAAACTGCCAATCCGGTACCCTCACAATGATGAGACGTTGCCACCAACCAAGCGCATTGCAGGAAAATCACGGAAGCACCAATACTGAGGTCTGAGGAGAGAAAAGAGAAAGGAGAAAGCCGGAAACCACATCATAAACAGGGAACAAAGGATGAGCCTCTTCACCTGTTCAATAGACGCGGGTGGAGCGTGAACCGGGCGACAGTTTGGTCTATCTACTCCAATTAATAAAAAAATAGAAAGAAAAATGGGTGGTGATTTACTAAGTTTTAACTTAGTTAAAGTCCACCAGTCAAAGAAATTTCTGCCAAGTTAAAAAAATAAAGAACACTAATCGTTCAATTAAGCATGAAAAGTTTCAAATTAAGCAAAGAAATGACTTACTTTTAAGAATCTCTAAAGAAAGTCACTCCGATCCCAAACACATGGTTTCTGCTACCCAGTCTTAGAAATCAAAGAACGGGTATTATCAAATCTTAAACAATGGTAGGCATCTCCCTGTATTTCTAAAGGAATTAAAATCTCTTAAACCTTTTCATAAACAAACAAATCTTAGAGTAAAAATAAAATAAAATAAAATATATGAAGAAATAATGCCTATTCTTTTTCAATGAAGAAATCTTCTGTTTATAGCCAATATATCTCATGAGTGATGGGATCGATTTTTACATCAAACTTCCATTTCACATCTTGTCATCAAAGATTACTCGAAAAAGAAAAAGAAAAAAAAATATTCGAAATTCATAAAGATTAAAACAGCTGTTTCTTTTTCTTCTTTCCTCCAATTTTTTTCTCTTTCTTTCTTTTTTTTTATCTTAGATTTATTTAGCAGACGACACCACGGCTACTTTCAAGCAGACGATAATTTCCTCTTCACCTCGCATCACAATTCACTTCGTATTCGCCTGCAATGATATCAATGGCCGGCCCCGACCTTTTTGCTGTCTTCAGTTGTGCTTCAGTGAACGTAAGTCAATATTATTTACAACATGCAGAAGCTGAGATTTCGTTTGCTTCCCAAACTTTGTTTTTTTTTCTTTTTAACTTTACTTCGGAGATTGTCTTCAAGATTTAAGAGCCAGTTTCACTCTTCTTTCATCTCCCCATTTCCCGCGTAATATCATCTTACGACCTTCAAATCTCGACAGCCATTAACAAAAGAGGCGCCATTGACCTTCGATTATTGTCTGTTGCGAAAATTGAGAAGTCTATTGGCAGTAATTATGATTATTTTGCCAATTTTCATATCTCAAAAATCGCGTTTGTGTTTTAGAAAAATTATTACTCGATGAAAGTTCGTCTCACGTCATAATGTTAGCAATTAGAAGTTCTTCTCGTCGAGTTCAGAACGTTTATCAGAAATAGGGTTTGTTCTGTATATATATTCGTGTATAAGAATACTTCATGTGTAGCCGGTTCTGGGCATAACGCTTAACTGCAACCGACAGCAAGGTCTCTGTTTAGGTGGTTGTGAGGACCATAGAACCACCTCTTAATTGCTGTTGTACCCAAGTCCACCATATCCCGGAGTGGTATCACCTGTTAAGGTCCCAGCTATGGGAAAAATAGTTAAACTACGGTCAAAACAATATGAAAGTATAAAAATACACTTTTATAGAAATATATTATAAAACAAACAGACATTTATAGAAAAATATATATTTTTGAAGTAAAAATATTACCAACAATACATTTTTGAGGGGAAAATTTTTCCCATAACACATTTTTGAAAGAAAAAATTATTCTCGGTCAAACGTTTTTGAATAGAAAGCTAGAAGGCATTTTCAGTTTTCTAAAACAGAAAACAAAAAAAAATCATTAAGATCTGACTAAATCAACCTTCTCACTCCGTTTTCAAAAATAAAAAAAAGTTTTCATCAAAATCTACATCAACCTCCTCACAAAAACCAAACATTAAAAAGTACCTTAAACCCCCATCTTGTTGGCATTAGAAACTCACAGGGGTTGATATGCCTTTAAACAAAACCCAAACTCAAACTCATGTATAGCTCGACCCCAGATTTTTTTTTGTGTGTGTAAACCTGATTTTTTCGTATAATTCGTGTATAATGCGACTCTAGCTTCTGAGCTATACTAGTCGGCCTGCCGTAGTCTAATATTGCATTAATTAAGCAATATACTTGACATAATTTTTATAAGTTTTATCCAGTTTTTTCGCAAAACTTACCCGATCAGTAAAATTTTAACGTGCTCATGTCTAACAATTGTCTCTTATATAACCTGTGTCCCTTAGTCCTAAACCCACTGCCGCGAGCGGGTCTGAGGCTTTGTAAACAATGAAAATCATTGTAAAATTGTAAAAAAAAAGCTACCTCAAAATACTGAGAACGACTTACCGTGAAATATCTAAAATGAAAATTTAAATAACTTTCTTTTGTAGTCAGTCATATAGTAATTTAATTAATTAATTTATTTAACCCGAGCCTGTTTCCTCTGGATGTGCCTTGTGGTGTAGTGGATATCGACTCGGAACGACAAATCAGGAAGCCGAGTTCGAATTCCAGTTGAATTCCTTGCAATCACTTACGCACAAATACCCTTGGAAACGGTATTAATCCGTCTCTTCCCTCAAGTTATGGGTTAAATAAAAGGACAGATTGGGTTCTATAGCATAGCCTTGGCTGGCAACCAATCAACCGCAGAAACTAATGGCAACCTACTGCTGGATAATCTTCTACCCAGTCAGTCGTGTCTCTTTTGAGACATAATCTTCAAAGCATGTCTCACATAAGGCACTTAACAGATTGACTGAATATAATAGTTGGAAACATAACTGAAACGTCTACTGGGCATAAAATGGGGGATTGGTTTTCTACTGTTACGAAGTAATAAACTGATCCCCCACTAATTATACTTATAATAATGTAATATAATATATATATCTTCTCCCTTCAGCTGTGAGCTAAATAATAGGACAGACCGGGTTTTATAGTCTTGGTTGGCAACCAGTCTACAGCAGAAAGCAACCTACTGCGGGATAATCTTCTGTCCAGTCAGTCATGTTTCTTTCAAGACATGATCTCGTGTCTTACGTAAGGCATTTAACTAACTGACTGCTTACTCTGTAACGTAAGTTTCTTTCATTTTGTCTCTACATGAAGAGCAAAACCCCAGCAAAAATGCATAGGACCTTCCAGAACATTTCACCAGTCACTGTATCGGATACAAATCCTATATCATCTAACAATTAACTAAAACACACCAAGTAAAATTGCACACCCGCAAAATCGGATCCAAACGACTAAAATAATTTTGGAAAAACTCAGACTAAAGCAAATTTCACAAGTCACTGTGAAAAGTAAAATTCCGGATCCTGATTGGATAGGAAATAGAAAATTGATCTATGGCACCAATCAATTTTTTGACACCTAAAATGAAAATGCTGCTAGAGACGGTCACATGACTAACATCAACTACTTAACCACGTTCCATGACCGGTCAAAACAGTCAGAATGGAAGCGGTATCTGATAGCATCTCGTTACATTGTAAGGAAGAAACTTCAAGCTGATTCGGTCATGTCTCGCCGACATACATTCATTCTACCTCTTCTTCCAATTTTCCTTTCTTCATTTTCACTGCACGCCGCCAACGAAAACGACAACAACAACCATAGGACACTCCAACTGCCTCTGATAAGTACAATTTCTTCATTTGTTTCACCTCCTTATCACCATGTCGCCAACCTGCCAAATTTGGGAAGGAACATAAGACTTTACATTTTGCTGAGCAGTACACGTTTCGGGACACTTCGCTACTTACTACAATCGACCATGAACGCTTACTTTCTGTAGGACATTTTGATACTTACATTTTTCTTTGAACATTTTATTTTTCTTCTTACAGTTTTGTTGGCCTACGGCCACATCGCGTTGAATACACCGGTTCTCGCTCGATCACCGAAGTTAAACAACGTTGGCCCTAGTCAGTACTTAGATGGGTGACCGCTTGGGGATACCAGGTGCTGTAAGCGTTTAGTGACGGATGTGCGTGCTTACGGCCATATCACGTTGAATACGCCGGTTCTCGCTCAATGACCGGAGTTGAGACTGGTCAGTACTTAGATAGGTGACCGCTTGGGGATACCAGGTGCTGTAAGCGGTTAGTGACGGATGTGCGTGCTTACAGCCATATCACGTTGAATACGCCGGTTCTCGCTCGATCATCGAAGTTAAGCAGCGTTGAGCCTGGTCAGTACTTAGATGGGTGACCGCTTGGGAATACCAGGTGCTGTAAGCGTATAGTGACAGATGTGCGTTGTGGTGCAGTGGATAACGGCTCAGAAAGAGAAATCGCTGAGCCGAGTTCGAATTCCAGTTGAATACCCTGCATTCACTTAAGCATTGATACCCTTGGGAAAGGTTTTAAACCGTCACTTCCCTCCAGTTATGGATTAAATAACAGGGTAGGACTTGGGGACCCTGCCCTTAAAAAAATCCCAATGAATCTTGATACTCGTAAAGAAAAATGTATTACTAGACACCAAAAAACTTATATAAAGAAAATAAGGTATTACAAGCAATAAATAAATGAAATTTAGTTGGCAATAAATGACCCGCCGAGGTTGATTTGCCATAAAAACCAACCAACCTACAGTTTTGGTATCCTGTTAATATTTTATGCTTCCACATTTCAACCTTTAACTTTTTGATATATTTAAATTATGGGGTTGAAAGATCGTGAATATGACAATAAATACAAGAGAATCAATCCAAAGTATGTAAATAGTGTAAATAATTACAATACCTCATCTTACAAATACAGAGAGATCTTGAAGAAGGCCTGAGCGTACAACGATCGAAAAGTCACGAATATGACAACAAAGAAAAAAAAGTTCAGTTCAAACAATGTAAATAAATTAAATAATTACAGTGCCTGGACAGACCCTGAAGCATGACGGGGGCGTAAAACAGTGAAAACTTCGTGAATATGCCAACAAAGATAAGAACAACAATCTGAACAAATTTAAATATTATAATCAATAACAATACCTCATCTCAGAAATATAGACAAATATAATGAGAATTACTATTCAAAAAGTTAAATACCTAGGAAGTGTTCTCACAGGAGATGGAAAGTGCGACACAGAGATCCGAAGGCAAATTGGCATGGCTAAGGACGCGTTCCAGAAGCTGAGTAAAGTATTAAGACACAGGAAAATTTCACTAGAAACAAAGAAGAGAGTGCTAGAATTGCTATGTGATGTCTGTTCTTCAATATGGCATTGAAGGTTGGACAATATCATCAAAGATGAAGGAAAGACTCAAAGCAAACGGAATGTGGCTCTACAAAAGCATACTGGATAAAAAGTAGGGGATCAGTTCCATATCACAATCAATATATAAACTGATGCCTAACTTTGTGGTCAGACCAGTTTTCTATACATTTATATTCCTGAGATCCAAAAACACAAGAATTCATTCCAGGAGCTGAGAAGAGTATTAAGAAACAGGACAATTTCACTAGAAACAAAGAAGAGAGTACTGGATTGCTATGTGTTGTCAGTTCTTCAATATGGCAGTAAATGCTGGACAATATCATCGAAGGTGAAAGAAAAACTTGAAGTAACTGAAATTTGGTTCTACAGAAGCATACTAGAGATAAAGTGGGGGATCAATTTCATATTACAATCAATATATAAACTGACCCCTCACTTTATGGTCACAGAAGTTTCTATACATTTATTTTCCTTTCTATACATTTATATTCATCTGCAAACTAAGGATTAAACTTCGAAGAATGAAGAAGCCCAGCACATTACTAAGGCTGCAATACAACACACTTGTGAATGACCTCACCCTGCAGAAAAAATACACTAACAGCGTGAGAAAGAAATATATACAGAAGGTAGCGGTGGAGAGTGACAAAAAAGGACTAGAAATAAACTTTAAGAAAACTGAATGCTTGGTTATCAACAAAAGGTGCAATCCAAAATGCCAAATACAAGTGAGTGATACCAGAATCAAGCAAGTACAAAAATTTAAATACCTATGAAGTGTTCTAACAGGAGATGGAAAGTGCGACACAGAGATCCGAGGGCAAAATGGCATGGCAAAGGATGCATTCCAGAAGCTCAGTAAAGTACTAAGACACACGAAAATTTCATTAGAAACAAAGAAAAGAGTGCTGAATTGCTATGTGATATCAGTTCTTCAATACGGCAGTGAATGCTGAACAATATCATCGAATATGAAGGAAATACTAAAAGCAGTTGAAGAGTGGTTCTACAGAAGGATGCTGCGGATATCATGGATCGAGCATGCGAGCAATGATAAGGTGTTGGATAGAATGGCAACGAAAAGAAAATTAATCGTGAGCATCAGGAAGAGACAACTGAAGTTCCTGGGACATGCAATGAGGAAGGAAGGCTTGGAGAACCTGATACTGACAGTCCAGATAGAAGGAAAAAGAGACAGAGGAAAGCAACGGATAACATATTTGAAGGGCCTGAGCAGGTGGATGACAGAACGGATGTTGCGTGGTGTAACAAGAGAAAGCGTGGTAAGAGCTACCAGGGATAGGGAGACGTGGAGAGCCATAATCGCCTACGTCCTGAAAGGACAGCGCACATAGAAGAAGAATATGTATTCCAACTGTTTATAAGAAATTATAATGGGGATATAAAATGGGGGATCAAATCTCTATTATAATCGATATATAAACTGATCCCTCATTTTGTGGCCACGTTAGTTTCTATACATTTATATTCTAGATTTATGGTCTTTAGCTAGTGGATGACAGAGCAGGGTTTGGGTGGTGCAATAGGAGAAAGCGTGCTAAGAGCCACCAGGATAGGAAGACGTGGAAAGCCATGATCGCCTACGTCCTGAAAGGACATGGCACATAAAAGAAGTAGACATATGCCAACTGTTTATAAGAAATTATAATGGTGATATAAAATGGGGGATCAAATCTCTATTATAATCAATATATAAACTGATCCCTCATTTTGTGGCCACGTTAGTTTCTATACATTTATATTCTAGATTTATGGTCTTTAGCTAGTGGATGACAGAGCAGGGTTTGGGTGGTGCAACAGGAGAAAGCGTGCTAAGAGCTACTAGGGATAGGAAGACGTGGAGAGCCATGATCGCTTACATTCTGAAAGGACAGGGCACAGTGAAGAAAAAGAAGAATTCATCAGAAAGTCCGAAAAGGAAAAAAATATATTTCTAGTTAATTATAAATTATTGGAAATGTTAATTATATTTTGACTATTTTTTTTTTTTTTACTGCAGATTTCTTTGTCATTTTATTCGTATTTATTTTTCGTGTTGCAAATGTTCGAAACGCAGACATATTCAGTATTTTCATGTTCGTTTGGTTATAGGCTCTTTCATATTTTTTTTCCGGTAAAATACTTTCATTTCCCGCCTTCTTTATCAGTTATACTTCAACGCCATCTTTATTCTGCTTAAGATTTTTACCCACTTTTTTTTTTGTAACTTTCGACATTACTCTCATTTTGTCTGTATATTTTCTGGACGTTTTATTGTTTACCATCTTTTTGATTATGCAAACTTCTCTTACATATTCATGATCTCTCTCTCTCTCTCTCTCTCTCTCATATATATATATATATATATATATATATGTATGTATGTATGTATTATTTTCCACAAGCTGATCTAGACAAAGTTTTCTTTAGTTGTATCATCTTATATGTTGTATCTAATAACGATAAAAAAGAACTTGTATTTAACTTTGCTGTTCTCCTTTGTTCGATAAATTACGTTTACATTTTTCGTTGAAAAAGTTTCAACTTCTGATAATAAAAATTTCGTTTATTTTGATCATTTTTTTTTTACTCCAAACTAGAAAAAAATTGAAGACGTGTTATAAATAAAAGCCAACTCAGACACAATTCTTGCTTGCTAAAAAAAATACATCGTCTTCAAAAATATTTTAAATCCAATGGAAGAACAGTTGCCTCAGAAAAAAACAAATAATGGCGAAAGACCTAAAAAAATTAATTGAAACAACAATAAAATAAATTTCTGTAAAACGTTAGATTTTTTTTTTTTCGGATGTGTGTAGTTAAAACCAAAATAGAGAATATGAAGATATTTCTTAAAGAAAAAAAGTTGCATGGATTTCTATCAAAGAAGATTGGTTTGAGATAAGAGAGAAAAGGAAATCGTTGGCAAGCGATAGTGAGATCACTTGACGACGCCATCTTGTTATTAACGCTAAGTGGCCTGTAGTCAAAAATGACAATCGATTTGATAGTGACGTGTCGACATTTGATGTGGAATCTTCTGATCACACGTACACGATTCTAAGTGAAACGAAAACGTCTTAAAATAGGGTGATGTCCCCCAACTACACAACTGTCAAAATGCAGTCAGGTCTCCGATGTCAGTCAGGCTGAACTAATCGATAAATTCAAGTTGACGTCAGTTCGAATAATTCTCCTAGCGACTGAAATCTTTCACGTTATTTTTTGTTCATGAATTTAAATCGTTCTCAAAGATTTGATTTTTTAAAATAATTTAACTTGAGTTAATGAAAGGCTATTTTTTTCTCTGCATTGCAAACATTAATTATTTGAGATTATTAAAATTTTACTATTTTCAAAAAATTAAAAAAAAAAACAAGCGTTATCATTTTATACACCGGGGAATATTTGGGTGTAAGGTTTAGTAAACTTGTTTCAACGTGGTGTAATTTTTAGCAAGCTTATCTCGCTGAAACAATTGTATTTGAGTAGTGAGTTTAAACCACACTGGATGCTCCTTGTATTCGATTTTTCTGAACCAAACTAAATCTTAGTTAATCGAAAGGCAGTTCGACATGTTGCAAGAGGGAACAAGCTTGTCTCGGTAGATGAATTACGATTAAATAATAAGGTCGATCCTTACATAGGGGTGCATATTTTTGGTCTCAGGATACTCCGGAAAGTGTATTAAAATAATCCAGAACATTAGCTGGGAACAAACCACATGAAAACGTTGTGCAGCGTCTCTTAAAGAGTGATCATGGCTCACGAAAATTTGCCGTCACTTAATAACATTTGTCTTTTTGCTCTCTCTCACAGTCTCTGCTCTGCTATCCATTAACTTAATCTCGCCAGGTAGGTTGCACGTTACTTTTTTTCTTCTCTATTTTTTTAATCTGTCCTCTGAGTATCAAATTTTCTAAGCACTCTTTCTTTATTATGAGGTTCAGACACATGTACTTTCTTTCTTCTTGTTAAGTATAAATAAACTCTTAGTTCTCGTTTTCCCTGCAAATTTCTCGTTCATCAAATATTCAAGTAATTGTGTTCTCAACCTCATATAGAATCGCTTTACTTTATAGCTTTCCTTTAAGTCTCTTCCCCTGTGAGGAGATTGTCCAATATTCACTCCCATATTCTTCTTCTATGTGCCCTGTCCTTTCAGGACGTAGGCAATCATGGCTTTCCACATCTCTCTATTCCTGGTGACTCTTCTTAGCACGCTTTCTCCTGTAATAACTCGCAACCCTCCTTCCTCCTTCCACCTGATCAGGTACTTCAAATAAGTTATCCGCTGCTTTCCTCTGTCCCTTTTTTCCCTCTAGCTGGCCTGTGAGTATCAGGTTCTCCAAGCCCTCTTTCCTCATTGCATGTTATTAGATGAAGGCAATAGTCTGAATAATGTAAATACTACCTCATCTCAAGAAGATAGACAAATAGATTATCTATTATTAAACCTCGTACAAATGACAACAAAGATGAGGACAATAGTCCGAATAATGTAAATACTGTAAATACTACCTCGTCTCAGAAATATAGACAAATAGAATGATCTATTATTAAACGTCGTACAAATGGCAACAAAGATGAGGACAATAGTCCGAATAATGTAAATACTGTAAATTCTACCTCATCTCAGAAATATAGACAAATAGAATGATCTAATATTAAACGTCGTACAAATGACAACAAAGATGAGGACAATAGTCCGAATAATGTAAATACTGTAAATACTACCTCGTCTCAGAAATATAGACAAATAGAATGATCTATTATTAAACGTCGTACAAATGGCAACAAAGATGAGGACAATAGTCCGAATAATGTAAATACTGTAAATTCTACCTCATCTCAGAAATATAGACAAATAGAATGATCTATTATTAAACGTCGTACAAATGGCAACAAAGATGTGGACAATAGTCCGAATAATGTAAATACTGTAAATACTACCTCATCTCACAAATATAGACAAATAGAATGATCTATTATTAAACGTCGTACAAATGGCAACAAAGATGAGGACAATAGTCCGAATAATGTAAATACTGTAAATACTTCCTCATCTCAGAAATATAGACAAGTAGAATGATCTATTATTAAACGTCGTACAAATGGCAACAAAGATGAGGACAATAGTCCGAATAATGTAAATACTGTAAATACTACCTCATCTCAGAAATATAGACAAATAGAATGATCTATTATTAAACGTCGTACAAATGGCAACAAAGATAAGGACAATAGTCCAAATAATATAAATACTGTAAATACTACCTCATCTCAGAAATATAGACAAATAGAATGATCTATTATTAAACGTCGTACAAATAGCAACAAAGATGAGGACAATAGTCCGAATAATGTAAATACTGTAAATACTACCTCATCTCAGAAATATAGACAAATAGAATGATCTATTATTAAACTTCGTACAAATGGCAACAAAGATGAGGACAATAGTCTTGGATGACTAATACTACATAACAGTTCTGTAGTTTTGTCTTCGTTCCATCCTTTTAAGTCTCTTCATCTCTGAAGCGTTTTTCTACCATTCATTGCAACATAGGAGAACTGATACTATATACTAGTCCTCAGCTTATTTTCTTGTTTCTAATATATACGAATAGAAAATGAATTTAGCTGTAACAAAAAAACAAAAACTTAATATTTCCAACTGATATTGAGTGAAAAGTCTGTTATACGAATAATCATTATTATTGGACAAACTTTTAACAGCATACAGATAGGATATCATGACAGACAGAAAGAGGATTCGCAGTACAAAGAGAAGAGAGCTGGAAGAAAATATTTAAGGAAAATTGTTTGGTAGCAAAGAGTCAGCAAGATTCGTGTTACCAATTAGATGTATCAGTAACGAAATGAAGCAATAACAAAAATTTTAAAATCTGGGAATAGTTTTAGGAGATATGTTGTGGATTCCGGGTGATAAACAACACAAAATAATAAATAACAAAATCAGATATGGAGATAGAAAATGTAAGTTATATTGAACAAAATATACAAACTATAACAAGGGGTCAGTCAATTAAGGAATACTATTAGTAGAAATCAATGTATACAGTCTTGCCGTGAAATATTCTGTCCGGGTAATGAGTCTATATCCAAACAACTCCAACTAACTCTGTACCAACTTACTGACCAACTAATTTATTTACCAACCTTCCCACGCAAGGTTAGATGTGACACAAGGTCATTTTATAGCGGGGCTTCCCGGCCATATAGCCGGGCCAAAAAATGTCTGTCTATTTTTACCGAGTCGTGATTCTACCTTTCGGCAGAACCACGACTGGGTTAGTGCTCTCTCCTCGGAAGCAGAGAGCGCCCTCTACCCGAAGGCAGAGAGCTGACAGTGTCATAGCAGCAGAGGCAAATGCTGACTGAACCATTTACCAATCTACAACGGTATTTACCAACCCTCCCACGCAAGGTTAGATGTGACACAAGGTCTATTTACTGAGGGTCTTCCCGGTCATATAGCCAGGCCAAAAAATGTCTGTCTATTTTTCCCCAGTCGTGATTCTACCCTTCGGTGGAACCACGACTGAGTTAGTGCTCTCTGCTCGGAAGCAGTGAGCGCCCTCTACCCGAAGGCAGAGTGCTGACAGTGTCATAGCAGCAAGAGGTAAATCCGAGACTTACAACGGTATTTATCAACCTTCCCACGCAAAGCTATATATGTCACAAGGTCTATTTATTGTGGGTCTTCCCGGCCATATAGCCAGGCCAAAAAAATGTGTCTATTTTTCCCCAGACGTGATTCTAGCCTTCAGCGGAACCACGACTGGGTTAGTGCCCTCTACTCGGAAGCAGAGAGCGCCCTTTACCCGGAGACAGAGTTCTGACAGTTTCATAGCAGCAAGATGTAAATCCAAGACTTACAACTGCTGTTCACTGTATAGGCAGGATTATATGTACACATCAGGCGTGTCTATTCTTTTATACAAAAGGAGCGATCCCAGAACAATATGATAGAAAGCGTTGCACTAAAATTCAATGAAGAATTAGAACAGAGATGTAAGACTTCAAAAACTAAGTAAAAGATTAAGAAACTGGAAAGTTAAATTCTAAACAAATATAACGGTGCTCAGATTTGATGTAATATCAATGATCCGATATGGCAGTGAATGTTGTACAATTTTATCACGGATTACGAGAAGAATTGTGGCATCTGAGATATGGTTTTACAGACAGACGCTGCGAATAACATGGACAAAGCAAGTAAACAAATAGGAAGTTTAAAGGAAAATAATAACGAAACGGAACTTTTTCCGGAAGAAATTTCGAAATTTCTAATTCACACAGTAAGAAAATAAATCTTCCCAAGAATACTGAAAGCACATTTAGGATAAAAAACCGATGAATAGACTTTCATAACAAATAATAACGAACAGTAGGATGTGCGCTGTGGTACAGTGGAGATATCGGCTCGAGTTCGAATTTCAATTGAATTGCTTGCATTCACTTGCGCACAAATACACCTGGGAAAGTTATTAATCCGTTTCTTCTTTCCAGTTATGGGTTAAATAACAGAACAGTTCTATAGCCTTGGCTGGAATCCAATCTACAGCAGAAAATAATGGCAACCTATTGCGGGATAATATTTTACCCAGTTGGTCATGTCTCTTTCGAGACATGATCGGCCAAGCGTGTATCACGTATGATTAAAGAGCAGTAAAGCAATGTAATGACCAGCGGTAGCAGTAACAAGACTAATAAGTAGGTTGTCTGGCCAAAAACATTTGAACGGATATGGCATAAATATACCTTATTCCTATTCCCTCGTCGATTAGTAGATAAATAATATTAAGATGGGTCACCATTTAAAGTTGAGACGGAACGGAGAAATGGAATTAATGAATGCTGTTTTCACAGAGACTTTTTATAACATACACAAATATTACATATACATATAAACAAGTGTCCACAAGTGGAGAAATACCTATATAATACGTCCAACGCAAAGCAAAGTGTCAGAAGGAACAAAAGGAAAAGTCTTAAACTGAAAATACCTGTTCGGCCATTGTCATGATTCCACATTTGAAGAAGCCGAATTCATCTGTATCTGAAAGTGATATGGCAAGCTTCATCTCTGTTGCCACGGGCCGGCAGTAGTTTTCTTAAATTAAACTGGTTAATTTTGTAATATATTTTAAAAAGCAAAGTTGGTAAATTTCTACATACAATTCAACATTTTTATATACCCATATCAATTATTTTTAAAATTTTTCAAGTCAATATATTTGTTACTAAAAGTAATATTATCGATAAAATATTAATTTTTGGTTCATTTTTGTTCAGATGGGTAAATGTCTGTGTAAGAAAATTAGCAGTTACATTAATTAATTTGTTTTTTACAAGACAATATCAACATTCTTCATATGTTATGAAGAAGAAACAAATTATTCATAAAAATGAATTTCATAATCAAAGTAATAATAGCATAATGAAAAAAATAATAGCATAATGAAAAAATAAATGAACTTTCTTTGAAAAAATTATTAATGACATTTTTTTTTTTTTTTGAGAATTTTTAGTAGAAAATGGGATGGCGATATTGACGCGCCAATGATGTCGTCTTTTTGATATGTTCATGGTAATTTTTTAGAATAGTTGTAAAATAATAAATTTATTATTGAATTTAATTTTTGATATTACCTTTATGTGATAGACTTTTTAATAATAAGTGCCATTTTTCATTAATTTAGTATTGAAAAACATTACAATTTTATTTTTTTAATATTTTCTATTTATTTACAAAGAACAGAAAATTTCAAGATAATTTCTTTTGAAAAATGGCTGTTATCTAAAAAGAAAAACATAAATTATTCCAAAATATAATTTTATACTTAATATATGTATTATATATAATAATAATATTATAATATATTATTATATATATAATAATATTATAATATATATAAAATTTTATACTTAATATAGTTGAAGAGAAATGGAGAAACATTACGTATAAATTAAACTTGTGATGAAATTCTTAATGACATTTATGAATTTCCCACCGAAAAAGTTTGTTTAAATATAAAGTATGCAAAGTTCAAACAAAATAAAAAATATACTTGCATCGATACCTTAAATAATGCCTGGTTATCTAGACTAAAAAAGAACAATATATATATATGAAGTTATATTTTTGTTCTTCCTCAGTGACGGTTGTGTGAAATGATAGTCAGAAGGAATCACGCACATACGAGGGAGATGTCGGGGGACATGCGGCTGATGTCTTCTCTTCTTCTATTTTATCTGCCTTCTATTGATTTTCTGCCAGTTTTTTCCTTTCGGTCAGAAACAAAAACAATCTATAGACGCTGAAATCTCTACGTCTTAATTTTGTCATCTATGGCTAGGCAAATCCTTCAAACATTTTAACCGCATATTGCCTTTAAAGCAGGCTGTCTTTGATGTAATCACACTTCTGTCAGTCATGTTTATAACTTCTGCCTTCGACGTCGAATATACTTGTATCGGTCTTTATTTTTGATGTTGATCATATTTCTGTCGGTTCACATAAATATATTACAATCAATCAGCCAGTTAAGTGCCATACATGATACACGCTTGGGAGATCATGTCTCTTTCGAGACATGACTGACTGGGTAGAAGATTATCGCGCGGTAGCTTTACATTGCTTTCTGCGGTAGACTGGTTGCCAGCCAAGGCGATAAAACCCAATTTGTCCTGCCATTTAACTCATAGCTGGAGGGAGAAGATATAGATTATATTACATTAGTATATTAAGTATAATTAGTAGGGGTTTAGTTTATTACTTCATAACCATAGAAAACCGATCCCCCACTTGACTTCAGACTCGTGGTGTTGTATTTAGTAGAGAAGCCACCACACTGCGATCTAATGAGACAAAGCCCTCGACCGACTCGATTCGTCCTCAGCCTATATTAGAATAATAAATATAAATTAAGCCAAAGTTAAAAAGAAAAAAAATTCTTTAAATGAATGTATTACTCCATTTCTAGCAACGGACTTTCGTGTAATGATTGCTCGACCTCAGTCACTGACACGTCTAAATTCAGTGTAAAGTGTATTGTTTTTCACACAGGACATAAAATAAGATTTAAACATTTAGCAATCCTTTTTATTTTTGTCTGATGTTTGCAGATATTTTTTTACCTGATATCTCAATCAATGACTATCTCTTTCTCTCTTCCATTTATCATTTTTTATCGAAACTTAATTATAAATGGAACTTTGTCTGTGTGTGAGTGTATGTGTGCGTGTCTGTGTGTGTGTCCGTCACCTATAGACTCCGAAACGGCTGAATCAATTTTCTTTAAAATTTACACAGTTGTACTATAAGCGTCTACGAGTGTTCTTAGCTAAGTGTTGTGTCGAGGTAATCGAAAAAACGGGTTATAGAAGGAGTGGTCCGATTTTAATCAAATTTGATACACTCATAGACAAAGACATAAGAAACTATATTCAAAAGTTTTAAGCTTACATTTCTTACAATGGTGCAGAAAATTGATAATATATACATATATAACAGGCAAGATGTTTGTGTGTGTGTGTGTCTGACCCAGAGTGGTAGCACCTGTTAGGGTCTCAGCTATGGGCAAATAGTTAACCTCCAAACTGGGGTCAAAACCCAATGAAAAATCCAAATCTGATTAAATCAACCTTCTCATTGAACTGAAGATTAAAAAGAATACTTTAAAACCCCAATTTTTTGGCATTAAATGACCCACGGAGGTCGATATGCCGTTAAACAAAACTCAAACTCAAACTAAAGTACGGTGATCAAACGAGAATCAGAGTTTCAGCGAGATTCCACCTTAATCCATTTTAACCCAGTGTTCCCATTTGAGGATCGCATAAAAAACTGTAAAAAATAATGGGTATAAATCATTATATAAAACCATTATTATATATAGGAAGTGAGGACATAATGATTCATCAATAAAATCACCTTCCAAATATTGCCCGGTTGGAAAAAATATTCTTGTGATTTGTAAATGAATTTAATGTTCTAAAACCTGAGGACACTGGGTTAAAATGGGTTAAGTTAACCTGCGATCGTCATTATTTTTCCAGTTAGCGCATTTTGTGATCCCCACTCCCAGCAATCGTAATCGTGGTTCATGGTGACATTCAAGGCAAAATATTGCAATGGCTTGGGCGTTCTTTGTGGACCTGGGAATTTTGCCATTACAGCGTTCATTTCCTACTATTAAAGACTCAAAGGCGCAGGCTGGCGACTGTCCGATGACCGCATGAAACAGGTTGGTTTGAGAAACTCTTACGACTACATTCACACCGTTTAGCCTACGCAGTGCCCGTACGACTTCTAAGGGCCGTAGAGTCGGGTGTAGGCTGTGGACCAGTACAGTTCGGCATCCCAATTCACCTGACTAAAGCGAAACGACCGCCTCATTGCAAAAGTACTACGACTGACGATATACCCGACAATCTTAACCTGGAATAAGCTATTTTAAAAAATAGGTAACTTATAATTTTAATTCGTTCTCTGCGTTGTGGTGCAATGGATAATGGCTCGGAACGACAAATCGGGAAGGCGAGTTCAAATTCCAATTGAATTCCTTGCATTCACTTACGCACAAATATCCTTGGGAAAGGTATTAATTCATCTCCTTCTTCTCGTATGGGTTAAATAAGACAGATTGGGTTATATAGCCTTGGCTGGCAACTACTCTACCACAGAATGCAATGGCAAGCTATTGCGGGATAATCTTTTGCCCAGTTAGTCATGTTTTCTTCCGAGACATGATCGCCCAAGCGTGTATCACGTATGGTACTTAACTGACTGATAACTCTAATTCGTTCTTGCTGATTGAAAATTCGTTGGGATTTGAAATCCTCTTTAATTAAAAAGAAAAACTTTTTATTTTTATTTTAATTCAATAAAACAAAAGTGTGCCAACGAAAATAACACCAATATTTGTCAGGATCGGGAAGACTTATACAGAGTTGTTACAATTCAGATAATCAAACTAAAGATCAATTTTTGGCGTACCTGAGGGAAACTATCTTATCGATTACACCCTAAGTTTTTCGATTGACAAAAAAATATTTGGAAAAATTTCAATATTTCAACAATTTTAGGTGGGTGCTCAGTTTTTCATACAACGTTATAGTAAATCGATCCTCCATTTTGAAACCACTAGCCGGTACGACATTACCACCACCTGTAAATTGGTTGATTATCTTTTTATTTTTTTACGTTTTAAGTGCAATCTTATCGATTAAACTTTCCGATTGAAAAAAAATTTGTGAAAATTTCAATATTTAAACAATTTTTTTTTTGGGTGGGTAAGTTTTTCATGCAACCTTATATTAAATCGAACCTATGCAATTAACTTTTTTGCTTGCGTATATTCCACTACTGAATCCTTTGCGAAGTTTTTGAATAAAGCCATTCTTGGAGTTTCCGCGGAAGATGCCATCGTAAGAACTGAAGAAAACTTGAAAAAAACAAAAACAAGAGCAACAACTCGTCCAAAAACACACAGACAAAAAAAAAAACAAAAAAACAAAACAAAACAAATCGACCCCAACGCGAGTGGTTCCAAAATGGAGGGTCGATTTACTATAACGTTGTATGAGAAACTGAGACCCCACCTAAAATTGTTTGAATATTGAAATTTTTCCAAATGTTTTTGATAATCGGAAAATTTATTGCTGCCATATCTGGTCGGGTGCCCCTGCTGCTCTCCTTGGGCTTCTTGACAAAATACAAAGGAGGGTCTGTAACGTGGTTGATACTGACTTGGTAGACCGGCTGCAACCACTCTCTCACCGGCGTGATGTGGCTTCCCTGTGCCTCTTCTACAAGTACTTTCACGGCTTCTGCTCCGATGAACTTAGATCACTGGTGCCGCCTAAGCACGAATTTACACGAGATACTAGATTAGCAACTAGGTCCCACCCTTTTCCAGTTAAACAGATAAGATGTAACCGTAAATTCTACTCCAACAGCTTCTTTTCTCGCGCTTCCCGCCTGTGGAACTTCCTTCCACAAGTCTGCTTTCCCGACAGCTACAATCTCCAGGTGTTTAAATGTAGGGTCAATAGACACCTCCTATCACACTAACTCCCAATTATTCTCAGAACACTCTCATCTACCCAACCCTCATTCTCGGTATCCTTACCCGCTTATCAACCACCCTCTGACATTTCCTATATTTAACCATTCTCGGTATCCCTACCCGCCTATCACCCACCCTCTGACATTTCCTATATTTAACCATTCTCGGTATACCTACCCGCCTATCACCCACCCTCTGACATTTCCTATATTTAACCATCCTTTCTCCACTCTATGTAGCCCCCTGCGCAGTAGTGGCAGGGACATGCCTTGCTCGGGGTGAAACGCTTATAAAAAAAAAACCCGATAAGACTGCGCTGAAAAAAGTAAAAAAATAACGAAAGAAAAACAACAAATTTAAAGATGGTGATAGTTTCTTTCAGGTCGGCCCAGTTTTTTTCTATTATTTCTTTCAGTTTCCATACCCAACGCCCACTGATTCTCTTGCTCATAAATTAACTATTGAAGAATTCATGTGAACTTGGTAAACCTGACAAGGCTGGGAAAGGAAAAAAAGTCAATTTTCAGAGGATAAATAGACTTTAATTTAATAAGGAAAGAAGACATTAAATGTTGACCGGGATTCCTTCCTGTCATCATGTTTTGTTTTATTTTGGTTTTCTTCATTTTTCCTTTGACGTTTTAAGCAAGAAATTAATTTCATTTTAAACATTATATTTGAGCGCTAATTCAATTGAAATATCTTTCTTTTATAGACAGAAATTTTAATGGAAAATTGTTTAATGGAAGATTATTTTCAATATTGTTTCACCTGAAGCAAGAGGAAACCAATGGATTTCAATTTAATTCAAAACGTTTTTTTAACTCGAAGATTACGAATTCAAAAAAATATATATAAATATCTATATAACACACACAGACGCTTACATCTCATCTGACCGAAAATAATCCATTGATTTCAAATTTAACGACAAGCGGCTCTGTATCATTGACGGAATTGAGAGGGCATGACGGATGCCTGTTTGGTCGGGTCGTTGTATTATGGATGACCATCGCCTTACTTAATATTTTAGATGTATACGAAGATTCACCTAAAAACAAAGAATTCACTCTAATTTCACTGGCATTTTCTTTTGATATATCTGAACTTATTTTATAAATGGAACGTTGTCTGTGTGTGTGTCTGTCTGTGTGTGTCTGTGTCCGTTACCTATAGACTCCGAAACGGCTGAACCGATTTTCTTGAAAATTTAAACAGTTGTACTATAAGCGTCTGCGAGTGTTCTTAGCTAGGTTTTGTGTCGAGGTACCCCCGATAAATATCGAAAATCGATAATCAAAAAATCGAATTATAGGAGTGGTCTGATATTAATCAAATTTGATACACTCATAGATAAAGACATAAGAAACGATATTCAGAAGTTTCAAGATTGCAGTTCTTACAATAGTGCAGAAAATTATATATATATATATATATATATATATATATAAAAGGCAAGATGTTTGTGTGTATGTCTGTTTATTTGCCTGTATGTCTGTATGTTTCAGCCCTTTTATCTTAGTTTTTGCTTCGGGTTTAGCTCTCAGTAGGTATAATTGTAGTTCTTAGTCTCAGCCATGATATCATTTACTCAGAGGATTTATTTTGCCTTAAAAATTCAGTTTACGATGAAAAAAACTTATTTGATATCGATAACAGGAAATCAAAATTTGACTTACATTCACTCATTTTTCTTTCAGTCTACGGTTTCGCTTTAAGTGGAAACAACTATTGCTTTTTAGTTTTTCGTGCCAACGTCCACAGAGCCATGGATTAGTTTTAAAGCTTTCATTACACCCGAGCAACGCCGGGCTATACTGATAGTATATATATATATATATATACTAGGTGCGATTGGTAAATTATTTTATTATTTCAAATATTCTTTAGGCTGAGTCTGAGCTACAGGACCGTGGATTAATTTTAAAGCTTTCATTACACCCGAGCAACGCCGGGCTATACTGCTAGTTGAATATAATACACACTCTGCTAGCTTTCGGCTCGGCGACAACTGGTCGATGACCGAGTTGAATACATGAAAGACGGCCCCGATCTAGCGCTCATTGTCATTGGCATTAAAACCGTTGAGTACACAACGTTTTTCACGCCTTTGCGGTCAGAGATTTCTAACACTGTCGACCTCCCCAGGGAGATCAACAGACGACAAGACTACTGGTGTCATGGATGTGACTTCTAGAGACGACTATGGTGAAGATGCGATATCTGCATATGCACCAAACTACGAGTTTACAACGCCACCGTCTTCCTCTCTGTGCGACTATACGACGCCGATATGTGACCTCCCATCAAGATCATCGTTTCCTGTACCCATAACTTCGAATGCCGCACCATCAGAACCATCCGGTGGATCTACTGGTCCGATCTTGTGCCTAGTGATACGGAAGACTGGTCAGATAAACAACCTTCTTACCATCATTCAACGCCGTGTTGGATGCTTCGATCACGCCCTGCGACGACCTGATGGCTATTCTACCAGCGTCATCTTCTAGTTTGACCCGTTATCAACAACTGGTGATGAAGCAAACATCGCAAGCACGTCATCAGAACCTTCAAAGACCCAGGAAAATTTCCCTAGAAACAAAGAAGCTAAAATCACCAAGAGTTGAAATGTAAGGTTAATAGACACTTCCTAACACACTAACTCGCATCCATTCTCTCAAACACTCTTCCCATCTACCCAACCCTCATCCTCGGTATCCTTACCCGTCTATCACCCTCCTTCTGACATTTTTATATCTAACCACTCTTTCTCATCACTTTCCCCTATGTAACCCCCTGCGCAATAGTGGCAGTGGAATGCCTTGCTTGGGGTGAAATGATTAAAACAAAATGATTTTCTGCATCTCCTCTATACATAGAGTGCGATTTCTGTTTAGTGTAAATAAACTAAATGTTCCAGAAGCTGAGTAAAGTACTACAACATAGGAAAATTTCCCTAGAATCAAAGAAGAGACTGCTAGATTGCTATGTAATGTCAGTTCTTCAAGACGGAAGTGAATGCTGGACAATATCATCGAAGATGTGGAAAAAACTTGAAGCAGCGGAAATGTGGTTTTACAGAAGGATGCTGCGGATATCATCGACCTAACATGTGATCAATGATGAAGTTTTCGAAAGGATGGAAACGGAAAAGAAATTAATACTGAGCATCAGGAAGAGACAAGTGAAGCACCTGGGACATGCAATGAGGAAGGAGGGCTTGGAGAACCTGATACTTACAGGCCAGATAGAAGGAAAAAGAGACTGAGAAAGGCAGCGGATAACATATTTGAAGGGCCTGATCAGGTGGATGACGAAACGGTGGTTGCGTGGAGTAACAGGAGAAAACATACTAAGAGCCACCAGGGATAGGAAGACTTGGAGAACCATGATCGCCTACGTCCTGAAAGGATAGGACACATAAAAGAAGAGAAGAATATGTTGCCGGAGACCGTGAGAGATAGTGGAACATGCTCTCTCGTTATCTCTCCACTTTCATCGCATGAAATTTAGCCTCAGGAGAAGCCATATCAACTGCTAGGAATTTGTTTCACCGGTTCGTCCTAGATATTTTTTTCGTTAGTATCTGTCTGAGACATTAGTCTGCCATCCCCCATGCATTAAATCTGGTTCGGGTCTTCTGATATGTATTTAATGATCCTTGATATAATAAAGGCATATACGCTGATGACACTACGGTTTACTCTCGCCTCGATCAAAAATCTGACGAGGCTGACGAAGCAAGGCTCGCTTCCGAGCATGAAAAGAACATCCAATCCGTGGCGGCGCAGGGTAAGAAACGGCTCGTGAATTTTAATGCTTCCAAATCGAAACTATTGAACATCACAGACAACTGCTCCTACCCCTCATTAGCATGGATCAGACTAGTCTCCCTGAAAGCAAAACATTGCGCTTCCTCGAGCTTACACTCACAACAGACCTCAAGTAGAATGCTTATATAGAATTCATAGTTAAATCTGATGGTAAGTAAGTCGGTTTTCTGTGTAGGGCCAGAAAGTTTTTCCCGTCTGAAAGAATCCTGCACACATATAAATCTACTATCCGCCGGTGCATTGATAATGGCTGCCATATCTGGTCGGGTGCTCCTGCTATCCACCTAGGGGTCCCTGACAAAATCCAACGGAGAATCTGTAATGTGATTGATCTTGACTTAGCCTCCCCCTCTGCATTGAATTTTGCTGCCATATCTGGTTGGGTTCTCCAGTTATCCACATGCGCAGTATGTCATTTTGCAGTTTACATGACTTCGTGAGAGTTATGGGAGAGGAAATGTGCAAGATATAGTTCGTTTTTTATGGACATTTAGATTAAAAAAAAAAGGTAATTTCTTCAATAACTAACAGTTGATTTGAGTTCAGCATATACATTTGCACAGAGATAATGCTATTTTGGATAAATTTGAAGGGGAAAACGTCGGGACTTACAACGAAAACTTACCCCTCAACTTGAAAATGTGTGTTGACAAAATCCTAAGTGCATGCGGATATAAATCCTTTCTTCCTATGTATTATCGAAATAAGGTTTCGGCAATCCTAGGTGCTTCAAATTATTCATTGAGAAAACTTTGAAACATGAAAGTTGGTCCTCTGGGCAGGGCCCGGAAGTTTTTCCCGTCTGAATCAATCCTGCACATATATAAATCTACTATCCGCCCGTGTATTGAATACTGCTGCCACATCTGGTCGGGTGTCCCTGCTATTCTCCTCGGGGTTCTTGACAAAATACAACGGAAAATCTGTAATGTGATAAATCCCGACTTGGCAGCTCTGTTACAATCACTTTCTCACCGGGACAATGTGGAATACCTGTGTTTCATCTACAAATACTTACATGGCTTCGGCTCCGAAGAACTTAGTTCACTGGTGACCCCGGTATATGAATTTACTCAAGCCACAAGATTAGCAATTAGGTCCCACCATTTTACTGCGAAACCAGAAAAATGCAAACGCAAGTTCTACTGCATCAGCTACTTTTCTCGCACTTCCCGCCTGTGGAATTCCCTTCCGTTTACTTAATTTTCCGACAGCTACAATCCCCATGAATTTAAATGTAAACTCAACAGTCATCTCCTATCTCATTAACCTGCATCCTCTCTCTCATGCTCCTTTCTCCGTCCACTCCACTCCACTCTCATCAGTATTCTTATCATTCTTTTACCCACTTCCTGACACCCCCTATAACTTGTCACTCTTTCTCATAACTTTTCTCCCACGTAACTCCCTGGACAACAGTGGCCTAAAAAATGCCTTGCTTGGGGCGATATGATGATAAAAAAAAAACATTTCTATACTATTATAATGTGGATATAAAGTGGGGGATCAATTGTACATCACAATCATTTTATAAACTGATCCCTCACTTTATGGCCACAGTTATACTTCTCTTTCCCACTTTCTGACACCCCTATAACCTGTCACACTTTCTCATAACCTTCCTCCTCTGTAACCCCCTGCACAACAGTGGCAGTAAAATGCCTTGCTTGGGGCGATATGATTATATAAAAAGAAGATAGATAGATATATAGATAGATAGATAGATAGATAGATAACCCGACAACTACAATCTCAAAGAATTCAAATGAAAAGTCAATAGTCATCTCCTCTATCTCATGCTCCTTTCTCCGTCCACTCCACTCTCAACAGTATTCTCATCCTTCTCTTACCCACTTTCTGACACCCGCTATAACCTGTCACTCTTTCTCAAAACTTTCCTCCTATGTAACCCTCTGCAAAGCAGTGGCAGTAAAATGTCTTGCTTGGGGCGATATGATTATAAACATCTTGATGCTCTATAATATTCCTCCTCTGTAACCCCTTGCACAACAGTGGCAATGAAATGCCTTATTTGGGGCAATATGATTATAAAAAAAAAGATTCTATACTATTATAATATGGACATAAAGTGGGGGATCAATTTTACATTACAATCATTATATAAACTGATCCTTCACTTTATAGTCACATTCATCCTTCTCTTAACCACTTCCTGTCACCACCTATAACCTGCCACAATTTCTCATAACTTTCCTCCTCTGTAACCCCTTGAACAACTGTGAAATGCCTTATTTGGGGCAATATGATTACAAAACAAATCCCAAATAAACATTTGCAGTTATAACAACATAACTGCATCTCACTTTTAGTCAATTTTCCACAACTGTCACGCAGATTCTCTGTGCCTTTTCTCTAAGTATTTTCATCGTAATTTTTTTCTGATGAGCTTTCTTCTTTGGTACCTAGATTTTAAGAATTGCAGCGCAGTGCTAGATTGGCGGTAAGGTCTCATCATTTTGCAGTTTTATGCTAAGTTTTGTTTTCCTTAGAAATTCTGGCTGGTGGAAATCTTTTCAGACTTTTTGTTTTGTTTGCCAAATTTCATCTTCAACAATTTAAATGCAATGTCAGTCGTTATCTACCGCCATCTTGGTTCCTCTTCTTTTCCTTTTTTCCTCCTGACTTTCTTGTCATTCTTTTATGCGTAGTAAAATCTGGTGACTTAGTAGCTTTTTTTCCTTCCTTTGTGAGAAATTATTAAAATAAGACTACAATATGTATGTACAGAGTATGTGCTGTGGATCCCGGGAATGGGAACCACACAAAATAATGAACAACAAACCAGATATTTGAGATAGAAAAATAAGTATATTAAACGTAAAGAGACAAACTTGAACGCAGGTTAGTAATCCAGGAATACGATTAGTAAGATATATATAAAGAAGTCTCTGCAGTGAAGCCGTAGCAGAATTAATATGTCCACGTCGGAAGCTGTGTAGTAATCTTCTGTCTAAATTGAGCTCAGAGCTACTATGAACTACTGCCGCTGTATTCCCCGTGAAACCTCGGTATCTTACGTTATCTGTCGGACTCTTACGCTAACTGAAGCATCTTACTATGGCCAGAGTATATGTATTTATTGATAAATAAGTTTAGATTGGGTTTTCTTCGTGGGATATTTTTATTGATTATTTTTTTAATTCATTTGATTGACTAAAGGTTTAAACATCTGTTTTAATTGCCATAAAAGTTCCATTGATCTGTTTTAGAAGTACGTAAAGAAACATTTTTGTAATGCTCTGTAAACTTTTGCATTGTACTGTAGATAGATAATAGAATGAGACAGGCCTGAAAAGACTACAGTAGATAGATAGATAGATAGATAGATAGATTTGTGGGGTGTTCAACATTGCTCGACTCGACAATGTGTCAAATACAAAAAAACGGATGTTTGGTCATTTAGTCAGATTTTGGGAAGGCTTTGAGAACTTTTCAGTGCCGAGATAGATAGATAGATAGATAGATAGATAGATAGATAGATAGATAGATAGATAGATAGATAGATAGATAGATTTGTAGGGTGTTCAACATTGCTCGACTCGACAATGTGTCAAATACAAAAAAACGGAAGTTTGGTCATTTAGTCAGATTTTGGGAAGGCTTTGAGAACTTTTCAGTGCCGAGATAGATAGATAGATAGATAGATAGATAGATAGATAGATAGATAGATAGATAGATTTGTGGGGTGTTCAACATTGCTCGACTCGACAATGTGTCAAATACAAAAAAACGGATGTTTGGTCATTTAGTCAGATTTTGGGAAGGCTTTGAGAACTTTTCAGCGCCGTGATAGATAGATAGATAGATAGATAGATAGATAGATAGATAGATAGATAGATAGATAGATAGATAGATAGATAGATTTGTGGGGTGTTCAACATTGCTCGACTCGACAATGTGTCAAATTAAAAAAAACGGATGTTTGGTCATTTAGTCAGATTTTGGGAAGGCTTTGAGAACTTTTCAGTGCCGAGATAGATAGATAGATAGATAGATAGATAGATAGATAGATAGATAGATAGATTTGTGGGGTGCTCAACATTGCTCGACTCGACAATGTGTCAAATACAAAAAAACGGATGTTTGGTCATTTAGTCAGATTTTGGGAAGGCTTTGAGAACTTTTCAGCGCCGAGATAGATAGATAGATAGCTAGATAGATAGATAGATAGATTTGTGGGGTGCTCAACGTTGCTCGACTCGACAATGTGTCAAATACAAAAAAACGGATGTTTGGTCATTTAGTCAGATTTTGGGAAGGCTTTGAGAACTTTTCAGTGCCGAGATAGATAGATAGATAGATAGATAGATAGATAGATAGATAGATAGATAGATAGATAGATGTGAACAAACTGAGATAGATCAAATCTGCAAAGCATTTAGGCACGCATGAGCACGCCTAAACTTCACCAGAGATCGTCTATCATGTGAATGATGCTTTCATGTAGAAATGCAATTAAAAATTTGCTCTTTTTTTTTTCATTTTACAGTCTGTCGTCGTAGAATTATGGCAGAAAATCGATTCCTTTCCATTACCCTAATCTTTGAATCGAAAATGGGCTGCCTGTTCTTATTTATCGGCATCCCGTATGAGTGGGCTGAAAGAATTGACTCGCAAAATTTCACAGGTGGTAATTCGGTATCCATAACGCCATTTTAAATGTTTCCGGCATTATGTCTTTTCCCCCCCCAAAAAAACGGATGTTTGGTCATTTAGTCAGATTTTGGGAAGGCTTTGAGAACTTTTCAGCGCCGTGATAGATAGATAGATAGATAGATAGATAGATAGATAGATAGATAGATAGATAGATTTGTGGGGTGTTCAACATTGCTCGACTCGACAATGTGTCAAATTAAAAAAAACGGATGTTTGGTCATTTAGTCAGATTTTGGGAAGGCTTTGAGAACTTTTCAGTGCCGAGATAGATAGATAGATAGATAGATAGATAGATAGATAGATAGATAGATAGATAGATAGATAGATAGATTTGTGGGGTGCTCAACATTGCTCGACTCGACAATGTGTCAAATACAAAAAAACGGATGTTTGGTCATTTAGTCAGATTTTGGGAAGGCTTTGAGAACTTTTCAGCGCCGAGATAGATAGATAGATAGCTAGATAGATAGATAGATAGATTTGTGGGGTGCTCAACGTTGCTCGACTCGACAATGTGTCAAATACAAAAAAACGGATGTTTGGTCATTTAGTCAGATTTTGGGAAGGCTTTGAGAACTTTTCAGTGCCGAGATAGATAGATAGATAGATAGATAGATAGATAGATAGATAGATAGATAGATAGATGTGAACAAACTGAGATAGATCAAATCTGCAAAGCATTTAGGCACGCATGAGCACGCCTAAACTTCACCAGAGATCGTCTATCATGTGAATGATGCTTTCATGTAGAAATGCAATTAAAAATTTGCTCTTTTTTTTTTCATTTTACAGTCTGTCGTCGTAGAATTATGGCAGAAAATCGATTCCTTTCCATTACCCTAATCTTTGAATCGAAAATGGGCTGCCTGTTCTTATTTATCGGCATCCCGTATGAGTGGGCTGAAAGAATTGACTCGCAAAATTTCACAGGTGGTAATTCGGTATCCATAACGCCATTTTAAATGTTTCCGGCATTATGTCTTTTCCCCCCCAAAAAACATTTGAATAGATTTTTATCCGTTATCAGCCTGTTTTATTGTCCGTTGCTACATTTTATTCAATTTATGAAATCCTGTCTTTGAAAGCGCCATCAACATTATGGCATCATTTAGCGTTTTGGATAAGGATTTGCTTAGAAGGAATTTGTTTCAGGGAAAAATGGTTCTTCGCTTGTGATAAGAATGTTTCTAATGCACACAATAGATTATTTATACACCAAGCGACGGATGTCTATCAATTTTTTAAATTACTTTTTCTTTTCGTTAAATAACATTCATACAAGAGTCACTGTGGAGTAATGGATAGCTGATCGGATTTAGGAATCGGCAGTGGCAAGTTCGAATTCCAGTTCTGCTAAGCGCGTTCGCTTACGTGTTAATATCCACGGGAACATATGAATCTAGCAACTTCGCCTAACTATTAGTAAATAGCAAGACAGCTGAAGCCCTATATGAAGAAGGAGATTTCTACATTCAAACCATCTGCTGCCTTTTCTTTCGTTTGTGTTATTTAACGAAAAGTTAAATGTTATTTAACGAAAAATTTAACGGCATATCAACCTCTGTAGGTTATTTAATGGCAAAATGGTAGGATTTTTAAAGGTATTTTTTTAATGTTCTTTTATAATGAGAAGGTTAATTTAGTCAGATTTTGATGAAAATCTTTTTTTTATTATTTTAGAAAACTGAAGAAATGTATTGCTGGTAATATTTTTTCCATCAAAAATGTGTTATGACACTAATTTTTTTCCTTCAGCAAAGTCTTGTTGATAATATTTTTCTATAAAAGTCTGTTTTTATGTATATATTTCTAGAAAAGTCTTTCATAGTGATTTGACCACTGGGGTTTAACTATTTAGC
Source organism: Ascarosepion bandense (assembly GCA_037127315.1). Classification (NCBI taxonomy): domain Eukaryota; kingdom Metazoa; phylum Mollusca; class Cephalopoda; order Sepiida; family Sepiidae; genus Ascarosepion; species Ascarosepion bandense. Next base: position 306,539 of record JBBBDQ010000489.1, read on the forward strand.
CATAGCTGGGATCCTAACAGATGCTACCACTCCGGGTCAGGGTTGACCTGGGAACAACAGCAATTAAGAGGTGATTCCATGCTCCTCACAACCTCCCAATCAGAGGCCTTGCTGCCGGATGCCGTTTACCGCCATGCCCAGGATCCGTGTCTTTTAGACAAAGACTAGCAAAAGTTAACTTTAAAAACAAATCCCCATAGCATATTTCGAAGAAAAAACTGCCCCCTATTTCAGACAATGGTTCAAGCAAACACAAGACTATAGCACGAGGCCGTGGACCTCTCTGATTTCTCGCCAACACCAACGGGCGTATCACCCACACTACTTTAGACGGCAACGATCACGCTCACTGTTGAATTATCTGATACCTGCTTCCATTCTCGGTCTACGGCTATATCGTGTTGCATACACCGGTTCTCGTCCGATCACCGAAGTTAAGTAATATCTGAGCCTGGTCAGTACTTAGATGGGTGACCGTTTGGGAATATCAAGTGCTGTAAACGTAATGACCAAGAATAGTCCACCAGTCCTCTAGGGTTGGGTGCAGTGCTAACAACTCTGCCCTGTAAAAACCAGTTTGTTACAAAAACAAAAAGTTGCTGCTCTATACACCATTGCGTGTAAAAGGGTATGATGATGACTCCAACTCCATATTTTACAGGACTCAAAAGAGAACAAGGATAGTGTAAAATGCCTTGCTTGGGGCGATATGATTATAAAAAAAAGATTCTATACTATTATAATATGGACATAAAGTGGGGGATCAATTCTACATTACAATCATTATATAAACTGATCCTTCACTTTATGGCCACATTCATCCTTCTCTTAACCACTTCCTGTCACCACCTATAACCTGTCACACTTTCTCATAACTTTCCTCCTATGTAACCCCCTGCAAAATAGAGGCAATAAAATGCATTACTTGGGGTGATATGATTATAAAAACAAAAACTCTCATTTGAACGGGTGATTATGAATGTTATTTATTTATTTATTTATTACGTTCTTTTCCATGTTAAATATGGTATAGCACTCATACAAGAGTCAAGGTGGCGTAATGGATAGCAGAATGATTTAGAAATCGACAGAGACAAGTTTGAATCCCTGTCAAGTTCAGTGCATTAGCTTACGTGCTAATATAGATATTAATCTAGGTCTGCCTCCCACCTTTCAAAAGATGATGACCCCAACTCTATGTTTTACGGGACTCAAAAGAGAACAAGGATAGTGTATTGCTACCGTAGCTGGGATGGTGTAATTCAATCTTCACTGTCCAGCCATTATAAACTTCAGAGTTAATACAAAAAAACGGATGTTTGGTCATTTAGTCAGATTTTGGGAAGGCTTTGAGAACTTTTCAGCGCCGAGATAGTTAGATAGATAGATAGATAGATAGATAGATAGATAGATAGATAGATAGATAGATTTGTGGGGTGTTCAACATTGCTCGACTCGACAATGTGTCAAATACAAAATTTGATTTTTGTAGGGGATTAAATGTTCTTCACTCTGCAACTGATTTCCAACAGAAGAAAATAGTCTATGGCTTCTCTGTAACTATGGCAAATGTTCAGATGAGCTAAATTCTTTAATTCCACCATTTCAGACCTTCACAGTCAAGATGGCGTCGGCTGCGTCTCATTCCTTCCGGTTTCATTTAATAAGAAAAATTGTTTTTTCTTTTTCCACAAAACCTTCTAAAACAGACCCTGAAAAAATCATTTAACCTTTTGGAGTCTTGGGCCAGACGTAAGCTGTCTTTACATATCGTCATAATAGATAATACGAACTTTAACAATCTCATTTAGTAAACCTCTACATAACGAGGGTCTTGGGACATTCGGAGATGGACAATCGTATGGAACAATGAAAGATGCGGTTGCTGTTTGCGGAAAAGTAATCTGGCTATGCAAATAAGGATTAAGCATGAACGAAAATTGGAAGCTGTGAAAAGTTCTTTTTCTTCTTTTACGTGCCCTGTCTTTTCAGGACGTAGGCGATCATAGCTTTCCAGATCTCCCTATTCCTGGTGGCTCTTAGCACGCCTTCTCCTTTTACACCATGTAATCATCATTCCATCATCCACCTGCTCAGGTCCTTCAAATATGTTATCCGCTGCCTTCCTCTGCCTCATTTTCCCTCTATCTGGCCTGTTAGTATCAGGTTCTCCAAGCCCTCTTTCCTCATTGCATGTCCCAGGAACTTCAGTTGTCTTATCATGATGCTCACTATAAATTTTCTTTTTTTTCCATCATTTCCAAAACCTCGTCATTGCTCACATGCTCGGTCTATGATATCCGCATCATCCTTCTGTAGAACCACATTTCAGCTGTTTCAAGTGTTTCCTTCATTTTCGAAGATATTGTCCGACATTCACTGCCATATTGAACAACCGAGTTCACATAACAATCCATTAAGCACTGCTAACTTTTTCACTTAGTAAAGTATTAAGTTCCCAGTTCTTATAACTAGAAACTGAATATAGGTTTGAAAACTTTTTGTTGCTCTGTAAATATTCAAACTTGATTAATAAAATTCTAATTTTAATAGTAATAAATTGTTTGGTTGTTTTTATTAGTTTTCAGGTTCTTTTATTGTCCATGGCTGCTTTTTATTCAATTGTTGAGAAAATAAGATCCCAAGTAGGCAAAAACGCTGACGACTCTACGGTTTACTCTCGCATCGATCAAAAATCTGCTGAGGCTCACAAAGCAAACCTCGCTGCCGAACTTGAAAAGGACCTCCGATCCCTGACGAACTACGGTGAGAAATGGCTCGTGAATTTTAATGCTTCCAAAACAAACCTTCTATCTATTAACCATCACAGACATACCCCCATTAGCATGGATCAGGCTAGTCTCCTTGAAAGCAAAACACTGCGCCTCCTCGGCTTAACTCTGAAAACAGGGCTCAAGTGGAATGACTATATAGAATCTATAGCTAAATCCGCTACTAAGAAAGTCGGTTCTCTGTGTAGGGCCAGGAAGTTTTTTCCCCGCTCGAAACAATCCTGCACATATACAAATCAACCATCTGCCCCTGCATAGAATACTGGTGCCATATCTGGTCGGGTACTCCTGCTACCCATCTAGGGTTCCTTGACAAAATCCAACAGAGAATATGTAATGTGATCGATCCCGACTTAGCATCCGCCCGTGCATTGAATACTGCTGCCATATCTGGTCGGGTGCTCCTGCTATCCACCTAGGGGTCCTTGACAAAATCCAAAAGAGAATCTGTAATATAATCGATCCCGACTTAGCATCCGCCTGTGCATTGAATACTGCTGCCATATCTGGTCGGGTACTCCTGCTATCCACCTAGAGGTTCTTGACAAAATCCAAAACAGAATCTGTAATATAATCGATCCCGACTTAGCATCCGCCTGTGCATTGAATACTGCTGCCATATCTGGTCGGGTGCTCCTGCTATCCACCTAGGAGTCCTTGACAAAATCCAAAAGAGAATCTGTAATATGATCGATCCCGACTTAGCATCCGCCTGTGCATTGAATACTGCTGCCATATCTGTTCGGGTGCTCCTGCTATCCACCTAGGGGTCCTTGACAAAATCCAACGGAGAATCTGTAATGTGATCGATACCGACTTAGCATCCGCCTGTGCATTGAATACTGCTGCCATATCTGGTCGGGTGCTCCTGCTATCCACCTAGGAGTCCTTGACAAAATCCAAAAGAGAATCTGTAATATGATCGATCCCGACTTAGCATCCGCCTGTGCATTGAATACTGCTGCCATATCTGGTCGGGTGCTCCTGCTATCCACCTAGGAGTCCTTGACAAAATCCAAAAGAGAATCTGTAATATGATCGATCCCGACTTAGCATCCGCCTGTGCATTGAATACTGCTGCCATATCTGGTCGGGTGCTCCTGCTATCCACCTAGGAGTCCTTGACAAAATCCAAAAGAGAATCTGTAATATGATCGATCCCGACTTAGCATCCGCCTGTGCATTGAATACTGCTGCCATATCTGGTCGGGTGCTCCTGCTATCCACCTAGGAGTCCTTGACAAAATCCAAAAGAGAATCTGTAATATGATCGATCCCGACTTAGCATCCGCCTGTGCATTGAATACCGCTGCCATATCTGGTCGGGTGCTCCTGCTATCCACCTAGGAGTCCTTGACAAAATCCAAAAGAGAATCTGTAATATGATCGATCCCGACTTAGCATCCGCCTGTGCATTGAATACTGCTGCCATATCTGGTCGGGTGCTCCTGCTATCCACCTAGGAGTCCTTGACAAAATCCAAAAGAGAATCTGTAATATGATCGATCCCGACTTAGCATCCGCCTGTGCATTGAATACTGCTGCCATATCTGGTCGGGTGCCCCTGCTACCCACCTAGGTGTCCTTGACAAAAATCTAACGGAGAATCTGTAATGTGATCGATCCCGACTTAGCATCCGCCTGTGCATTGAATACTGCTGCCATATCTGGTCGGGTGCCCCTGCTATCCACCTAGGGGTCCTTGACAAAATCCAACGGAGAATCGTTAATGTGATAGATCCCGACTTGGCAGCTCGGATACAGTCACTTTCTCACCGGCGCAATGTGGCTTCCCTGTGTCTTTTCTACAAATACTTTCACGTTTTCTGCTCCGATTAACTTAGCTCACTGGTGCCCCCTACATATAATTTTACTCGAGCAACATAATTAGCTACTAGGTCCCCACCGTTTTACTGTGAAACCAATAAATTGTAAATGCAAATTCTACTCCACAGCTTCTTTTCTCGCACTTCCCGCCTGTGGAATTCCCTTCCATTTACCTGCTTTCCCGGTTGCTATAATCTCCAAGAATTTAAATGTAAAGTGAACAGCCATCTCTTATCTCACTAAACTGCACCCCCTCTCTCTCTCTCTTTATCATGCTCCTCTCTACGTCCACTCTACTCTACTCTCATCAGTATTCTCATCCTTCTCTTACCCACTTTTTATGATACCTCCTATAACCTGTCACTCTTTCTCATAACTTTCCTCCTATGTAACCCCTTGCAAAACAGTGGCAGTAAAATGCCTTGCTTGGGACGATATGATTATAAAAAAAAGATTCTATACTATTATAATATGGACATAAAGTGGGGGATCAATTCTACATTACAATCATTATATAAACTGATCCTTCACTTTATAGCCGCATTCATCCTTCTCTTAACCACTTCCTGTCACCACCTATAACCTGTCAAAGTTTCTCATAACTTTCCTCCTCTGTAACCCCTTGCACAACAGTGGCAATGAAATGCCTTATTTGGGGCAATATGGTTACAAAAAAATCCCAAATAAACATTTGCAGTTATAACAACATAACTGCATCTCACTTTTAGTCAATTTTCCACAACTGTCACGCAGATTCTCTGTGCCTTTTCTCTAAGTATTTTCATCGTAATTTTTTTCTGATGAGCTTTCTTCTTTGATCCTTCACTTACCCACTTCCTGACACCCCCTATAACCTGTCACTCTTTCTCATAACTTTCCTTTCCTATGTAACCCCCTGCAAAACAGTGTCAGTAAACTATTTTGCATGAGGCGATATAATTATAAAAAAAAAACGCTTTACCATTTATGATTAATAAATATATTTTTCACTTCTCGCCTGTGGAATTCCTTTCCATTTATTTGCTTTCCCGACAACTACAGTCTCCAAGCTCTTTTCTCCCTCCACGCTAAATATGTGCCCATGGAGGAATGGAAATGAATTTTAATCGGAGATAAGTCTCTCTCTCATATCTATATATATATAGTCATTCGCAGACAGATCTGTTTCGCTGCATCACAGCTCATCAATACGGTTAGACTCCGAAACCCGACCGAATCGGCACCAGTCGACGATTCTACCTCTGGGCCACGAGCGTCCGGTAGAAAAAGGCAGACTTTTAGCGCGTATATCATTATACACGCCCAATAGCTAGAGTACTCTAATTCATTATTGAATGAGCGATGCATATATACCGGAGTAGCTTCTGTTTTCAAAGTCTCCCACTCTTCCAGAGTGCTCAATCAGGGTGTGAGAGCATAAATACTTTCTCATATATATATATATATATATATATATATATATATATATATATATATATATTACGCACATTCCACCTGTGAAATTCCCTTTCTATATACTTCCTTCCAGACATCTACAATCTCCAGGAAGTTAAATGTAAGGTCAATAGACATCTTCTATCTCACTAACTTGCAGCCGTTCTCTCAAGCTCTTTATGATGAAATCTCTCAAGCTCTTTAGGGTGAAATGATTTTAAAAAATAATAACTGGTTCTAATATTATGTTATATTTATGTTGAACGACATTTTCATCGGCTCGAACATGCGCTGATTTCTCAAATTTTGCAGTGATGTTATTATCTTAACTTCAAAAACATATTGCGGTTATCTATTTCCCTCTATATATTGCCAGCCATGTCTAATTGTTTTATTTTCACTCGCGGTGCTGCATAACCCAATGTTTTCACCCGTTGAAAGCCATTTTGAAACATTGACTTAAGAAAGCTGCTTTATACGGATCATGAGCTTAGATGATTTTGAGCGGGATTGATGCGAGACAATAGAATGATGGACAGATTTCTCATTGTTTTTTGACGTCGTTTTAAATTTCAAGCTGATCTTTCGATTAGACTAGTAACGAACCGTGTCTGCCCCGTTATTTAAATCGGAATCCGCAGCGGAAGAAATGAGTGCCAAGTTTAGAACGATTGCCGACACCTAATTAAGAACGCACATTTCGGAACCGACCCTGTCAAATGTCAATCCGTTCCGTTCATCTACAAGAACTCCAATAAGATTATCCTGGAAATGGGAAAGTAAATAGCACCAAACCTTTAACCATGAGACACTAAACATACCAACAATAACCGTTATTACTCATCATGTTTTGTTTTTTTTTTCAACATCAAAAGATGCTGGCATGAAACGACAGTTGAACTTTCAGAAGAAACACAATTAAAAGTGTTTGGCGAAAAAATGGTACTACCTTTAATAAGCACAATACCAATCCCACGGTTAAGTTTGGGGGTGGTTCCATTATGATACGGGGATACTTTTCATCCATGGGCACTGACGAGTTACAAGTTATCCAGGGTAGAATTAATGGTAGCATGTACAGGGAGATTCTAGAGAAGAACCTTCAGAAATCTGCAACTTCTTTAGGACATGGTCGGAATTTCGTGCTTCAACACGACAATGATCCCAAAAATACCGCAAAACTTACAGAGGAATGGTTTGAAAATTATGGTATTCGTCTTCTCAATTGGCCAAGTCAGTCTTCTGACTTGAATCCAATTAAGAATTTATGGAATACTTTGAAGGTTAAAGTTCATAAGCGGAATCAACAAAATATCAAGCAATTAGAGAAATTATGCAAGGAAGAATAGGGTAAAGTAACGGTGGATCAGTTTGGAAAACTTGTGGCCAACTATAGAAATCGACCGGAAGCAGTGAAATAAACCAGAGGCTACGAAACAAAATATTAAATTGATGTATCCAATATTTTTGATTAGGGTAATTTTGAACTTTGATAAAAAAAAATGGATTCAACCATGAGTTTTTAATTTTCCTTCCACTCTGACGAGCTTAAGTCACTGATGCCTCCTCAACAGGTGTTTACTCGTGCAACCAGACTGGCAACTGGGTCCCACCCATTCACAGTCAGGTTAGCCAAATGCAGACGACAATTCTACTCCTACAGCTTCTTCTCTCGCACTTCCCGCCTGTGGAACTCGCTCCCGTATTCTTGCTTTCCTGACGGCTACAACCTCCAGAAATTTAAATGTAAAGTCAATACTCATCTACTAACCACTGGACTCTAGCTCTCTCCCCACCCCTGTATAACCTTCCCTTTCTCTCCACCTATGTATCTGTCATTGCACCTGCTTTCTCAGCTTTCTATTGTTCCTTTCTAACTAGTTTGTACTCCTCACTCTTTTCTAATTAATCTTTTTACATTTATGTAACCCCCTGCACATCAGTGGCGTTTCCGCCTTGCTCGGGGTGAAATGATTAATAAAAAAAAACATACAATTAAAACAACTTTACGAGATATTACTTACCAAATATCAGGCAAAATGGCGAATATAAAGTAGAGTTATAACAGAAATTAACATGTATCCAATACATATGCGTGTCATTGTAGAATTTTCACTGATGGCATTGTCGGCGTAAGAATAATCGGAAAATATATTCTTAGAACAAGATTCAAGATCTCTGAGCTAAAAAACTAGCTATTGGAGGAACGTTTTGTCATAAGATGTCACATAAAAATAAATAAATAAAAGAAGAAAAACCAAGGGAATTGCAAACTTGAAATGAATCGTAGAACAAGTGCAGATGACACATTTGTGTAGAAAATATCTTTCCCTTGGTCAGAAAATCGACCAAATAATTTTCGTTCCCTGTCAAGTGTCGTCCTCCCAGTACAAGGTGCGACAACTGAAAAGATGATGACACTGGGCTGCGTCTTCTTCAAACCTGTCACCGTCAGTTTATCAAAACTTTCCCTCTTTGTAATTCATTATTCCATCGCCGGGTAAAAAAAAGGAGTTCAAGATATCTTGAAATATCTCAAAGGATGAGTTCTGTCAAAACAAGAATGGTTATTTCGCCGTCTACCAACATTTTGACAGCGAGCTTTCATTTCGTTTATAACGGGGGTCGGCAACCCTCAATCCCCGTGCCACGTCCGGCCCGCGAAGAAGTTTTGTCAGGGTCCCCAACATAACACCTCGATACTAATTATCTAATTAATTTGTTGAGAAATTGACCAATAAATTATCAGTTAGAGTTTAGCGATTTGCAATGCCACGATTTTTAAAAATCGAAATTTAATTTCAAATTCTTAAGAAATATATTTTGTCAAGCGGAAAAATATAAAAGTCTATTGAATAATACGAAAATGATGGTATCATTATTTGGAAGAATATATGCTAGAAAACAACCTTTTTACAAAAAAGAAATATATTAAAAATCGTTTAAGAACAAGTTTAGGTAATGACCATTTGGATGAAGTTTTGTTCCTGTCATCAACAAATACATCAACTGGTTTGGAGAAGTTGTCGAACAATAAAGAAGTACAAATGTCTTATTAGATAATTTGCCATTTCTAACTGTATTTTGTTGTTTTAAGGAATTTGGATTTTTTGTTGAGTGCGTTAGTTGTTATCTCGTTAATAAAATAAAAAAAAATTGTTTAAATAATATAACATTAACTTCATCGTTATTTCTTTAAACGTCCAGAAGATGGCGGACTTCTGGACAGAGCGGTCTGAGGTCGAGACAATTTATTACAGTACATTTGATATCATGGCCCTCCTTCGAGACTTTGAATAGCGGTCTGGCCCACTCTCGCCAAAAGGTTTCCGACCACTGGTTTATAATGACCGAAACAAGAAATACTTAACTCATTCCGAACTAATTTTAATTATATGTGCCGTGTCCACTCATGGTATTGGCGAACGCGGCTCTCCTCAATTTTCGATGTTTTTGTTATCAATCCTGAGCTCGATTTGGTCTGCTATTAACACAGTCTAGTAGGTTATGAATTGTTTTCGTCTGTCCCTGCGCGTGTCAAATTTCTCGAATCTTCTTTCTTTATTATATGCCCTAAGAATAACAAATGTGCTTTTCAAATGTTAAGTGGAAGTGCCCATTGTGTTTTTATTTTCTCTAAAATCTTCGACGATTCTTAAGTGTTCGTTCCATGTTATTCTCAACATCCTACTGTAGAGACGCATTTCTATCGCCTGAATTGTTTTAATCTGTATTGAGATTGTTCAGTATTCCGTTCATTATAGAGGGACCGATGTTTCCTAAAAGTTCAGTAGTGTTTTCTTTGGCTCTAAATGAAACTTTCCTGTTTCTTAATATTTTGCTTAATTTTGTAAAGCTATTTTCGCTATCTCAAAGCGTTTTCGTATTTCGGTGCCATTTTGTCCTCTTTACATTTGTTGTACTTGATTGATCTTGGATTTTATATATGTATATACAGTTTACTGCCACTGGTGCGCTCGGGGATACATAAGAGGAAAGTTATGAGAAAGAGTGAGAGGTTATAGAGGGTGTCAGGAAGTGGGTAAGAGACGGAAGAGAACTCTGGTGTGATGAGAGTGGAGTGGACGGAGAAATGAGCATGAGAGAAAGGATGCAAGTCATAGAATTAAAAGATGTCTATTGACTTTACATTTAAATTGTTGGAGATTGAAGCTATCGGGGAAGCAAGTAAGCAGAAGGGAATTCCATAAGCGGGAAGTGCGAGGAAAGAAGCTGTTGGAGTAGAAGTGGTGTTTATATATTGTTGGTTCCACAGTAAAAAGGTGGGACCTAGATGCTAATCTTGTTGCTAGAGTAAATTCATATAGATGAAGCATAAGCTAAGTTTATTGCGCCGGTGAGAAAGTGACTGTATCTGGGCTGACAAGTCGGGATTGATCACATTACAGATTCTCCGTTGGATTTTGTCAAGGACCTCTAGGTGGATAGCAGGGACACCCGAGCTACTGTTGTTTTCGCTAGCAACTACGCATTCTGTCTTCTTGAAATTGATGCCTCGTCCTTTCTTCTCGCCTTTCTTTATTATCTACCGTAAGGAGTACTGTAGTTTATTTTCTATGTCTGATATGAACTCTGTGTCATTTGTATGTTTTATGTTGTTCAGATAGTTTCCGCTAAATATGAATCCTGATAGAATTTTTAATTCTTTCAGAATCTCCTCGCTTTATCTACATCTATGTGCCTTGTCCTTTCAGGACATAAGCAATCGTTGCCTTCCACGAGCTTAGCTATTTTTATCAAGAGTTTGGTATTCATATTCAGTGACGGCTTTTAGCACATCAGTGGCAGACTCGGCGAAGTGGAAGCCATATTGTTTGTCGGGGAGTAGGTTGTGAGAAATAAGAGGCTTAACTACTTCAGCCTTGATAAGAGCCTCGAACAAATTTGCATAAAAATGGTAATAAGCTAATATAGCGATAGTCAGAGTGATCCTTTTTCTTCTTTTATGTGCCGTGTTCCTTCAGGACATAAGCGATCGTGGCCTTCCAGACCTCCCTATCCCTGGTGGCTCTTAGCATACTTTCTCCTGTAACACCTCGCAACCCCCGTTCTGTTATCCACCTGCTCACGCCCTTTAAATATATAATACGCCATTTTCCTCTGTTTCTTTTTCCCCTCTATCTGGCCTGTTAGTATTAGTTTCTCCAAGCCCTCCTTCCTCATTGCATGTCCCAGGAACTTTAGTTGTCTCTTCCTGATGCTCAGTATTATTTTTTTTCGGTACGATTTTTTCCAGCACCTCATCATTGCTATCGTGCTTGTTCCATGGCATCCGCAGCATCCTTCTGTAGAACCACATAATTTGAATAAATCCTGAGAAGGCACATTGTCTTATACCGCTTTATATTTTTTTTTTATATGTAGTGAATTCATATGCTATCCATAAGAAGGCGATATGCTCACAGTTTAGGTTCCTGATTATTCTGATATCGTTCCCTCATATGTCAAGGTTGCTAATCAGTTCTTCAGGACTGTTTTATTGCCGAGGTAATAGGGCAATACCGAGAAGTGTGTGCAGCACAATATCCGTGCTAAAGGATATTAATACAAATAAGACAAACATCAGAAAACAAAAGAACAGATAGAAGAAGAGTGGAAATAAGCTAACATAGAGACCAGAGTGGTCATTTTTCTTCTTTTTTATGTGCCGTGTCCCTTCCCTTAGTGGCTCTTAGCGCATTTTCTCTTGTTACACCATGCAACCCTTGTCTTGTCATCCACCTGATCAGGCCCTTCAAATATATTATCCACTGCTCTCCCCTGTCTCTTTTTCCTTCTATCTAACCTGTACGCATCGGATTCTCCAAGCCCTCCTTCCTCATTACATGTCCCAAGAACGTCAGCTATCTCTTCCTGATGCTCAGTATTAATTTCCTTTTGTTTCCATCATTTCCAAAACCTCATTGCTCACGTGCTCGATCCATAATTTTCACATCATCCTTCTGTAGAACCACATTTCAGTTGCTTCCCGTTTTTCCTTAATCTTTGATTATATTGTGCAGTTTTCTTTGCCATATTGAAAGACAGACATCTCATAGCAATCCAGTACTCTCTTGTTTGTTTCTAGCGAAATTTTCCTGTCTCTTAATACTCTGCTCAGCTTCTGGAATGCATCCTTGTGCTTTTGGATCTCAGGAATATAAATGTGTAGAAACTGCTGTGACCATAAAGTGAGTGTTCAGTTTATATATTGATTGTAATATGGAACTGATCCTGTACTTTATATCCAGTATGCTTCTGTAGAACCACATTTCGGCTGCGTCAAGTTTTTCCTTCATCTTTGATGATATTGTCCAGCATTCACTGCCATATTGAAGAACTGACATCACATAGCAATCCAGTACTCCCTTCTTTGTTTCTCGCGAAATTTTCCTGTCTCTTAATACTCTTCTCAGCTTCTGGAATGCGTCCTTGTCCTTTTCTATTCGCCTTTGGATATCAGTGTCGCACTTTCTGACTTCCGTTAGAACACTCCATAAGTACTTAAATTTTTGTACTTGCCTGATTTTAATATTCCTAACCTAACAGTCTGGGTTCCTCCGTTTGCTGATGACAATACATTCGGTTTATGTGCAGTCCTTTCTTTTGACTTATTTCATCTACCTTTTTTCGGAGGTCTTGTAGTTTTCTTTTCGTGCCTGCTGTCAGCACTGCATAATCTGCGTATCTTATGTTGTTCAGATTTTGACCACTAATGACGAATCCTGGCATAATTTCTAGGGTCCTAAGTATAAGTTGAATTGATCTACTGAAAAGACACAATAACTACAGATGACGACTTTCAACATGTAGAAAATTTTTATGTATATATTTCTGTAAAGGTCTAGTGTTATACATTTATAGTGTTTGGAACCAAGTTTCGGAGTTAACTATTTGCCCGTAGCTGGGACCTAACAGGTGCTACCACTCAGGGTTAGGTTGGACCTGATAACAACAGCAATTAAGGGGTGGTTCCATGCTCCTCACAATCTTCCAAACAGAGGCCTTGCTGCTGGATGCAATTTACCGTCATACCTAGGACCACCTTCGTCAATTTATTTTATTACAAGCAAACGCACAATCCTAGGCCGGTACTAACATTGAGCTTCATAAGAATATTCGCCATTTAACAAACATGAAGATGTATAGGACTAAAAATATATTTTTCTTTTTCTTTTCATATTTTTTATGTCGTTTGTATTAAGTAAAAAAAAAATGCCGTTACTGGTAAAACATGTAACACATACAATAATCTATATTTTAAAACCTTTTGTATTTTGGAAATAACAGCTTTCAAAAAACGGCAATAAAATATTTAAATATAATATTTATTTTCCTATAGCGTTTTTATTGAAACATATCGATCGTCATTCTGTGGCCGTTGATTAAACAATTTAAGCCACAGCGAGACTTGAATTCTTATTTCTTAATAGCCTACTTCTCTGAAACAAATGTAATTCATATCTTGCCATATAGATAACATCACTTAAACTCTTTGAACACCTGATACGCCGTGACAGCGTCTATCTATATGTATTTGTAGAATTGGTTGTCTTTGGGGGCGTGTTATCAGCGACGGAAACACAATCATCGGACCGAGTTCAATTTTTCTATATTGCAAGGGTAGCTCGAACTTGTATTAAGTGTTTCAGTTGAACGTCTAACGTAATTCTGAATTTTGGGGAAAAGTTTATTAATTCGAAAATGTTTGCTATTTTGGACTTCTAAAGTGGATAGAAACTAATATTCATACTTTTAATGAATACTCATATTTGAGAAGATTATCTGTAATCCGTCTCTTCCCTCCAGCTATGGATTAAATAATAAGACAGTTTGGTTTCTATAGACTTGTTTGGTAACCAATTTAACGCAGAAAGCAATGGCAACCTACTGCGGGATAATCTTCTGCCCAGTCAGTCATGTCTCTTTCGGGACATGATCGCCCAAAGCGTGTATCACGTATGGCACTTAACTGACTGACTGAATATAATAGTTGGAAACATAATTAAAACATCTACTGAGCATTAAGTGGGGGGGTCAGTTTTCTATTGTTATGAAGTAATAAACTGATCCCTTACTAATTATACTTAATATAATAAGGTAATATAATCTATCTCTTCTCCTTCCAGCTATGATTTAAATAGCAGGACATATTGGGTTCTATAGCCTTGGCTGGCACCCAGTCTACCACAGAAAGCAATGTCAAACTACTACGGGATAATCTTCTGCCCAGTCAGTTATGTTTTTACGAGACGTGATCGCCCAAAGCGTATATCACGTATGGCATTTAACTGATTGACAATATAATAGTTGGAAACATAATTAAAAATTCTACTGGGCATAAAGTGAGGGATCGGTTTTATATTGTTATTTAGTAATAAACTGATCCCTCATTAATTATACTTAATATAATAATGTAATATAATCTATCTCTTCTCCCTCCAGCTATAAGTTAAATGGCAGGACAGACTGGGTTCTATAGCCTTGGCTGGCAAGCAGTCTACCGCAGAAAGAAATGGCAACCTAGTGCAGGATAATCTTCTGCCCAGTCAATCATGTCTCTTTTGAGACATGATCGCCCAAGCATGTATCACATATGGCACTTAACTGACTGAATGAATATAATAGTTGGAAGAATGATTAAAACTACTGGGCATAAAGTGGGGGATTGGTTTTCTATCGCTATAAAGTTATAAACCGATCCCCCACTTATTATGCTTAATATAATAATGCAATATAATCTATCTATTCTCCCTCCAGCTCTAAGTTAAAAGTCAGGACAGATTGGGTTCTATAGTTGTGGCTGGCAACTAGTCTACCGCAGAAAAAATGGCAACCTAGTGCGGGATAATCTTCTGCCCGGTCAGTCATGTCTCTTTCGAGACATGATCGTCCAAAGCGTGTATCACGTATAGCATTTGACTCACTAAATGATCTGTTTTTATTATAAAACTGTATAATTATTTATTCCTATCTACCGGCTTCAATATTCGAGAAATCTTGTTGGAAAAAATATGCGCAATGCATAAGAGATTTCTTCTGTATGTGCCGTGTCTCTTCGGGACGTAGGCGATCAGGAACTTCACCTTGCCCCTTTATCTTGTCGCTCTCAATTATTTTCCTGATGGTATCTCTCTCAAAACCCGCTATGCCATCCATTTCCTCAGACCTATCAAATATTTCTTGCACTGTTTTTTTCGTCTCTCTTTCCTCCTATCCGTCCTGTGAGTGTTAGATACTCCAAACCCTCTTTCTTCATTACATGTCCCAGGAAAACTCAGCTGTCTCTTTCTGCTGTTAAGTATGAGTGTTTTTCTCGTTTGCATTTTTTCCAACACGTCATCGTCGTTCATGTGCTCCATCTATGGTATCCCCAGCATCCTTCGGTAGAACAACATTTCTGCTACCTCAAGCGTCGTCTCCATTAAAAAAAAAATAATATTCACCTCCATACAAAAAACAAAAAACAAATATCACATAGCAGTCTAGCACTATTTTCTTTGTTTCCAATGAGATTTTCCTCTCTCTCATTACTTTAGTTAGCTTTTGAAATGTGTCCTTGGCCATGTCAATGGTATCCTCAGCATCGTTCTGTAGAACCACATTTCTGCTGCTTCAAGCCTCTCTTTCATCCTTGAAGAGATCATCTAACATTTACTGCCATACAGAAGCACAGATATCACGGAACAATCCAGCACTTTTCTCTTTGTTTCCAATGAGATTTTCCTGTCTCTTAGTACTCTAGCTAGCTTTTAAATGGCATCTTCAGCATCGTTCTGTAGAACTATATTTCTGCTGCCTCGAGCCTCTCCTTCATTCTTGAGGAGATCGTCCAACATTTACTGCCATACAGATGCGCAGATATCACGGAACAATCCAGCACTTTTCTCTTTGTTTCCAATGAGATTTTCCTGTCTCTTAATACTCTGGTTAGCTTTTAAATGGCATCTTCAACATCGTTCTGTAAAACAATATTTCTGCTGCCTCGAGCATCTCCTTCATTCTTGAGGAGGTCGTCCAACATTTACTGCCATACAGAATCACAGATATCACGGAACAATCCAGCACTCTTCTCTTTGTTTCCAATGAGATTTTCCTGTCTCTTAGTACTCTGATTAGCTTTTAAATGGCATCTTCAGCATCGTTCTGTAGAACTATATTTCTGCTGCCTCGAGCCTCTCCTTCATTCTTGAGGAGAACGTCCAACATTTACTGCCATACAGATGCGCAGATATCACGGAACAATCCAGCACTTTTCTCTTTGTTTCCAATGAGATTTTCCTGTCTCTTAATACTCTGGTTAGCTTTTAAATGGCATCTTCAGCATCGTTCTGTAGAACTATATTTCTGCTGCCTCGAGCCTCTCCTTCATTCTTGAGGAGATCGTCCAACATTTACTGCCATACAGAAGCACAGATATCACGGAACAATCCAGCACTCTTCTCTTTGTTTCCAATGAGATTTTCCTGTCTCTTAATACTCTGGTTAGCTTTTAAATGGCATCTTCAACATCGTTCTGTAAAACAATATTTCTGCTGCCTCGAGCATCTCCTTCATTCTTGAGGAGATCGTCCAACATTTACTGCCATACAGAAGCACAGATATCACGGAACAATCCAGCTCTCTTCTCTTTGTTTCCAATGAGATTTTCCTGTCTCTTAATACTCTGGTTAGCTTTTAAATGGCATCTTCAACATCGTTCTGTAAAACAATATTTCTGCTGCCTCGAGCATCTCCTTCATTCTTGAGGAGATCGTCCAACATTTACTGCCATACAGATGCGCAGATATCACGGAACAATCCAGCACTTTTCTCTTTGTTTCCAATGAGATTTTCCTGTCTCTTAATACTCTGGTTAGCTTTTAAATGGCATCTTCAACATCGTTCTGTAAAACAATATTTCTGCTGCCTCGAGCATCTCCTTCATTCTTGAGGAGGTCGTCCAACATTTACTGCCATACAGAATCACAGATATCACGGAACAATCCAGCACTCTTCTCTTTGTTTCCAATGAGATTTTCCTGTCTCTTAGTACTCTGATTAGCTTTTAAATGGCATCTTCAGCATCGTTCTGTAGAACTATATTTCTGCTGCCTCGAGCCTCTCCTTCATTCTTGAGGAGATCGTCCAACATTTACTGCCATACAGAATCACAGATATCACGGAACAATCCAGCACTCTTCTCTTTGTTTCCAATGAGATTTTCCTGTCTCTTAATACTCTGGTTAGCTTTTAAATGGCATCTTCAACATCGTTCTGTAAAACAATATTTCTGCTGCCTCGAGCATCTCCTTCATTCTTGAGGAGATCGTCCAACATTTACTGCCATACAGATGCGCAGATATCACGGAACAATCCAGCACTTTTCTCTTTGTTTCCAATGAGATTTTCCTGTCTCTTAGTACTCTGGTTAGCTTTTAAATGGCATCTTTGGTCATAACAATGCGTCTTTGGATCTGAATGTCACACTTTCCATTACCTGTCAAAAACGCTTCCAAGTTATTTAAATTTCTTTACCGGTTTTGTTTTAGTTTCTCTAACCTGTAATTGGCATATTGGTCCCACGTTTTTCTTTTTTCTTTTTTTTTTTTTTGCTGATGATCAAGCATTCAGTTTTCTTGAATTTTGTTCTCAGTCATTTCTTCCTGCTTTCTTTTGATACCTTTTGTAGGTAGGTCTTTCATTTTTTTTTTCCGTTTCTGCCATCAGCACCGTATTATCCACGTATCTTACATTTTTGAGATTGTGGTCACCAATGACGAATCATATTAAGGCTTTTATTTATCTTAGAAGTGTTTCGCTGTATAAGTTGAATATATCCGGTGAGAAAACACATCCTTGTCTTACGCCAATTTAAGTGAAAATTCAAGTCTACTTAGTACAATTAATACTCTATCTTTCAATGCTGAGCATTGATTAAAAAGACTTCTCGTCTTTGTAATACTTAAGTATTTCCACTACAACATCTCAATTTAATATACTTGACAATATCTAAACTTATTTATAAATGGAAATTTGACTGTGCGTGCGTATGTGTGTGTGTGTGTGTGTCCGTTACCTATAGACTCCAAAACGGCTGAAAGCTTTTTTTATATATATTATCGATTTTCTGCACTATTGTAAGAGCTGCAACCTCGGAACGTCTGAATATCGTTTCTTATGTCTTTGTCTATGAATGTATCAAATTTGATTAAAATCGGACCACTCTTTCTATAACCTGATTTATTCGATTATAGATTTTTTATATTTATCGGGGGTACCTCGACACAAAACCTAGCTAAGAACACTCGCAGAAGCTTATAGTACAAATGGGTAAATTTTCAAGAAAATCAGTTCAGCCGTTTCGGAGTCTATAGGTAGCGAACACACGCATAGACACACACACGCACATACACACACGAACTGACAAAGTTCCATTTATAAATAAGTTTAGATATGACAAAAGTCTTGAAAGTGCATTTTTTTCCGTGCACTCTCATGTGCCACTTTAGCCCGGTGGCAAAACTGCCAGCTTTATCGCAGAATTTTATAAATAGCCTAAAGGCCTGTCAAGTAGGACACCCGCAAAGGCGGCGTTAAACTACTGATTTTCATGGCACCTGAGTTGACTAGCAAATTGAGTACGAGACACGAAATATTCCTGGACATGTTAAAGAAAATCGCACGGTGAATACTTTCCGGAATAGTTTAGTAAGAATTATTTTCAACTTTGAATGCTCAAAGCTTTTGACCTCAAAGCGATTGCAGCCATCAAAAGTTAACCTTTGCCTTTTACCTAGTCTTTGTCACTCTATTTCCAGAGTTTACAGGCTGCTTTGAACATATTGTTGAAACGTAAAAACCACAAATTTATTCGACTGAAGAGAGTCAATTTAAGACTCGAAACACGTGTAGCGTCATGGACAATTAATGTTTCATAACATGTACAATTACAAAAACAATAAACATACACTTTAAAGAAAACGTTCACGGCTTCTCACGTTTAAATCGATTTGGAAGTGCGTTGTGGTGCAGTGGATATCGGCTCGTGACGACTAATTGGGGAGCCGAGTTCGAATTCCAGTTGAATTCCTTGCCTTCACTTACCCGCAAATATCCTTAGGAAAGGTATTAATCCATCACTTCCCTCCAGTTATGGGTTAAATAACAGGACAGATTGGGTTCTATAGCTTTGGCTGGCAACTAGTCTACCGCAACTAGTCTACCGCAATGGCAACCTACTGCGGGATAATCTTCTGCCCAGTCAGTCATGTTTCTTTCGAGACATGATCGCCCAAAGCGTGTATCACGTATGCCACTTAACGGACTGATTGAAAATAATAGTTGCAAATATAATTAAAACTTCTATTGGGCATAAAGTAGGGGTTCAGTTTTATATTGTTATGAAGTAATAAACTTATCCCCCACTAATTACTACTTAATAATATAATACACCTTTTCCCCCTCTAGGTATGAGTCAAATAATATGACAAATTGGGTTCTATAACCTTGGCTGGCAACCAGTCTACCGCAGAAAGCAATGGCAATCTACTGCGGGATAATCTTCTGACCAGTCAGTCTCTTTCGAGACATGATCGCCCAAGCGTATATCACGTATGGCACTTAACTGACTGACTGAATATAACAGAAACATGATTAAGGCTTCTACTGGGCATAAAGTGGGTGATCGGTTTTCTATTGTCCTGAAGTAATAAACTGATCCCCCACTAATTACTACTTATTAATAGAATAATATAATTCACCGGCCTACCGCAGAAAGCAATGGCAACCTACTGCGGGATAATCTTCTGACCAGTCAGTCATGTGTCTTTCGAGACATGATCGCCCAAGCGTATATCACGTATGGCACTTAACCGACTGACTGAAATAGATAATACTATTTATATCGAGCCTTACACCTGGATCATTTTTAATACTGATAAAATTAATATTAATAGGATGTGGTCTTTGGGATTTTTACCTATATATACTTCATTTTTTGGGATTGAATATACCCATTTTCTGCTTTCTTTTTCCCTTTTCTAGGTTTTAATCTTCTCCCTTCCTCGCACGTATCAATCGTCAACCCTCCCATATCCTTACTGTGGGGCTATTTTTCAAATGAACGAGAACTTTTTCGGATATGAATGTCACAAATGTCCTAATATGGACATGTGGGCGTCGACGGAAAATCAAATAAAAGAGAAGAATTTTTTGTTTGGGGTGGGGGTGATATTTCGATATTGCTGTACCATTTGGATCTGAAGAGGCGCGCTAAGAACACCAAAGCGGTGAAATATGTATCATCCGAAGTAATAATCAGAAATACGTTATAAAATTATATATATATATATATATATATATATATATATATATATATATTTTAGAAAATTTTTTTAGATATTCTACAATTTCATTGGTAATACGTATTTCGCCGCTGCCGACCTTGCGGTTCGTCAGACCCAAATGATACAACAGTTAATCTTGAAAATATTCCCGAAAAATTATTACACACAGACGCTCCCGTATCCGTATTGAGAATAGACATTTGTGACGGTAATTTACACATTTTACCAAGTATTCTAATATATATCTATATATATATGAAATATATATATATAAAATGATTTGTTTGAACATTATTTTTTATCGATACTCGTATTTAGTAGATATTCTGTTTTTAATTAAAAGTCCCTATGTGAATAGGGGTCACAGGTTCGAATCCTGCCGAATGACACACATTTTCGTAAGAAAAATTTATCGTAAATAATCAGGCCAGTAGATATAAATATATAATACTGTTTCATTAAAAACAGAATATCTACCTAAATACGAGTATCGATCAAAAATAATTTTCAAACAAATCATTTCAAATTGTCGGTTGTTTATAACAAATTTTTGTTAATCTTCGTTAATTTCCGTAACATGTTTACATTTGTTGACATTACGATACATTTCAGAGCAGATATGGTTGTTACGATGAATCGAAAACTGTCTTATATAGGCTTGATTAAAACCTCGCTTAGACTAACGGTAATTCGTGATTGAGAGGTCTAAGATGTGCCAGATCACATGGTAGCTTCACCTATGTAGATAGGGGTCGCAGGTTCGAATCCTGCCGAATGACATACACTTTCGTAATAAAAATTTATCGTAAATAATCAGGCCAGTAGATATAAATATATAATACTGTTTAATTAAAAACGGAATATCTACTTAAATACGAGTATCGATACAAATTAATGTTCAAATCATTTCAAATTGTTGGTTATTTATAACCAAGTTTCGTTAAAATTCGTTAAGTTCCGTAATATATATATATATATATATATATATATATATATGTGTGTGTGTGTGTGTGTGTGTGTGTGTGTGTAGTTGTCAGCCCGTAAACGTTGAGGATAATCCAACAAGATTATCTTGATATAAATTATTAATAGCTAAATCCATATAGAGAGCTCGATGGGTGTTAACCAGAGCGATATGAAGTTTATAAATGAAAACTCAACACGTAATATTAGTTATAAACTATAGATCATTTCAATGAGCTTAATTAGCTCATATCATCAGACTCTTTTACAATATTTCCTCCATCTGGCATAAAAATTTCTGCCGGAATGAATAACTTCAAACGGATACTACCCATACTTGGAACTGGACTCTATCTCTCTCTCCCCCTTCCCTCCCATTCCTTCCTTTCCTTCTTTCCTCCCTCCTTCCCCTTAAATTTATTGTCATTTATTTATTTGCTTGTAATCTTATGTTTATTATTATTATTTCTATTATGTTCCCTATTCATTTTAAGAAAACGTTCCTCCGGCAGAAATTTTATGCCAGATGGCGGAAATATTGTAAAAGAGTCTGATGAGATGGGCTGTTTAAGCTCATTGAAATGATCTATAGTTTATAACTAATATAACCTGTTGAGTTTTCCTTTATAAACTATATATATATATATATATATATATATATATATATATATTTTAATTCAGATACCTTAATCCAAAGGAAAAAAGCAGGAAGGTAAATTCCAAAAAACTCGATCCTAATTAATATTAAAAATTTATTTTAATATTAAAAAATGATACAGGAAGAGAGCTCCATGTAATAAAATATTACAGAGCAAATATATATTAAAAAAGGATTAATTCAAAGATGTTGAATAGCCATTTCGATATGAAGATCCCCACGGGGGACGACACATCACCTCAGTAACAGAAAAAACCTTTCAGAAACTGGAGAAAAATTAGTCTACTTTTCCTTTTTAAAATATATATATATATATATATATATATATATATATATATATATATATATAATTTAAGAATTTGTTTAGAGTTAATAATGATAAGGGGGAAAGTCTTAACTCTTAACTGAGAGAGAGATGTGAATTCTTACTTAATTAGAATTTAATTAACAAAGAAATTAAAATGCGAATTTAAAGTGGGTGATCAATTCTGTAGTACAAATGATATATATATATATATATATATATATATATATATACATATATATATATATATATATATATAAACTGAACCCTTATTTTATAGCCACGCGAATTTCTACTCATCTACGTTCCAGAGAATGTAAATAAATTTCATTGAATGATTTGTTTTCTACAGTTTATTAAACTTTTTCGTCCAAAGATTTCGGGGAAATAATAATGATTTAATGATACTCGTCTTACCCCTAGCTGATAGGAGAAAAGGTGAACTCAACAGCTTTGCCAAGAGTAGTTGCACGAAAGTGAATATAACGAACTTGACGGGAATTTGAACTTAACTCTCCGATTAATTATTCTGACTCGTTATCCATCACCCATCACTCACATATCCCAGCTTACTTCATCTGTATTCCCAAATTTTTGTATTTAATTTCAGCCACTGAATAAAATTGTCTTTCTTTTTTTAAAAAAAAGAATGTCATATTCACTGCTGTCCGTTTGGGAGACAGCATATTTTAATTTGACACTTTTCATGCTGATATAGAGAAAAAAATGCTCACCACTGTGTTGGGAGGTTACCCGTAACATTTTGTTGTCCCAGAGAAAGTTCCATGCTTTCCTGAAAGCTTGGGTAGCTTTTTGTGTGAATATGTCCAATCATTTCTTTGAAATACTCCGTATGTCTGTTTTTGTTTTTTTGTTGCTGCAAAGTCTAAGCACAACCATGTATATTCTTTTTCTTAGACAACATAAACCAAATATAGACTTGAACAAAGCATCTCACAAGTTCGATTCAAAAGATTAATGGCTCTGTAAGAGTTGATTTTCTAAGCGTTGCTTTTACATGTAGCACAAGGTCGAAAGTATAGGGAACCCAATGAGGATCGAACTCACTTGTAATAGACAAGCTTACTAACTTTTACACCACGCCTAGGTCCCACTGGAGACTCTACAAGAGTGTGTTAAAAAATATCAATCAATTTTCACATCCATAGCAACTCAGCACTTGATTCGTCCGGGGAACCCACGCCCTATTTCCCACCTAGGACAGAGGTCCACAGAGTGATAACTACATAACCCCGTCTCTAGTTTCGAACATCTTTTGTAAACCTGACCTCCAGGCGGAAGTGATGGAGTTCCAGCCATCTTCCGAAAGAAATGTACCTCTGAGCTTTCTCCTGTCCTCGCTAAACTCTATAACTGTTGCCCCTCTGCTTCCAGCTATTATATTCAGTCAGTCAGTTAAATGCCATACGTGATACACGTTTGGGCGATCATGACCCGAAAGAGACATGACTGACTGGGCAAAAGATTATCCCACGGTACGTTGCCATTGCTTTCTGCGTTAAATTGGTTACCAAACAAGGCTATAGAACCCAACCTGTCCTATTATTTAATCCATGGCTGGAGGGAAGAGACGGATTACAGATAATCTTCTCAATTATGAGTACTCATTAAAAGTATAAATATTTGGTTCAACCAACTTTAGAAGTCCAAAATAGGAAACATTTTTCGAATTAATTAATTAAACTTTTCCAAAAAAATCGGAATTACGTAAGACGTTAAACAGAAAGTTCCAGCTTCATTTGCAATTTAGAAAATTGAACTCGTTCCGATGATTGCGTTTCCGTCGATGATAACAGCTCCGCTACCCACACGCCCCAAAACAGTTTAATATGACAACCAATTCTACAAATACATGTAGATAGACGCTGTCACGGCGTATCAGGTGTTCAAAGAATTTAAGCGACGTTATCTATATGGCGAGATATGAATTACATTTATTTCAGAAAAGTAGGCTCCTGCTATTAAGACATAAGAATTCAAGTCTCGCTGTGGCTTAAATTGTTTAATCAACGGCCGCAGAATGACGATCAATATGTTTCAATAAAAAACGCGATAGGAATGAGATGAGACAAAGCTTACAAAAAGTTTTTTAAATATTTTATTGCCGTTTTTTGAAAGCTGCTATTTCCAAAATACAAAGGGTTTTAAAATATAGATTATTGTCTGTGTTATTTGTTTTACCAGTAACGGCGTTTTTTTTATTTCATACAAACGACGTAAAAAATATAAAAAAAAAACAGAAAAAACATTTTTAGTCCTATACATCCTCACGTTTGTTAAGTAGCGAATGTTCTTATGAAACTCAATGTTAGTACCGGTGTGGTACTATAACTTCACGATGGGCACCTCGAGGTGGTGTAATGGTTAGCAAGCTTGTCTCGCTAGCACTATTGCAATTAAGTAGTGAGTTCGATCCTCACTGGGTGCCCCATACTTTCGGCCTTGTGCCACATCTAAGCTGCGCTTAGTAAATTACACTATAACTTCACGATACCGGGTTGGCCGATGGTTTCGTGATTACCACATGTTCCAGGCTGGTTGTTCTCTGATCCCTTCCGCGCCCACGTTGTTTCTTAAGATCCCCGAAACGGGGGATGGATACAATTCAGTCGATGGAGTGTTGAATTTGGCGTCGGAGTAGAAGAATAGCTGCCACACCATCAAAGAAATGAAGAAAAGCGTTTGTTATAAACAGTAACAAACATTTATTCACACTGGTATACAATAATTTCTTATCAAGTTAAAACAAAACAGCGCGAAGTGAGGAGTGAATGTAGTTGACTGGCGGAAAAAAGTTTCTTTAACTCGAAGAAATCTTAACTGCAATTAGGCAGTGTCATTGATGGAGTATGCAGTGGCAACGGATTCGGTTCTGGGCAGCGAAGAATGACCGACTCTATTTTTTGCTCTGGGTGTTCTCTATTTATGGCCCCGAATCCCGAATAATTAGCTCCTGATTGGTCAGCCAATAGGAATCACCGGCCAATGGCTATCGTCGTAACAACGCCCCTGGGTTGCATCCGATTGGTTTAGATAATCAGCCAATTAGTCGCAGTCATCGGGGTGGGCTAACAAGAAGCAGACCCTGTGGTTGGTTGATCAATGATTTATTACCTTGTGCCATACTTGCACTCAATCCCCGGGTGAAGCAACGCTCAAAATATGTTTATATTTTGAGCGTTAATCCCCGGGTGTTTGCCACGCTCAAAATATGTTTATATTTTGAAATTGAAGTAATTTTTTAACATGCCATTACACCTGCAGAGTGTTTTGTTTTAGTAACAGTTTATAGGTCAGCCTTCCGCTTGGGTCTAGATATCTTTATACTCAATGACCGCGGTTTACTGCACCTGGTTCTTAAAAATGTTGGATATCCAGAATGAACTTATTTTCATAATGGTTTAATAAAATAATTATTATAATGATTTAATTAATTATTATTTAATTAATTTTCATTTAATTAATTTCGCCAGTCAACTTTTTGACACTTAAATGAAAGTGTCATACCGGCCTAGGATTGTGCGTTTGTTTATAATAAAATGAATTGACGAAGGCAGTCCTGGTAAACTACATCCGGCAGCAAGCCCTCTGATTGGGGAGGTTGTGAGGAGCATGGAACCACCTCTTAATTGCTGTTGTTCTCAGGTCGACCCTAACCCAGAGTGGTAGCAACTGTTAGCGTCCCAGCTATGGGCAAATAGTTAACCTCGGAACTTGGGTCAAAACAATATGAAAAAAAAAAACAATATGAAAGTATAAAAATAGACTTTCTAGAAAAAAAAAAAAAATATATGTATATATATATATATATATATATATATATATATATATAATAACTATATAGACTCTGTAAGTATGTAGGCCGTAAATTTATACTAAAATAAACCTCCGAAAAAACCATAAACAAACAGAACCTAAATCCGTTACAATCCGGTGCACTAAGACGTCGGATCAATGGGGGGAAAAAAGAAACCCGCGGAACAAGAACAAAACATTCAATACTCCGCAGTAAAGAAAAAAACCCAAACGGAACCAAATACAAGAAAAAAGTGCTCAATACAAAGTACGAAAGAAAAGATACAGTAGTAGAGCAAAAACAAATGTAACAATAGTAGAGATTTTAAACAAATGTAAGTTTCACGCCTACGTCCTGAAGGGACAGGGCACATAGAAGAAGAAGAAGTTTCACAAATATAAATTCATTGCTTAGTGTGAGGGCTTAGTAATTGTTACCCTTTTTTTTTCTTTTTTTTTTTGCTGATATGTCTCATAAAAGTTATTCCTATATAGTTTGTTTTGCTTCATTTGTTCTTACCCCCCCTTCTTGTGTTGGTATGGTTCCCCCCTACCTTAGTGTATATCTATTTATTTGCTTTTATCTTTAGTGTTTCAGCCTTTGCCCTGACGATCCGTAGTGTGAAACCGCAGTAGGTTTTGGCTCACTGTAAATATATATATATATAGAGAGAGACTTTTATACAAAAACATACATTTTTTAAGGGAAAAAATTATTATCATAACACATTTTGAAGGAAAAAATTATAACCGTAATACATTTTTGAAGAAAAAAATTATTACCAGCAATACATTATTTTATACAAAACTAAAAGACATCTTAAGTTTTCTCAAATAAAAATTAAAAAAAAAACATTTCTCATCAAATTTGTCTAAATCCACATTCTCACTATAACCGAACATTAGAAAAAACACTTTGGCAGATATTACCCACAGAGTTTGATATGTCATTAAAAAAATTCAAAATCAAAATCCTAATTGACGAAAAGGTGCTGAAAAGACGACGGCGTACTGACAAGACGAAGGGTGCTGAAAAGGCGAAGGCGTGCTGAAAAGACAAGGGTGTGTTAAAAATGTAAAGTTTTGCTGAAAAATAAAATAATATTTTTAATCGTTTCGCCCCATACATGGCCGGAGCGCCAGTGATTCGCGCGGGGGTGGGGGGCTACATAAGAGTAAAAGATTAGATAGGAGAAGAGTAAAGAGAAAGACGAACCAGTTACAGGGGGTGTCAGAGAAAGGAGCAAGGAGGGGAATACGGGTATGATGACAGTTGCAAAGGTAGAGAGAGAGAGGAAAAGATAACCAGGGTGATATAGAAAGAACTATAGTCAAGTGGTTAAGGGATGGGTATTAACATTGCATTTAAGTTCCTGGAGGTTGTAGCCCTCAGGAAAGCAAGAATGTGGAAGAGAGTTCCACTGGTGGGAAGTGCGATAAAAGAAGCTGATGGAGTAGAATAGTCAGCTGCATTTGGTTGATCTAACTGTGAAATGGTGGGACCCAGTTGCAATCCTGGTTGCATTAATAAACTCCTGTGGCAGGGGCACCAGTGACTTAAGTTCGTCGGAGCAGAACCCATGATAATATTTATAGACTAGACAGAGGGAAGCCACATCCCGTCGGTGATAAAGTGGCTGGAGTCGAGCTCCCAGGTCGGGATTAATCACATTACAGATTCTCCTTTGGAGCCTGTCGAGAACACTGAGCTGAACAGCAGAGGCATCTGTCTATATATGACAGCAGTATTCCATGCACGGACGAATGGTTGATTTGTATATATGCAAAATAGATTCAGGCAGAAAAATCATCCTGGCCCGACACAGTAACCCAACCTTCCTAGCAGTGAAATAACGGGGGTGCTGAAAAGACGAAGAAGTACTGAAAGGTCTTAGAGGTGCTGAAAAGCAAAGTAGCCCTGAAAAGATGAAGGCATGCTTCCCTTTCTCCCCCTATGTATCTGTCATCGCACCTGCTTTCTCAGCTTTCTATTGTTCCTTTCTAACTAGTTTGTACTCCTCACTCTTTTCTAATTAATCTTGTTACATTTATGTAACCCCCTGCACATCAGTGGCGTTTCCGCCTTGCTCGGGGTGAAATGATTAGGAAAAAAAAAAGATGAAGGGGTGCTGAAAATACGAAGGAGTGCTGAAAAGACGAAGAGGTGCTGAAAAGGCAAAGTATTGGTGAAAATACGAAGGAATGCTGAAAAGATGAAGGGGTGCTGAAAATACGAAGGCGTGCTGAAAAGACGAAGAGGTGCTGAAAAGGCAAAGTATTGGTGAAAATACGAAGGAGTGCTGAAAAGACGGAGGGGTGCCGAAAAGATGAAAGGGCGCTGACAAAATAGAAAGTGCTGAAAAGCCTATCGCATGCTAAAAAGTGTGAAAGTGACTGCAGGAAAGCGTTGCTACGTCCGGATAAATTATTTTGCAGATTATTCTTTGAATTTTGTCGAGAACCTCAAGATGAATGGCAGGAGCACCCGACCAGATCTGGCAACAGTTATGTTTGCACGGACGAATGGTTGATTTATAAATGTGCAAAATGGATTCTGACAAGAAAAACTTCCTGGACTTAATCAGTGATCCAAGCTTCCTATCAGAAGATGCAGCTGTATATTTAATGTAATTACTTCATTTGAGAGAGTAAAGCCAATGAGGCGAAGTGTGTTGCTCTGCTGGATATTAGCGTCATTCATAATGGTGGTGAGCAAGAAAGTTTCTCTATGTTGGTTAAAAAAGAGCAGCTTTGTTTTAGAAACAGTTATTACAGAAACATATTCAACCAACCAATCACCAAAGAATTATTTGGAAAAAGATCATTAAATAGAACCTCATTCCAAATGCAATACGAAAACATTATGTGACAGGCTAGCCTCCCAGAGAGTAAAATACTGCGTCTCCTTGGCCTTACACTTTCGGCGGACCTCAAATGAAATGACTATATCGAATCCATTGCCAAATCCCCTACTATGAAAATCGGCTCTCTGTGCAGGGCCCGGAAGTTTTTTCCACCTGAATCTATTCTGCACATATACAAATCTACCATCCGCCCGTGTATTGAATATTGCTGCCATATCTGGTCGGGTGCCCCTGCTGCTTTCCTTGGGCTTCTTGACAAAATACAAAGGAGGATCTGTAACGTGGTTGATAATGACTTGGCAGACCGGCTGCAACCACTCTCTCACCAGCGTGATGTGACTTCCCTGTGCCTCTTCTACAAATGCCTAAGCACGAATTTACATGAGATACTAGATTAGCAACTAGGTCCCACCCTTTTACAGTTAAACAGATAAGATGTAACCGTAAATTCTACTCCAACAGCTTCTTTTCTCGCGCTTCCCGCCTGTGGAACTTCCTTCCACAAGTCTGCTTTCCCGACAGCTACAATCTCCAGGTGTTTAAATATAGGGTCAATAGACACCTCCTATCACTCTAACTCCCAATTATTCTCAGAACACTCTCATCTACCCAACCCTCATTCTCGGTATCCTTACCCGCCTATCACCCACCCTCTGACGTTTCCTATATTTAATCATCCTTTCTCCACTCTATGTAGCCCCCTGCGCAATAGTGGCAGTGACATGCCTTGCTCAGGGTGAAATGCTTATAAAAAAAATTGCTTCGTTTTCTACGACATATTAACCCTTTGTGCGTTGTGGTGCAGATAATATCGGCTCAGGACGAGAAATTGGAGAGCCGAGTTCAAATTCCACTTGAATTCCATTCATTCAATTATGCGCAAATACCATTGGGAAATATATTAATCTGTCTCTTCCCTCCAGTTATGGGTTAAATAACAGGACAGATTAGGTTTTATATCCTTGGTTGGCAATCAGTATACCACAGAAAGTAATGGCAACCTACTGCGGTATAATCTTCTGCACAGTCTATTCCGGGACATGATCGCCCAAGCATGTATCACGTATGGCACTTAACTGACTGATTAACCCTTTACTTGTTATTTAAACAGATTGCCAGGATTATTTTTAAAGATAATAAAGATCCACTGATAACTAATTAATCCATTGCAAGAGGGAAGAGAGATGGAATTCATACTCTTTTCCCGTGTGTTTTTGGGTAACTAAAAATAAGGAACCATCATGGAATTTTGTTGTGAAGTAATTTTCGCACTGAAGGTTATAATCTTGGTATCTCGGTTGCTAATCGACTTAACGCACCCAAAATGTTAGGAACTTGGTAATCTTCCACTGAAAGCTGA
This sequence comes from Ascarosepion bandense, assembly GCA_037127315.1. Taxonomy (NCBI): domain Eukaryota; kingdom Metazoa; phylum Mollusca; class Cephalopoda; order Sepiida; family Sepiidae; genus Ascarosepion; species Ascarosepion bandense. Next base: position 336,884 of record JBBBDQ010000489.1, read on the forward strand.
CTCCTTAGTATTCGGCTAACTACCGACTAATATCAACTACCTAGTGAACTCCAATAGAAGTCTAAAGACTTTTCATGAACTTCCCAAATACTTCCTGTTAACTCTTATTAATATGGGGGGGTTCCATTATCTGAGGAATAGGTGTCTTTCTCCATAACAAATTTGAACTCATATCTTTTATTAACAAATACGAGCTGTTATCAATTTAATCACCCCGGCTATCAAACTTACATCATCTGGTATTCCAAAGGTGTCATCCATTTAGGTATTGACCAGACTCGACATTACTTAAAATTCAACCATCGTACGAGAACCGTTGTTTCTTAAGGGAAATGAGGATGATTTGACTATGTGGAATTAGCATGGCGAATCCTATGAAGAAAAATTTGAGTTGGCTGAATTAAAGAACGGCGCTCATCTAAAAAAAAAAAAAAATTCACTTAAAAATGCCAATAAGATGACATCCTCAGCGTTTGTGGGAAATTATTTTCAATTGTTTTTCTTTTCTAATCCTATCGCCCAAAGCAAGGCATTTTACTGCATCTGTTTTGCAGGGTGTTACATAGGAGGAAAGTTATGAGAAAGAGTGACAGGTTGTAGGGGGTGTCAGGAAGTGGCTGAGAGAAGGATGACTGTAGATATAAAGTGAGGGATCAGTTTATATATTGAGTGTGATGTAGAATTGATCCCCCACTTTATACCCACATTAAAATAGTATAGAATTTTTTTTATATAATCATATCGCTCCAAGCAAGGCATTTTACTGCATCTTTTTTGCAGGGTGTTACATAGGAGGAAAGTTATGAGAAAAAGTGACAGGTTATAGGGGGTTTCAGGAAGTGGGTAAGAGAAGGATGAGAATACTGATGAGAGTGGAGTGGATGGAGGAAAAAAGCATGAGAGAGACTGTGTAAGTTAGTGAGACAGGAGATGACTATTGACTTTACATTTAAATTCTTGGAGATTGTAGCTGTCGGGGAAGCAAGTAAATGGAAGGGAATTCCACAGGTGGGAAGTGCGAAAGTTATGAGAAAGAGTGACAGGTTATAAGTGGTGTCAGGAAGTGGGTAAGAGGCCATAAAGTGTGGTATCAGTTTATATATTGATTGTAATGTAGAATTGATCCCCCACTTTATATCCACATTTTAATAGTATACAGTTTTTTTTTTAATAATCATATCGCCCCAAGAAAGGCATTTTACTGACACTGCTTTACAGGGAGTTACATAAGAGTAAATTTATGAGAAAGAGTGACAGGTTATAGGGGGTGTCAGGAAGTGGGATAGAGAAGGATGAGGATATTGATGAGAGTGGAGTGGACGGAGAAAGGAGCATGAGAGAGAGGATGCAGGTTAGTGAGATAGGAGATGGCTACTTTCTATTAAAATTCTTGGAGATGAGTAAGCAAGTAAACGGACGGGAATTCCACAGGTGGGAAATGCGAGAAAAGAAGCTGCTGGAGGAGAATTTGCGTTAACAATATTATTGGTTTCACAGTAAAAGGGTTGGACCTAGTTGCTAATCTTGTGGCTCGAGTAAATTCATATATAGGGGGCACCAGTGAGCAAAGTTCATCTGAGAAGAAACCGGGAAAGTATTTGTAAAAGAGACACAGGGAAACCTCACTGCGTCGGTAAGAAAGCGACTGTATCCAAGCTGCCAAGTCGGGATCGATCATATTACACATTCTCCCTTGGATTTTGTCAAGGACCCCTAGGCGGATAATAGGAGCACCCCGACCAGATATGGCAGCAGTATTTAATGCACGGAGGGATAGTAGATTTATATATGTGCAGAGTTGTTTCAGACGGGAAAAACTTCCTGGCCCTACACACAGAACCGACCTTCTTAGCAGCGGATATTTTTTTTAATCATTTCACCCCCAAGCAAGGAATTCCACTGCCACTATTGCGCATGGGGTTATATACGGGAAGGTAAAGAGAAAGAGTGACAGATTATAGGGAGTGTCAGGAAGTGGCTAACAGAAGGATGACTGTTGTCATAAAGTGAGGGATCAGATTATATATTGAGTGCAATGTAGAATTGATCCCCCACTTTATACCCACATTATAACAGTATAGATTTTTTTTAATCGTTTCACCCCAAGCAAGGCATTCCACTGCCACTATAGCTCAGGGGGTTACATGGGGCGATAGATGAGTTAGGATGTACATAGGGGGGAGTTGCAGTGAATGGGTGTGAGTTAGTGTGTTAGGAGGTGTCTATTGACCTTACATTTAAACTCCTGGAGATTGTAGCCGTCGGGGAAGCAATCGTGTGGAAGGGAATTCCACAGGCGGGGAGTGCGAGAAAAGAAGCTGTTGGAGTAGAAATTGCGGTTACATTTCATCGGTTTCATTGTAAAAGGGTGGGACCTAGTTGCCAATCTAGTATCTCGTGCAAATTCACATATAGGGGGCACCAGTGATTTAAGTTCATCAGAGCAGAAGCCATGAAAGTATTTATAGAAGAGGCACAGGGAAGCCACGTCACGCCGGTGAGAGAGTGACTGCAGGCGGTCAGCTAAGTCGGTATCGATCACATTACAGATTCTTCGCTGTATTTTGTCAAGAAGCCCGAGGAGAATAGCAGGGGCACCCGACCAGATGTGGCAACAGTATTCAAAACACGGGCGGATGGTAGATTTGTATAAGTGCAGGATAGATTAAGACAGAAAGAATTTCCGGGCCCTGCACAGAGAGCCGACTTTCATAGCAGCGGATTTAGCAATGGCTATGGATTCTATATAGTCATTCCACTTGAGGTCTGTTGTGAGAGTTAACCCGATGAGGCGCAGTGTTTTTTCTTTCACGGGGACTAGCCTGATCCATGCTAAGGTTGGGAAGGAGCGATTTTCTGTGATGGTTAATAGATAGAAGCTTTGTTTTGGAAGAATTAAAATTCACGATCCATTTCTTACCTCAGTCCGCCAACACGTGAACAAGAGAATTGAACATTTCGGGTATGGTTTGGTCTAATATAATATTCACAGACTGCGATAGACATTGACAGATTTCAGTAAACATGTAAATTAGAAAAGGAGAGGATTGTTAGCATATCAGATATTTGATATAGTTTATTGGCATATCGACATACTTGCCTGATATTTGATGTTGTTGTCAGAAGTTGAGTACATTTGATTCAGACTTTGATAAGCGATCGGATTCGAAAATCCACAGTCCTTTGAAGAACGAAAAATTGAAGTATATATTTCGCATTACAGAACCATTTGAATAAGATACGCCATTTTTATTAATTTTTGTCTATCGGATTGAACGACATTTCTTTATGTTTTTCTCAGGTTTCGTTTCGACAGAATCGTGTCAGGACCTAAAAACATTTAACCACGCCTTTGATAACGACCAACCAGTAGCTTTTCTGGTGAGGTACCGATTGAAGCTCACCCAAATATATTTCACATATCATAAATATTATTTAAGTCAACCATTCACTTTTTTTTTTTCTTTGATAATTGCTGCCACATCGGGTCTGCTTCTCCCGCTCTCTATTTCGAGATTATTGATAAAATCCAAAGAAGAATCTGCAATGTTATAGGTTTTCATATGGCGTTTCGGTTACGTAGTTTCCCAGTTGTGGTGCAGTGGATATCGACTCCGAATGAGAAATCGGGGAGCCGAGTTCGAATTCCATTTGAATTCCTGACATTCGCTTACGTAAAAATAAACTTGGGAACGCCTTGCCTGGCACTCAGTCTATCCCAGAAAGCAATGGCAACCTACTGCGGGATACTCTTCTGCCCAGTCAGTCATGTCTCTTTCGAGACATGATCGCCCAAGCGTGTATCACGTATGGCACTTAACTGACTGAATATAATAGTGGAAATCATGAAGTGAGCATAAAGTGGGGGATCGGTTTTATATTGTTATGAAGTAATAAACTGCTCCCCCATTAATTACTACTTAACAATATAATAAATCTTTCCCCCCCCCTAGCTATAAGTCAAATAACAGGACAGATTGGGTTCTATAGCCTTGGTCGGCAACCAGTCTACCGCAGAAAGCAATGGCAACCTACTGCGGGATAATCTTCTGCCCAGTCAGTCATGTCTCTTTCGAGACATGATCGCCCAAGCGTGTATCACGTATGGCACTTTAACTGACTGATCATAATAGAGAAATCTCTTCTAGTGATTCAATAGCCGGAAAGTTCATGTAGAAAAACTTTGAGTCACACAATGAGGAGACCTTCGACATATCTAGAGCTGTGGTCTGTGTGGTTTGTGTATCGTCAAGGACCTCACTAATTCTCTGTGTAACGGTAGTTAGGGCTTCAACAGGGGGGAAGGCTGATCGATACCCGTACTGCTCGTAGCACAAGAGGTTGCTCTTATCCAGGTGTTCGATGACCTTGTCGAAAATGGCCTCAAAAAGTTTCCTGATGAAACTGAGCGGACTAATGAATCTGTCATAGTAGAGGACGTACGATTGCTCGTGTTATTGTAAGCCGGGCATACGGTTGCCACCTTCCTTGGAAAAAAGATTCTCCTTCAGGCAGCGGCTAAATAATTTTGCTGGAATCGCAGATTATTCTGGGTTCTTCTTCATCTATGTGCCATGTCTCTTCAGGAGGTAGGCGATCATGTCTTTCCGCGTCTCTCTATCCCTGGTTGCTCTTAGCACACCCAAACCCCACTCTTCCATCTACCTGCTCAGGTCTTTCAAATAGGTTATCTGCTGCTTCCCCCTCTCTTTTCTTTCTATCTGACCTGTGAGTATCAGATTCTCCAAGCCTTCATTCCTCATTACATGTTCTAAGAACTTCAGATGTCTCTTCCTGATGCTCAGTAATTAATTTCCTTTTCGATTCTCTACTTTCTAAAACCTTGTTCGATTCATATTCACAGCATCCTTCTGTAGAACCACATTTCAGTTACTTCAAGTTTTTCATTTATATTTGATGATATTGTCCAATATTCACAGCCATATTGAAGAACCGACATCACATAGCAATCCACTACTCTTTTCTTTGTTTCTAGGGGATTTTTCATGTTTCTTAATACTTTACTCGACTTCTGGAATGCTTCCTTGTGCTTTTGGATCTCAGGAATATAAATGTATAGAAACTGCAGTGACTTTAAAATGAGGGTTCAGTTTATATATTGATTGCAATATGGAACTGATCCCCCACTTTATAACCAGTATGCTTCTGTAGAACCACATTTAGGCTGCTTCAAGATTTTCCTTCACCTACGATGATATTGTCCAGCATTCACTGCCATTTTGAAGAACTGACATCTCTTCGCAATCCAGTACTCTCTTCCTTGTTTCTAGAGAAAATTTCCTGTCTCTTAATACTCTACTCAGCTCCTGCAATGCATCCTTGTGCTTTTGGATCTCAGGAATATAAATGTTTAGAAACTTCTATGGTCACAAAATGAGTGGTCATTTTAGATATTGATTGTAATATGGAACTGATCCCGCACTTTATATGCAATATGCTTCTGTTGAACCACATTTCGGCTGCTTCAAGTTTTTCCTTCATCTTCGATGATATTGTCCAGCATTCACTGCCATTTTGAAGGACAGGCATCACATAGGAATCCAGTACTCTCTTCTTTGTTTCTAGTGAAATTTCAGTCTCGACCTTTCCGTCTTCCGATAGAACACTTCCCGGGTATTTAAATTTTTGTACCTGATTCATTTTAGTATCCCAAACCTGTAATTGGTATTTTGGGCTCATTTATTTCCTGATGACCATACATTCGGTTTTCTTGCTATTTATGTGTAGTCTTTTCTTTTGATATTCTTCATCTACCTGTTTTAAGGTCTTGTCATTTTCTTTCCGTGTCAGTTATCAGCACTGTATCAAAGGCGTATCTTATGTTGTTCATATTATTAACTCTTATTAAAATAGGAGGGAGAGTCCATTATCTGAGGAATAGGTGTGTTTCCCCATAACAGAGGGAGAGTCCATTATCTGATGAATAGGTGTGTTACATTATATCACTTATGTTGCCCCCTGCGCATCCCTGGCGGTACCGCCTTGCTTGGGGTGAAACGATTTTTTAAAAAATCTCCAATGTTTTGGGTCCTGACCTGGCATTTCGGTTAAAGTTACTTTCTTACAGTCATAAGGTATCTTCACTGTCGTTTTCTATAAACATCTACATGGCAATCGTGCTCATGAATTTTATAATTTTGTTAACCCGGCATTTGGCGCTTAAGCGAAGAATTAATTTGGCATCAGTCCTTGCATCAAGTATTGCTGTCACATCTCGTTTGCAACTTCCGCTGTGTGTTTAGTAATTCTTGATAAAACCCAAATAAAAATCTGCTATGTTATTGTTTTCCACTTTCTGCAGTAGACTGGTTGCCAACCAAGGCTATAGAACCCAATCCGTCCTATTATTAAAACCATAACTGGAGGGAAAAGATATAGATTATATTGCCTTATTATATTAAGTATAATTAGTGGGGGATCAGTTTATTACTTCATACCAATAGAAAACCGATCCCCCACTTTATCCCCTGTAGATGTTCTAATTATGTTTCCAACTATTATATTCAGTAAGTCAGTTAAGTGCCATACATGATACACACTTGGGCGATCATGTCTCGAAAGAGACATGACTGACTAGGCAGAAGATTATCCTGCAGTAGGTTGCCATTGCTTTCTGCGGTAGACTGGTTGCCAACCAAGGCTATAGAACCCAATCCGTCCTATTATTTAACCCATAACTGGAAAGAAGAGACGGATTAAAACTTTTCTCAAGGGTATTTTTGCTTAAGTGAATGCAAGGAATTCAACTGGAATTCGAACTCGGCACCCCGATCTCTCATTCCGAGTCGATATCCACCGCACCACAACGCACATCTTCGCAGTACCGTTTCTATAAATATTTCTTATAGTAAACCTGCTGATTAATTTCTCAGTTTGGTGCCGGACCTTATAAATTGAAACAAAACCACAAATGTGGCAGAATAGTCGACATAGTCTACTTTCCGACATTGCCTTGAATATTGTTCGAACTGGTCGTTACGTTTCCGTGTGTATCTAAAGATCGTTGACAATATACGAAAATGAATCAGCAATGATCATAGTGTTGACCTGACTACTCGGTTAATAATACTTCAAGACCGACGTAACGTGGTTTCCCCATATATTCTCTATAAATGTTTTCATGGAAATTGTTTTGATGAATTTTCCAATTTGGGCACTGTTACGAGAATGCACTTATATATAAAAATAATATTAATAATGTCTAAAAAGTTGTAGTAAGGAACTCTAATGAGCTCTACCTGTAATTACAAAAAAGTTTTAATCCATGAAGTAGTCGTACAAATAGAGAAATTAGGAATAGAACATTTTGGAAGATGCCAGAATGTTCCAGTAAAATCGAGGGAATTCTAAAAGACTTTACAATATGCAAATTAGGTGTTAGACCCCATAAAACGAGATTTTATAAAGAGAGTTGTTAGTTGTTACCAGTATTTGCTGACATTATCAAATTCGGCTTTGATTCAAGGATTTCTATCCAGCCGAAAGAATCTCTAAGAAAAGTTGCCGACCAACTAAAACCTGAAAGAGAACCTCATGGAACGATGTGGGTAAATAGATATTTTTGACTCTAATAAATATTTTTTGTATACACATTTGAGAATTTCCAAAAAGCATAGCACTTAAACTTCTTCGCTATCTTAACTGGGTAAAGATATTTGACACCTTCCTTCCCCTTCGTAGCACGGACGCGTCGCTCTACCTGTTTTTCTTTTTGAATACAAAAATTGTAAATTTTGTCTATATATCATTTTGTGTTTATCGTAAATTAAGTATTTGTTTGTGATTTATCTCTGAGTTTTGGTCAATCATTTTTTTTCTTTTGTTACACTTAACAAGTAACAGGCACCAAGAATTAATAACTTTAAACGCAGTACTAAAATGGCGGCAAGGTTTACATAGTCTGCAGTACATCCTTGCATAGAATATTGCTATCACATATGGTCTGCAATTTCCGCTGTGTATTAAGAGATTCTCTATAAAAATCGAACGAAGAATGAGTTATTAGTTATCGTCTAGCGTTTTTGCAACTGTCATTTTTCCAACGCCGTAATGTACGTTCCCGGAGCCTTTTTTACAAATATTTTATAACTAGCAGTATTGCCCGGCGTTGTTCGGGTGTAATGAAAGCGTTAAGACTAATCCATGGTCCTGGAGCACAGACTCAGCCAAAAGAATATTTGAAATAATAAAATAATTGCGACAATTTACTAATCGCGCCTAATATAGCAGTATATATATATAGCCCGAAAGAATATTTGTGTGAATTTGTTGAAAATCGGAAAAAAATTGTGGATTTGTATAACGGACATACAGACAGATAAACAGACACACACGCGCGCTCGCGCGTGCGCACACATCTTACCTTTTACATATATATATATATATATTAGCAATTTTCTGCACTATATATATATATATATATATATATATATATATATATATATATATATATATTTGTTATATATATTACATTATTTATATATTACTAGCAGCATAACCCGGCGTTCCTCGGGTGTAATGAAAGCTTTAAAACTAATCCATGGTCCTGGAGATCAGACTCTTTGGACGTTGGCACGAAAGACTAAAAAGCAATAGTTGTTTCCAGTAAAAGCGAAACCGTAGACTGAAAGAAAAATGAATGGATGTAAGTCAAATTTTGATTTCCTGGTATCGACATCAAATAAGTTTTTTCATTGTAAACTGAATTTTGAAGGCTAAATAAGTCCTCTGAGTAAATGGTATCATGTCTGAGACTACAATTATACCTACTTAGAGCCAAACCCGAAGCAAAAACTAAAATAAAAGGGCTGAAAAAATACAAACATACAGGAAGATAAACAGACACACACACAAACATCTTACCTTATAGATATACATATTATCAATTTTCTGCACTATTGTAAGAACTGCAACCTTGAAACTTCTGAATATCGTTTCTTATGTCTTTGTCTATGAGTGTATCAAATTTGATTAAAATCAGACCACTCCTTCTATAACCCGATTTTTTCGATTATCGATTTTCAATATTTATCGGTCGTACCTCGATACAAACCCTAGCTAAAAACACTCGCAGACGCTTATAGTACAACTGTGTAAACTTTCAAGAAAATCGGTTCAGTCGTTTCGGAGTCTATAGGTAACGGATACACATACACACACACCTACACACACACACACAGACAAAGTTACATTTATAGATGTAATATATATATATATACAGTTTAGATGTTGCTGATAATTTTTTAAATTTCGGTGCCAAGACGGGAGAGCTGGATTCGAACCCGAGTTAGATTCGTTGCATTCCCTTACGTGCAAATATCCTTGGGAAAAGTTATTAATCCATCTCACCTCTGCCCAGTTTTGATTTAAATAGCAGATTGGGCCTTGGTTGGAAACCAGTCACCGCAGAAAGAAATGGCAACCTATGCCGGAAAATCTTCTGCCTTGTCAGTCATTCGTCAAAAAATACATGATCTGCCAAGCGTGTATCACGTATGGCACGTAACTCAATGACAAAGTCTCGGCAAGTTCTACATAATCTACCATTGGCAAGGGCCACATTGTCTACTATTCGTACTAAATTGGCGGTAGGGTTTACATTGTCTTGTGTCAGCAAAGGCAACGCTGTTTATTATTTGTACTAAATTATAACTGCGAACCATTACACCACGTCGATATACTCAGAAAGATTTCCTAATAGTAGCATAGATGTGGCAAAAAGCTATAAATGTGGAGCCCCCAATGAGGATTGAACCTAGTACTCAATCGTAGTGCGTTGTGGTGCAGTAGATATCGTTTCGGAACAAGAAATCGGGGAGCCAAGTTCGAATTCCAGTTGAATTCATTGCATTCACTTACGCGCAAATACTCTTGGGAAAGGCATTAATCCGTCTCTTCCTTCCAGTTATGGGTTAAATAACAGGGCAGATTGGGTTCTATAGCCTTGACTGGCGACCAGTCTACCGCAGAAAGCAATGTAACCTACTGCGGGATAATATTCTGTCCAGTCAGTCATATCTCTTTCGAGACATGATCGCTCAAACGTGTATCACGTATGACATTTAATTGACTGACGGAATATAATATTTGGAAATAATTAAAACTTCTGCTAGAAATAAAGTGGGGGATCAGTTTTCTATTGGTATGAAGTAATAAACTGATCCCCCACTAATTATACTTAATACAATAATGTAATATAATCTATCTCCTCTCTCTACAGCTATGAGTTAAATAACAGGACAGATTGGGTTCTATAGCCTTGGCTGGCAACCAGTCTACCGCATAAAATAATGGGATAATATTCTGCCCAGTCGGTCATGTCTCTTTCGAGACATGATCGCTCAAGCGTGTATCACGTATGACATTTAATTGACTGACGGAATATAATAGTTAGAAACATAATTAAAACTTCAGCTGGAAATAAAGTGGGGGATCAGTATTCTACTGTTATGAAGTAATAAACTGATCCCCCACTAATTATACTTAATACAATAATGTAATTTAATCTATCTTCTCTTTCTACAGCTATGAGTTAAGTAACAGGACAGATTGGGTTCTATAGCCTTGGCTGGCAACCAGTCTACCGCATAAAATAATGGGATAATATTCTGCCCAGTCAGTCATGTCTCTTTCGAGACATGATCGCTCAAGCGTGTATCACGTATGACATTTAATTGACTGACGGAATATAATAGTTAGAAACATAATTAAAACTTCTGCTTGAAATAAAGTGGGGGATCAGTTTTCTATTGTTATGAAGTAATAAACTGATCCCCCACTAATTATACTTAATACAGTAATGTAATTTAATCTATCTCCTCTTTCTACAGCTATGAATTAAATAACAGGACAGATTGGGTTCTATAGCCTTGGCTGACAACCAGACTACCGCAGAAAACAATGGCAACCTACTGCGGGATATTATTCTGCCCAGTTAGTCATATCGCTTTCTAGACATGATCGCTCAAGCGTGTATCACGTATGACATTTAATTGACTGACGGAATATAATATTTGGAAAAAATTAAAACTTCTGCTGGAATAAAGTGGGGGATCAGTTTTCTATTGTTATGAAGTAATAAACTGATCCCCCACTAATTATACTTAATACAGTAATGTAATTTAATCTATCTCCTCTTTCTACAGCTATGAATTAAATAACAGGACAGATTGGGTTCTATAGCCTTGGCTGACAACCAGACTACCGCAGAAAACAATGGCAACCTACTGCGGGATATTATTCTGCCCAGTTAGTCATATCGCTTTCTAGACATGATCGCTCAAGCGTGTATCACGTATGACATTTAATTGACTGACGGAATATAATATTTGGAAAAAATTAAAACTTCTGCTGGAATAAAGTGGGGGATCAGTTTTCTATTGTTATGAAGTAATAAACTGATCCCCCACTAATTATACTTAATACAGTAATGTAATTTAATCTATCTCCTCTTTCTACAGCTATGAATTAAATAACAGGACAGATTGGGTTCTATAGCCTTGGCTGACAACCAGACTACCGCAGAAAACAATGGCAACCTACTGCGGGATATTATTCTGCCCAGTTAGTCATATCGCTTTCTAGACATGATCGCTCAAGCGTGTATCACGTATGACATTTAATTGACTGACGGAATATAATATTTGGAAAAAATTAAAACTTCTGCTGGAATAAAGTGGGGGATCAGTTTTCTATTGTTATGAAGTAATAAACTGATACCCCACTAATTATACTTAATACAATAATGTAATTTAATCTATCTCCTCTCTCTACAGCTATGAATTAAATAACAGGACAGATTGGGTTCTATAGCCTTGGCTGACAACCAGTCTACCGCATAAAATAATGGGATAATATTCTGCCCAGTCAGTCATGTCTCTTTCGAAACATGATCGCCCAAGCGTGTTTCACGTATGGTACTTAACTAACTGACTGACTCAATAGTAACTGATCCAGCGAGACAAACAATTATACCACGTCGAAATGCCCGAGATATAAACTCTTATGAACATAATCAGATTCAAACAGACATAGAAGTCTGAACAGACGCCGATAGTTCGATAGATAGTCTTTTTAAAATAGTTTATTTCAGTAGAATAAATTGACAGACACGATCACATTTCATGCTTTTGTCGAAAGAGAAGTGCATTCGATGCAGACGCTGATAAGTTACTGAATTCAAAAATTCAAAGCCATTTGAAGAAGAAAAGAGAATGGAATCGCATATTTGGCTTGTCAGATCCGTGCGCATGCGATACACCAAAGAGATTCATTTTTCTGTATCAAAATGAACCGCAATTTTGAATACTTGTCTCGGGTTCGACTTCTAAAAACAGAGCCAGATCAATTTTTTTCTCGCGGTACTTAATAGCCTCAATGGGGACAGGATAAATTTGTATATTCATGAGTAGCCGTGATCAAAGAATTATTTAGCGAAATGAAGAAACGCGAGCTAAATTGCAACTGCTTGTGAAAGCGATAGGCTTCCTTCAATGCCGTTTTCGGGGCGGAGTAAACACACACATGTACAAACACAAAATGTGCGCCAGGTTTTTGAGAACATGTGCGTTGTGGTGCAGTGGATATCGGCTCTGTAACGCGAAATCGGGAAGCCGGGTTCGAATTCCAGTTGAATATCTTGCATTCATTTATCCGCAAATTCCTTTGGAAAAGTTATTAATCCGTCTCTTTCCTCTAGTTATGGGTTAAATAACAGAAGAGATTGGGGTCTATAGACTTGTCTGGCAACCATTCTATAGCAGAAAGTAATGGCAACCTACCGCGGGATAATCTTCTTCCCAGTCAGTCATCTCTCTTTCGAGACATGATCGCCTAAGCGTGTATCACGTATGGCACTTAACTAACTGAATATAATAGTTGGAAACATAATTATAACTTTACTGGTCATAAAGTGGGGGATCGGCTTTCTATTGTTATAAAGTAATAAACTGATCCCCCACTAATGATACTTAATATAATAATGTAATATAATCTATCTCTTTTCCCTCCAACTATGAGTTAAATGGCAGGACAGATTGGGTTCTATAATTTTGGCTGGCAATCAGTCTACCGCAGAAAATAATGGCAACGTACTGCAGGATGATCTTCTGCCCAGTCATTGATGTCTTTCTCAAGACATGATCGCCCAAGCGTGTATCACGTACGGCATTTAACTGACTGACTGTATATCGTATGAGATAATTTGACGACCTAACATAACGTGAATGTTGTAACAAAGGACGGGAAGTGAGACACGAAGATCCGAGAACGTATTAGGACGGTCAAAGATGAATTCCAAAAGTTAAGCAGAGTATGAAGAAACAGGAAAAAAAAAGAAGAGTACTACACTGTTACGTTATATCTGTACTAATGTACATTCTTTGAGATTTCACTTGCCCGATCGATTCAGCCGACTAAAAAATTAATTGGGAGATTAAAATTTATTACTTTACTCACCTGCAGTCGATTAAAAATCTCGCAATCAAACGTGTCCTTTCAAATATAGAAAAAAATCTGATTCCTTTTACAACGCAAAAGTATTCGATTGAAGATTCACAAGTTACTTAGAATGACCTACGATGACATTATTAAACTCTTAGCTTTTATCGTCTCGGTCAGTGTAAACATTCGTTTAATTAACGCTTCCAGAGTGGAGCCAAAATGTCTCTGTCGCCCAGATTAAAGACGCTCACAGATTTTTAAAAACTTATTTGGAAAAATATTATCTTTAACTCAATATCTATATTTCCCTCAACATCTTACGAAAAGTAAAAACCAACATTTGAAAGAAAGAAAAACAAATACGCATACTTCTTTCAACCCCGCACCGAAAAACAAATTATACAACTAAGTAATGAGAAACTAAGTAACTAAGTAATTTTTCATAGAAAATCTTTGAGAAAATCAGATTTATTTTTTTTTTATTATCTATGAGATGGAGGTTGTAGTCAAACAGAAGAAAGAAACTACGAATTTAGGTACCTCCACTCAATTGCCAAAAAAATACAAAAAAATGAGCATATCATGATGTTAAAATGGCTTAATAAAACCACAGTTTTATCATCAAAATGTTTATGCTATTATGAAGAGGAAAGATCAAGTTTTTTTGTTATTATTTCTGAAATTATTTTAAATCCTTTCTAACACGTTCGAAACTTTAATTAAAATTTACATTTTTTTGTTTTCCGTCAGCGATTCACGCTATGTTTATGTAAGGCGACTATTAAGAAAATGGAGTCGGTCGAATAAAATGATTTTGAGGCGAGTAAATTTTCCCTCGCTCTCGACCGCCGGTTGAGTGATTTCATTTTCAAATCTCAAAGGCTGCTCGTGCATGGCAATAAAGTGTTAGACAATCTCCCAAAAGTCGAAGAAGAGTCATAAAGCAACGGAAATGTGGTTTTAGATAAAGAAACTGAGGAAACTATGGACCGAGATCGTGAGCAAAGACGAGGTTTTAGAGAGAATGTAAACCAAAAGGGGATTTATGTTTTAAAAAGTCAGAAAGTGCAGGTAGAAATTCGTGGGGTAAGAAGTGAAGAAAGAGAGATTAGAAAATCTGTTCCTGACAGGACAGATTGAAGGCAAAGGGGACAAAAAAAAATTAAGAAATTGATGGAGTTGAGTAAATAGATGGGAGAACAAGGTTTGAGTGAAACGGCCAAAAAACAAAAAGATTCTTGAGAGCTACAAGAGACGGAAAAATATGAACGATCATACTCGCCTATGACATAAATGGACGCAGTAAATAAAGAAGAACCCAGTATTACGTAGTAGGCGACGCCATTTTTATATTACCGTTTCTTCAGACGTGTTCCTGATAATAACAGCAAAGCCTCCGATCAGACAGAAAAAAAGAGAAAAGAACGGGCGGACTCATTTCTCTCTGAAAGTAATTTCGCGAAATACGTTTGTTGGACTTTGCACTCTACATGCACTGATAAAAGCTGAGAACATGTGTATAGCATGAGAAAATTTATCTATCTGTCGATAGATAGATAGATAGATAGATAGATAGATAGATAGATAGATATGAACAGAACAGGGATAGATAGATAGATAGATAGATAGATAGATAGATAGGTAGATAGATAGATAGATAGATAGATATGAACAGAATAGGATAGATAGATAGATAGATATGAATGAATAGGATAGATAGATAGATAGATAGATAGATAGATAGATATGAACGCAATAGGATAGATAGATAGATAGATAGATAGATAGATAGATAGATAGATATGAACGCAATAGGATAGATAGATAGATAGATAGATAGATAGATAGATAGATATGAACGCAATAGGATAGATAGATAGATAGATAGATAGATAGATAGATATGAATGCAATAGATAGATAGATAGATAGATAGATAGATAGATATGAACGCAATAGGATAGATAGATAGATAGATAGATAGATAGATAGATAGATAGATAGATAAACGCAATAGGATAGATAGATAGATAGATAGATAGATAGATATGAACGCAATAGGATAGATAGATAGATAGATAGATATGACCCAATAGGATAGATAGATAGATAGATAGATAGATAGATAGATAGATATGAACGCAATAGGATAGATAGATAGATAGATAGATATGAATGCAATAGATAGATAGATAGATAGATAGATAGATAGATAATGAACAGATCAGATAGATAGATAGATAGATAGATAGATAGATAGATAGATAGATAGATAGATAGATAATGGACAGGCTAAGATAGATAGATAGATAGATAGATAGATAGATAGATAGATAGATAGATAGATAGATAATGGATGGTGCTAAGATAGATAGATAGATAGATAGATAGATAGATAGATAGATAATGAACAGACTGTGATAGATAGATAGATAGTTAGATAGATAGATAGATAGATAGATAGATAGATAGATAGATAGATAGATAATGGACAGAAGTAAGATAGATAGATAGATAGATAGATAGATAGATAGATAGATAGATAGATAATGGACAGGCTAAGATAGATAGATAGATAGATAGATAGATAGATAGATAGATAGATAGATAGATAGATAATGAACAGACAGATAGATAGATAGATAGATAGATAGATAGATAGATAATGAACAGACTGTGATAGATAGATAGATAGATAGATAGATAGATAGATAGATAGATAGATAGATAGATAATGAATGGAGATAGATAGATAGATAGATAGATAATGAAGAGACTGAGATAGATAGATAGATAGATAGATAGATAGATAGATAGATAGATAGATAGATATGAACAGATTTGAATTGATAGATAGAGATCTTCGTAACTCTGGGTTAGAATGCCCAGCTCACAGATATTGTCCAACACACATACAAAGTGTGTGTGTGTGTGTGAGAGAGAGAGAGAGAGAGAGAGAGAGAGAGAGAGAGACAGACAGACAGACAGACAGACAGACAGACAGAGAGAGAGGGATATATATGGAGAGATAGATTTCAACCGAGATAGCTAAGTCGAATACGCAGTGCATATATCCATTAATTCTTATCACATGATCCGAACTTACATATTTACCGTTCTCGTTTAAAGTCTAACTAAAAACGGACGAATAAACATCACTAATGGGCAGTTCCCTTTTATTTCTGAAACCCCCTACCGTCTTTTAAACTGTGGTCGCTGTTATCCACAACAAAAGAATGAGGAGATGAAATCCACTATTACAAGTGCTTTAACCGGAAATCGTTGTATGCGGCGCACGACGCAATGTAGAGATGAATCGGAGGCGGAAACAAATTATAGTCAACAAAAGACGAGAACTTATTGAAATTTACATATAGGTACCGAAAAATAAAAAAGAAAAAACAATTATATATCTTCTTCTTCTATGTGCCCTGTCCCTTCAGGACGTAGGCGATCATGGTTCTCCACGTCGCCCTATCCCTTGTGTCTTTTAGTATGTTTGCTCCTGTTGCTCCTGGCAACCCCCGTTCCGTCATCCACCTGATCAGACCCTGCAAATATGTTATCCGCTGCCTTCCTTCTATCTGTCCAGTCAGTATCAGGTTCTCCAGGCTCTCCTTCCTCATTGCATGTCCCAGGAACTTCAGTTGTCTCTTCCTGATGCTCAGCATCAATTTCCTTTTTGTTGCCATTCTTTCCAACACCTCATCGTTGCTTGCATGCTCAGTCCACGATATCCGTAGCATCCTTCTGTAGAACCACATTTCGGCCGCTTCCAGTTTTGTACTCATTTTCGATGATATTGTCCAGCATTCACTGCCGTATTGAAGAACTGACATCACGTAGCAGTCCAGTACTCTTTTCTTCGTTTCTATTGAGATTTTCCTGTGTGTTAGTATTTTGCTCATCTTCTGGAACGCGTCCTTTGCCATGCCAATTCGCCTTCGGATCTCCGTGTCGCACTTTCTATCTTCTGTTAGAACACTTCCCAGGTACTTAAATTTTTGTACTTGCTTGATTCTGTTATCCTCCACCTGTATGTGGCATTTTGGGTTGTATCTTTTGCTGATGACCATGCACTCAGTTTTCTTAAAGTTTATTTGTAGTCCCTTCTTGTCATTCTCCACTGCTAATTTCTGTATGAGATCAAGTAGTTTCCTTTCCGTGTCCGCAATCAGCACTGTATCGTCCGCATACCTTATGTTGTTCAGGTTGTGGTCTCCAATAACAAATCCAGGCGTGTCATCTAGGGTCCTCAAATATTCTCGCTGTATAGGTTGAACAAATCCGGTGAAAAGACACATAGGCATCCCGAAATGCATTTATATGCATGCACGCATACACTACAGGTCATAATTATTAGGAAACCCCATTTTTTAAAGAAATCGTGTATCTCGTTATTTTTTAGTATTTATTGTCAAGTGAATAATTGTAAATGAAAATAGAATGATCTATGTTAATGTTTATACTATAAAATGTCGACAATTGCTCTTGTCTCACACCTTAAGCGACCACCTTCCAGTTATGTGCAAACTAAGAGTGAAAATTTGGAGACTAAAGAAGCCTAGGGCAACACCCAGACTGCAATACAACACGCTTTTAAAAAAAAAATAGTGTGTTTCATACAATTTTTATTATACAATGCCAAGTGAATAAATGAAATTAGAATATTCTATGGTAAAGTTTATACTATAAAATGTCGACAATTGCTATAGTCTCATACCTTAAGCGACCACCTTCCAGTTATGTGCAAACTAAGAGTGACAATTCAGAGACTAAATTATTCTAGGGCAATACCCAGACTGTAATATAACACGCTTTTTTAAAAGAAACGGTATATTTCATACTATTTTTAGCATTCATTGCCAAGTGAATAAATGAAAATAAAATGGTCTATGGTAATGTTTATACTATGAAATGTCGATAATTGCTATAGTCTCATACCTTAATCAACCCCACTTCCAGTTATCTGCAAACTAAGTGTGAAAATTCGAAAACTAAAAAGACTTGGGTAAAACCCAGACTGCAATACAATATGCTTCTTTTTAAAAGAAAATGGTGTATTTCACACTATTTTTTAGTATTTATTAACAAGTGAATAATTGTAAATAAAAATAGAATGATCTATCGTAATGTTTATACTATAAAATGTCAACAATTGCTATAGTCGAGCGACCCGCTTCAAGTTATCTGCAAACTAAGGGCAAAAATTCGGAAACTAAAGAAGCCTAGGGCAGCACAATACAACACGCTCCTAAGTGACCTCAGCCTGAACAAAAATACACTGACAGTGTGAGAAACATACATAGAACAAATGGGAAATGGAAATTCGAAATGAGACTCACTTAAAGAAGCGTTAGTGACATCAGCAAACAGCATGGCCCCCAAAGGAAATCAGACGCAGAAGAAAAAAAAACCAGTGGATGACTGAAGGGTTTCTTTACATGATTCAAACGTGACAGAAAACTATGCCAAGACATGGAACTGAATACAAGAAACTACAAAATGAAATAAGGACCAAGAACAGACAGGCTAAAGATGAGTGGCTCAACAACAAACGTGTCGAAGTCGACAGTAAAAAAATGTGCTCCTGAACTCTCCTCTGTTCCCTCTAAACTCTATAACTACTGCCTTTCTGCTTCTTGCTTTCCTACCTGCTAGAAATCCTCCTCTGTGGTTCCAGTATATAAAAATACCGGAGAACCCTCTGACCCCGTTAATTATCGCCATATCAGCTTCTACTGATCTTTGGCAAAATGTTCGAAGCCATCATCAATGTCGAGGTGGTACAACATCACACAACTCACAGACTCTCTGACAAATAGTATGGTTTCCACTTCTCCAGGTCTACTGCTGATATGCTCACGTCCATCACTGAGTATATACACCGGGCTCTCGACAAGAACTGCGAAGCCCAAAATGTTGCCTTAGGCATCTCCAAAGCGTTTGACAGTGTCTGGCATGCTGACCTTATATGCAAGCTGCTGGGCTACGGTATAACTGGACAATTGTTTGACCTAATCCAGTCATTCCTCTCAGATCGCACAATGAAGGTTGTATTGAACGGACATGCCTCCCAATGCTATCACACGAACGCGGGTGTCCCTCAAGGCTATATTCTTGGTCCCACGCTTTTCCTTGACTACATTAATGATAACCCCGATTTAATAAGATCCCAAGTAGGCATATATGCTGATGGCACTACAGTTTACTCTCACCTCGATCAAAAATCTGCCGAGCTTGACAAAGCAAACCTCACTGCCGAGCTTGAAAAGGACATTCAATTCGTGGTGGACTGGGGTAAAAAATTGCTCGTAAATTTTAATGCTTCCAAAACGAATCTGCTATCTATTAACCGTCACAAACAATCGTTTCTACCCTCATTAACATGGATCTGGCTAGAGCCACCCTGCACAACAGTGGCAGTGAAATACATTGTTTGGGGTGACACGATTATGAAAAATCTAATAAAGGAGAAATGTATAAGGAAGTAATGGAACCGACAGGACAAAGGACATGATCTTCAACAGGATGTATAAAATCCAAAGATGGAACTATCATATTGGAGAAGGAGGAAATATTTCAGCGACGTGAAGAATATATAAAAGATCTTTTCCACGACAAGAGAGAGAGAGCAACCGATGGTAAACAAACATGCTGACGGACCGGAAATAATAAAATCCGAAGTGAATGCTGGAATGGCTAAACTGAATAAGAAGAAAGTAGCTGGACCAGACGACATTGTCATAGAGATGCTGACAGCCTTAGAAGAATTCGACCTAGAGAAAAATTACGGAAATAATAAGTGAAATAAGATGACCTAAGTAAATCGATTTTCATAGCTCTGCTTAAGAAGCCAGGTGCAGTCCAATGCGAACTCCACCGAACAATCAGTTTGATGAGCCGCATAACGAAATTTATTTTCCGAATCCTGATGAAGAGAGCTCGAAGCAGATCGGACTGGAAATAGGGCAACAACAGTGCGGTTTCTTCAAACGACACTAAAAGAAGGAAGGCGATATTTATGCTTAGGATGCTATTAGAAAGGTCAATATAAATGAAAAAAGAAGATTACTTATATTTTATAGACTATGCCAAGGCGTTCGACAAAGTACATCACAAAGAATTGATAGAAATTCTCAGAAACCTCGACATATTTGGCAAAGACACCAGAGTAATCCAGAACCTCTACAGACAGCAAACCACCTGCATATGGACAGGAAACAAATTCATTAGATATACAAAGATTGAAAGGGGCGTAAGACAAGGATGTATCTTTTCAGCGGATCTATTGAACTTGTACAGTGTGACTATTTTGAGGACCCTAAAACTTATGCCAGCCTTCATCATCAGCGGTCACAATCTGATAACCTTAGATACGTAGATGATAGTGCTGATAGCCGACACAGAAAGAAAACTAAAAGATCTACAAAACATGTCGAAAGAAAGGAGTACAAATAAACTACAAGAAAATCCGAATGTATGATCATCAGCAAACAGTGGAGCTCAAAGTGTTAATTACATGTTAGGAATACAAAAATAGAGCGCAAAGCTGAATCAGGCCGGAGAGAGGTTAAGAACGGTGCGGATTAGTCAGGGACATTAGAACAAGGAATGCGATGTTTATGCTTAGGATGCTATCAGAAAGGGCAATACAAAGGGAAAAGGACGTCTACCTATGTTTCGTAGACTATGCCAAGGCGTTCGAAAAAGTACGCCACAAAGAATGGAGAGATATTCTCAGCAACCTCGACATATTTGGCAAAGACACTAGAATAATCAAGAGCCTCTACTGGCAGCAAACCGCCTGCATACGGAAAGGCAACGAATTCAGTAGATATACAAAGATACAAAGGGGCGTAAGACAAGGATGTGTCTTTTCACCGGATCTATTCAACTTGTACAGTGTGACTATTCTGAGGACCCTAGAAGTTATGTCAGGATTCGTCATCGGTGATTACAATTTGAACAACATAGGAATTAATAATAATAATAATAATAATAATAATAATAATAATAATTCAGTAGTTATACAAATCTGAATAACCTTAGATACGTAGATGATAGTGCTGATAGCCGACACGGAAAAAATGTCGAAGGAAAGGAGTACAAATAAACTACAAGAAAATCCGAATGTTTGGTCATCAGCAAACAGTGGAGCTCAAAGTGTCAATTACAGGTTGGAGATACTAAAATAGAGCGCGAAGCTGAATCAGGCCGGAGAGAGATTAAGAACGGTGCGGGTTCATCAGGGACATTAGAACAAGGAATGCGATGTTTATGCTTAGGATACTATCAGAAAGAGCGATACAAAGGAAAAAGGACGTCTACCTATGTTTCGTAGACTATGCCAAGGCGTTCGACAAAGTACGCCACAAAAAATGATAGATATTCTCAGCAACCTCGACATATTTGGCAAAGACACCAGAGTAATAAAGAACCTTTACTGGCAGCAAACCGCCTGCATACGGACAGGTAACGAATTTAGCAAATATACAAAAATAGAAAGGAGCGGAAGACAAGGATGTGACATTTCACCGGATCTATTCAACTTGTACAGTGTAACTATTTTGAGGACCCTAGAAGTTATACCAGCATTCATCATCAGCTGTCACAATCTGATAACCTTAGATACGTAGATGATAGTGCTGATAGCCGACACGGAAAGAAAACTAAAAGATCTACAAAACATGTCGAAAGAAAGGAGTACAAATAAACTACAAGAAAATCCGAATGTATGGTCATCAGCAAACAGTGGAGCTCAAAGTGTTAATTACAGGTTAAGGATACTAAAATAGGGATACTAAAATTTTTCTCTTTATTTTCACCTGCATTAAAGCGAAAATACGTTTTTAGAACAGTATATGTTTAGAAAACTATCTGCTGCATCGATACACTATATATATATATATATATATATATATATATATATATATATAGTGTATTTTATCACCACTCAACACTATATATATAGTGTTGAGTGGGGATAAAATTGGACGCCAAGATAGTTGATTTTCAGTAGTTATACTGATGAAGGTCTTTTTGGTGAGCAGGTTTTTTTTTATCGTAAAATGCACGATATCCGGATAGACATAGACATAGTGAATTTTAGTTCAAAGAATTTCTACATTTCACTCGAGCAGCTTTATACCGACTTCGAAGTTTTGTGCTGGCACCGTTATGATGTCTTCATTCACCAGAGCTGTTAAGAACGGAAACATCTAACTATGAACGAAAAAAGCCGAAACCTTTAGGCAGTCAAACAGGTAAGGAAAAAAAGATCAAACCAATAAAATAGGTTAACCTAAACGACACGAACAAACGGTTTTTTGAAGAGACCTATTCCATACAAAACAAGTGGACACCCACTCATGCGTAATTCAAAAGCAATAAATAAAGCAATAAAAAAGTGAGAAACCTGCAGAAAGAATAAAAACAAAGAAAAAGAAAATCTACTAATCCCAAGAGGGGACCATTGCTAGAAAATATCAAATTACACCAGGCTCCTATTAAATAAGATACGAGACCAGAAACTCCATACACCATAACTAATACACCATAACGGTATTTTGAAGTTGGCATGAACCTGCTCATTTCAAGCGACAAATTCTTTGCATTAAAATGATATAGATATATAGATAGATAGATAGATAGATAGATAGATAAATAGATATGAACAAAATGTAATAGAAAGAAAGAAAGAAAGAAAGAAAGAAAATAATAATAATAATAATAATAATAATAATAATAATAATAATAATAATAATATAATCACTGGTGCCCCCTAGGTGTGAGTTTGCACGAGATACTAGATTGGCAACTAGGTCCCACCCTTTTACAGTGAAACCGATGAAATGTAACCGCAATTTCTACTCCAAAAGGTTCTTTTCTCTCACTTTCCCACCTGTGGAATTCCCTTCCACATGCTTGCTTCCCCGACGGCTATAATCCCCAGCAATTTAAATGTAAGGTCTATAGACACCTCCTAACACACTAACCCTCCCATTCTCTCCAACTCTCCCCCTATGTACATCCTAACTCGTCTATCGCCCTGTGTAACCCCCTGCGCTATAGTGGCAGTGGAATGCCTTGCTTGGGGTGACATCATTAAAAAAAAACCCAGAGAGGTAGAGAGAGATAAATTGAAACCGAAGATTTTATTTTTGGTTATTTTTTCTAATAAATTGTATTTATGAATATAGCAAAAAAACATGTAAGTTAGTGATTTCCATATAATCAGGATATAATGACTGTGTGTGTGTCTGTGTATGTTTGCCTCCGCGTTTTAGAAAATGTTTGAAATAAATGTTGGTCTTTTATAATATTGATATTTGCGTTTCTTACTGTATTCCGGCGGGGAAAATGTGGGGTTAGATTATTCAATATCTTCGGCAAAGTGTCTGTAGAATATCTCCAATTGATAAGAATGGGGAAGAAATAGTCTCATGCAACTGGAAACAGAAAAAATAAAAAAGCAGTAATATTGCATTCCTTGCATCTACAGAAAATAAAATCGGTTTCTTTGCAAAATTAATATATTGCTTTCCATTCATCCGATTTTAAACCTGTCATCTTGAAAAGAATGATTGTTTCTGTTAAGCAGTGGAGGCGTCGAATTTGCCCGCTAAAATTTCCTGGCCTCTTTTAATATTTAAAGGCGTACATTTGTGGTCTTTGCTTACCGAGCCGAACAGTTTATCGTTTGGCATGATTTTGTATTTGTTTTTTCTTTTCTTTTTTCTTTTTTTTTTTTTTTTTGAAGCAATTTATCCTATTTTTGTCTGTCCGTAAGCATCATTTCGTCTTTCATTTTATAAACATAATTTGATCTTTCTTTTTTCTCATGTCGTATATGTATTATTAAATAAAAAAACAAAGTTTTGTAGTTTTGTTCCTTCTATATCGTTTCCGTTTTAATTCTTTTTTCCCATCATTTGATGCAAATGTTATTGTGCCGTATTAACAAAAGAAGCATTCTTTTTTTCATTTACAATTATTCACTTGGCAATAAATACGAAAAAATCGTATGAAATACCTCATTTTTTTTAAAACACTGGGGTGGCCTAATAATTATGGCCGGTAGTGTAGATAAGAACAGAATGGGATAGATAGATAGATAGATAGATAGATAGATAGATAGATAGATAGATAGATAGATAGATAGATAGATAATGAATAAACATAGATAGATAGATAGATAGATAATGAATAAACATAGATAGATAGATAGATAGATAGATAGATAGATAGATAATGAATAAACATAGATAGATAGATAGATAGATAATGAATAAACATAGATAGATAGATAGATAGATAGATAATGAATAAACATAGATAGATAGATAGATAGATAGATAATGAATAAACATAGATAGATAGATAGATAGATAGATAATGAATAAACATAGATAGATAGATAGATAGATAGATGATGAATAAACATAGATAGATAGATAGATAATGAATAAACATAGATAGATAGATAGATAATGAATAAACATAGATAGATAGATATATAATGAATAAACATAGATAGATAGATAGATAGATGATGAATAAACATAGATAGATAGATAGATAGATGATGAATAAACATAGATAGATAGATAGATAGATAGATAGATAGATGATGAATAAACATAGATAGATAGATAGATAGATAGATGATGAATAAACATAGATAGATAGATAGATAGATGATGAATAAACATAGATAGATAGATAGATAGATAGATAGATAGATAGATAGATAGATAGATGAATAAACATAGATAATAATAATAATAATAATAATAATAATAATAATAATTAAAAAAACTGTCAAAATATAAAGACCTGGGAAATGAAAGAGAAAAAATGTGGAAATTCAAAATAAGAATCGTGCCAGTGATAGTAGGTGCACTTGGAATGATAAAAAATGGAACAAAACAACACATTGAAAGAATCCCTGGAAAACCCAACTTAAGTGATATACAAAAAATTGTCTTTTTAAGTACAGCCCACACGCTAAGGAGAACTTCGTCTATGTAACGCTAGGGATGATAGGGGAGATAGAAAAAACATGAAATGGAGCCATAACAACACACCACGACCTGCCTTAGGTCATCTTGGAGACTTGGTAGGTAGTGCGACCATAGCAGAAATCGAAATATGATGAAAAATGACAACATAATAATAATAAAATGAACAGAGAGGCAGAGAGAGAGATAGGTTGAAACCCAAGATTTTATTTGTGTTTTTTTTATGTTGCTTTTATTTCTAATAATTTGTGTTTGTATATATTTGTATATATATATATATATATATATATATATATATATATATATTTGTAAATATAGGGAAATACATGTGGGGTAAGAATATTCTTTAAATTATTAGATTGTTTTGTACTTAATTCTGTTCTATTTTCTGTGCCTCTTTCTCATCTTCTTACTTTTTTTTATCGTTTCACCCCAAGCAAGGCGGTAACACCACTGATGCACAGGGGGGTACATAAGAGAGAAAGATTAGATAGGAGAGTAAAGAATAAGACGAACCAGTTACAGGGGTGTCAGAGAAAGGAGTGATGACAGTTGCAAAGGTAGAGAGAAAGGAAAAGATATACAGGTGATGTAGAAAGAACTATAGTGAAGTGGTTAAGAAAAGGGTATTGTCATTGCATTTAAATTCCTGGATGTTGTAGCCGTCAGGAAAGCAAGAATATAGAAGAGAGTTCCACAGCCGGGAAGTGCGAAAAAAGAAGCTGTAGGAGTAGAACTGTCGGCTGCAATTGGCTGATCTAACTGTGAATGGGTGGGACCTTGTTGTAAGTCTGGTTGCACACAAAAATCCTGTGGCAGGGGCACCAGTGGCTGGAGTCGAGCCGCCAAGTCGGTACCTATCACATTACAGATTTTCCTTTGGAGCCTGTCGAGAACACTGAGATGAACAGCGGGGGCGCCTGACCATATATGACAGCAGTATTCCATGCACGGACGGATGGTTGATTTGTATATGTGCAAGATGGATTCAGGCGACACCGTGACTCATCCTTCCTAGCAGTGGATTTTGCTGTTGACTCAATGTAATGGCTCCACTTGAGATCGAAAGATAGGCTAAGGCCGTGGAGCTTCCTATCTACAGGATCTTCTACTGCTACCAAAGAGCTGACTAGGACTCCTTTAGCGATTTCCTATGCTACGTCCCTTGGGGAAATGTGTTCGGTCTCCCAGTTGAAGACTGTGCCTCTGAGATCATTGAACGTTCCAATTTCAGTTGAACTCCTTGCATTCACTTATACGCGAATACTCTTGGGAAAGGTATTTATCCATCTCTTTCCTCCCGTTATGGGTTTAATAACAGGACAGACTGGGTTCTAGTTTCATTTGCAATTATTCACTTGGCAATAAATACTAAAAATAGTATAAAATACATAATACATAAAAACTTGGGTTGCCTAATAATTATGGCCGGTACTGTATATATGGATGTGCGTTGTGGTACAGTGGATATCGGCTCGGAACAAGAAACCGGGGAGCCGAGTTCGAATTCTAGTTGAATCCATGGTATTCACTTACGCACAAATACCCTTGGGAAAGGTATTAATCCGTCTATTCCTTCCAGTTATAGATTAAATAACAGGACAGATTGGGTTCTATAGCCTTGGTCGGCAACCAGTCTACCGCAGAAAGCAATGGCAACCTACTGCGGGATAATCTTCTGCCCAGTCAGTCATGTCTCTTTCGAGACATGATCGCCCAAGCGTGTATCACGTATGGCATTTAACTGACTGGTTGAATGTAATAGTGGAAATCATAATTGAAGTTTCTACTGGGCATAAAGTGGGGGATCAGTTTTATATTGTTAGGAAGTAATAAACTGATCCCCCACCAATTAATACTTAACAGTATAATACATCTTTTCCCCCTCTAGCTATAAGTCAAATAGCAGGACAGATTGGGTTCTATAGCCTTGGTCGGCAACCAGTCTACCGCAGAAAGCAATGGCAACTTACTGCGGGATAATCTTCTGCCCAGTCAGAGACATGATTGCCCAAGCGTATATCACGTATGGCACTTAACTGACTGACTGTATATATATACATTTCTGATATATATATATATATATATATATATATCAGAAATGTATATATGTACACTACTGGCCATAATTATTAGAAAATCCTAGTGTTTTAAAAAAAGGATGTATTTCATACTATTTTTAAATATTTATTGCTAAGTGAATAATTGTAAATGAAAATAGAATGTTTTTTTTTGTTAATATTGCACAAAAACATTTGCATCAAACGAATTTATAAATATTTAATAATTACCTATATTGCAGTTTCATCAATGAAAGAATGAATAAAATTTAGGGTGATCCGGACGAGTACATCTTTTCTTCCTTGCCTTTTAAAACTTTGCAAAGTAATAATAACAAAAGAACCATTCTATTTTCATTTAGAATTATCCACTTAAAAATAGTATAAAATACATTTTTTTTTTTTAATATCACCCCAAGTAAGGCGGTAAGGCCACTGGTGTGCAGGGGGTTATGTAAGAGTGAATAGATTGGAAAAGAGAAAGCCGGAAACCACATCCTAAACAGGGAACAAGAGATGAGCCTCTACACCTGTTCAATAGACGTGGGTGGAGTGTGAACCGGGCGATAGGTCAGTCTATCTACTCCAATTGAAAAAATAAACAAAAAAGAAAAGTGAAAAGATTGGAAAAGAGAAAGCCGGAAACCACGTCCTAATCAGGGAACAAGGGATGAGCCTCTACACCTGTTCAATAGACGCGGGTGGAGTGTGAACCGGGCGATAGATTAGTCTATCTACTCCAATTGAAAAAAATAAAAAATAAAAATAAATAAATAAAGGAGTGAAAAGATTGGAAAAGAGAAAGCCGGAAACCACATCCTAAACAGGGAACAAGGGATGAGCCTCTTGACCTGTTCAATAGACGTGGGTGGAGTGTGAACCGGGCAATAGGTCAGTCTATCTACTCCAATTGAAAAAATAAACAAAAAAGAAAAGTGAAAAGACTGGAAAAGAGAAAACCGGAAACCATGTCCTAATCAGGGAACAAGGGATGAGCCTCTACACCTGTTCAATAGACGTGGGTGGAGTGTGAACCGGGCGATAGATTAGTCTATCTACTCCAATTGAAAAAAAATAAAAAATAAAAATAAATAAATAAATAAATAAAGGAGTGAAAAGATTGGAAAAGAGAAAGCCTGAAACCACGTCCTAATCAGGGAACAAGGGATGAGCCTCTTGACCTGTTCAATAGACGTGGGTGGAGTGTGAACCGGGCAATAGGTCAGTCTATCTACTCCAATTGAAAAAATAAACAAAAAAGAAAAGTGAAAAGACTGGAAAAGAGAAAACCGGAAACCACGTCCTAATCAGGGAACAAGGGATGAGCCTCTACACCTGTTCAATAGATGTGGGTGGAGTGTGAACCGGGCGATATCTATGTACTATTTATATTAAAGGTAGAGAGGTAAAAATAAACTTGCTATCAAATACAATACATAGATTTATTTCAGCGATATTTTCTAGGAACAGTACAAACAGATCATAGGAATTTGTTTTCATCATCTTCCAGCAAAAATGAAGATGTGACCAAAAGAGCTGACTACCAACATCTCCCATTTTCTTCAGAATCATCATTTTAGCATCCAACCACAATCGCTCAATTGCCTGAGTGTGTGCTCCTGTTGCTGGAGGGGCACAGTAGACCTGTCGGGGGGTCACCAAATATGAGGATATCAATTATAATTTCTTTTAAAAAAACAACAGGGGTGCCCTGTTGTTATTACCGATATTGTGTATATCATTTCTCTTTTGCTTTTCACTTTTTCCTTTTCTTCTTTGTTTCTAACGACATTTTCCTGTCTCTCAATAATCTACTGAGCTTTTACAGTGCCTCATTGGCCACGCCAAACGCCTTCGGATCTCAGTGTCTCGCTTTTCGTCCTCAAAGATCCCTAAAAATGTATGAATACAAAGAATGTACACGGAAATTTACAAAGGCAGCGTTACTCCAAATTTTCGCCCTTATTAAACGGTTAAATATTTTTTTAGCAGGCCTCATAAACAAATAAATATTTCCTTGCCTGAAGCCACTACACGAATAAACAATTACAGGTTCTTCAGATACCCGTATATCTGTCAGCTTCTTTCTGAAGAGTTTTCAAGAATTCTTAATTATGGTTGCAGAGATTAAATATTAATTACGTTTAGAGTTTTGCGCATAGAAGGAAACAAAAACGAAAAGAAAGAAAAGGAAACTGAAAAACAAAAATCAAGACGTAAAAAAAATGAAGGAAGAAAAGAAAAGAAAAGAAATGAAAAAAGAAAAAAGAAAAAGGAAAGGATAATAAAGAGAGGGGATTCTAGAGAAAAGAGAGAGAAGAAAATAAGAGGTAGAAAAGAATGACGGAGAGCAACGGCTTAAAGAAGGGAGAAATTAGAGAAAAGATATAGTAGAGAAGAAGAAAGAAAAGGGATAGAGTAGAGGAAAGGAAAAGGAAAGAAAAAAAGAAATGGAGAATTAAAATGAAGAAAAAAAGAGAGATAAACACGAAAAGTGAAAGAAGCAAAGAATGAAGATGAAGAAAACAAAGATAAAAGAAAAAAAAGAAGGAAAAACGGAAACAAAACAAGTAGAGAATTAAAAGAAAAAAAGGAAAAATGAAAAGCAAAACAGAAATGATATGTACACTATCGGCCATAATTATTAGGTAACGCCATTTTTTGTAAAGAAATTATGTATTTCATACTATTTTCAGTGTATAATTCTGACCGAAAATAGACTAGTTCTTTTATTATTACTTTGCAAACTTTTACAAATCAAATAGCGACAATTTACCAATCGCACCCTCTAGATTTGCTATATATATATATATATATATATTATCATCTGCAGACAGATCTGTTTCGCCGTATCACAGCTCATCAGTATGGTTAGACTCCGATTGCTTTTTTTACCCAGGATTGAAACCCGACCGAAATGGCGTCAGTCGGCGACTCTACCCCTGGATATATATATATATATATATATATATATATAAGTATTGTTGGAATAATATTCCCTGTCAAAAGAAACACTATTTTTAAAAAAGTGCTCAATACAAAAGTAAAGCTAATAATATTATTTATTCATAAATTATAACATGGATATGTTACAATATCACTACAAAACGCTGTTGTAGTGATATTGTAACATATCCATGTTATAATTTATGAATAAATAATATATATATATATATATATATACTACCTGTCATAATTATTAGGCCCCCCCAAGTTTTTTTTTTTTAAAGAAATGATGTATTTCATATTATTTTTAGTATTTATTGCTAAGTGGATAATTCTAAATGAAAACAGAATGGTTCTTTTGTTATTATTACTTTGCAAATTTTTACAAGGAAAATAGCAACAATTTACCCAACGCACCTTATAGATTTCATATATATATATATATATATATATATATATATGTATGTATGTATGTATACACTACCGGCCATAATTATTAGGCCAACGTAGTTTTTTTTTAAAGAAATGTATTTCATCCTATTTTTACTATTTATTGCCAAGTGGCTAATTGTAAATGAAAATAGAATGGTTCTTTTGTTATTATTACTTTGCAAAAATTCACAAGGCAGCCAGGAAGCAAAGATGAACTTGTCTGAATCCCCCTAAATTTTCTTCATTATTTCATTGATGAAACTGCAATACAGGTAATTATTAAATATTTATAAATTTATTTGATGCACATGTTATTTTGCAATATTAACAAAAACAAAAACAAAAAAAAACGTTCTGTTTTCATTTACAATTATTCACTTGGCAGTAAATGCTAAAAAATGGTGTGAAATACCTCATTTTTTTAACACTGGGGTTGCCTAAAAATTATGACCGGTAGTGTAGTAATGAAGAAATTATAATAGAAAAAAAATAGAATTATAAAATAGAGAATTGTTACGTGATGTCTGTCCTTCAATATCACAGGTAATGCTGAACAATCTCATCATAGATGATAGAAAGCAAGTAAAATAGGATTTTACAGAAAGATGGTGAGGATAACATGGATCTAACGAGGTTTGGGAGAGGTTACGAACAAACAGGAAACTGATATTTAACATCAGGAAAATGGCACATCAAGGTAGTGTAATGGTTAGCAGGCAGGAATCATTACAACTGAGTTTGATCCTCATTAGGTGCCCCATACTTTCGGCCTTGTGCCAAATCTACTTAACATCATTCTCTTCATTCTTCTTCTTCTTCTCCTTCTTTCTGCCCCTATTCCTATTCTTCATTAATTCTTTTTTCTTCTGTCTGTCGGTTTTCTTCCTATACTCTTAGCTCATTCTTTTCATTCTTCTTCTTTGTTTTTTTTAAATCATTTCACCCCAAGCAAGGCATTCCACTGCCACTATTGCGCATGGGGCTACATAGGGGACGGTAAAGAGAAGGAGTGGTTAGACATAGGAAATGTCAGGAGGAAAGTGATAAATGGGTAAGGATATCGAGGATGAGGGTTGGGCAGATGGGAAGAGTGTTTGAAAGAATGGGAGCGAATTAGTGTGTTAGGAGGTGTCTATTGAACTTACATTTAAACTCCTGGAGATTGTAGCCGTCGGGGAAGCAATCATGTGAAAGGGAATTCCACAGGCGGGAAGTGCGAGAAAAACTGTTGGGGTAGAAGTTGCGGTTGCATTTTATCGGTTTCACTGTAAAAGGTGGGGATCTAGTTGCTAATCTAGTATCTCGTGCAAATTCGTATTTAGGGAGCACCAGTGATCTAAGTTCATCGGAGCAGAAGCCGTGAAAGTATTTATAGAAGAGACACAGGGAAGCCACGTCGCGCCTGCCCTCATTCACTTTCTTCATTAATCTTTTTTTCTTCTATCTGTTTATTTTCTTCTTATACTCTTAGCTTATTCTCTTAATTCTTCTTCTTCTTCTTCTTCTTCTTCTTCTTCTTCTTCTTCTTCTTCTTCTTCCCGCCTTCATTCACATTCTTTCTTAACTCTTTTTTCTTTTATCTGTTCCATTTCTTTTTATACTTTCAACTCATTCTCTTCATTCTTCTTTTTCTTTTCATTCTTCTCGACCTCATTCACATTTTCATTAATATTTTTCCTTTTATCTCTGCATTTTCCTCTTAAATTCTTACCTCATTTTCTTCATTCTTCTTCTTCTTCTTCTTCTTCGTTTTCTTCTTTATCCTGCTCTCATTCACATTCTTCATTAATCATTTTTTCATCTAGCTGTTCATATTCTTCTTATATTCTTCATTTTCTTCTTCTTCTTTTTCTTATCCTTCTTCTTCTTCATTTTATTCTTTTCCTTTTCTTCCCGCCCTCATTCACATTCTTTTTTATCCATTTTTCTTCTATCTGTTCATTTTCTTCTTATACTCCTAACTCATTTTCTCATTCTTCTTCTTCTTCTTCTTCTCACCCTCACTGACATTCTTCACTAATCCTTTTTTCTTCTGTTTGTTCATTTTCTTCTTATACTTATAACTCATTCTCTTCATTCTTCTTTTTCTTTTCCTTTCTCGCACCCTCATTCATATTCTTCATTAATAATTTTTCCATTTATATCTTCATTTTCCTTTTATAATATTCTAACCTCGTTCTCTTCATTCTTCTTCTTCTTCTTTTTCTTCTTCCCGCACTCATTCTCATTCTTCATTAATCTTCTTTTCTTTTATCTGTTTATTTTCTTCTTGTACTCTTAGCTCATTCTCTTCATTCTTCTTTTTCTTCTTCACGACCTCATTCACATTTTTCATTTTACCTGTTTATTTTCTTCTTGTACTCTTACCTCATTCTCTTCAATCTTCTTTTTCTTCTTCACGACCTCATTCACATTTTTCATTTTATCTGTTTATTTTCTTCTTGTACTCTTAGCTCATTCTCTTCAATCTTCTTTTTCTTCTTCGACCTCATTCACATTTTTCATTTAATCTGTTTATTTTCTTCTTGTATCTTACCTCATTCTCTTCAATCTTCTTTTTCTTCTTCACGACCTCATTCACATTTTTCATTTAATCTGTTTATTTTCTTCTTGTACTCTTAGCTCATTCTCTTCAATCTTCTTTTTCTTCTTCACGACCTCATTCACATTTTTCATTTTATCTGTTTATTTTCTTCTTGTACTCTTACCTCATTCTCTTCAATCTTCTTTTTCTTCTTCACGACCTCATTCACATTTTTCATTTTATCTGTTTATTTTCTTCTTGTACTCTTACCTCATTCTCTTCAATCTTCTTTTTCTTCTTCACGACCTCATTCACATTTTTCATTTAATCTGTTTATTTTCTTCTTGTACTCTTAGCTCATTCTCTTCAATCTTCTTTTTCTTCTTCACGACCTCATTCACATTTTTCATTTTATCTGTTTATTTTCTTCTTGTACTCTTACCTCATTCTCTTCAATCTTCTTTTTCTTCTTCACGACCTCATTCACATTTTTCATTTTATCTGTTTATTTTCTTCTTATACTCTTACCTCATTCTCTTCAATCTTCTTTTTCTTCTTCACGACCTCATTCACATTTTTCATTTAATCTGTTTATTTTCTTCTTGTACTCTTACCTCATTCTCTTCAATCTTCTTTTTCTTCTTCACGACCTCATTCACATTTTTCATTTTATCTGTTTATTTTCTTCTTATACTCTTACCTCATTCTCTTCACTCTTCTTTAAAATGAATCTCATCTTTTTGCTCTTTTCCTTTTACTCTTTCACGCGAATTCTTTCATTTTAATTCTTTTTCTCTGCACACATCTTTTATCTGGCATTTATTCAAATCAAAGTTAATGTCACATATATTCGTTTTATTCACAATGAACTGGCAACCAACCATAAAATCAAAGTGGCCGACAATTTTTAGCCTGTTTTCGAACAATTTATATGTCCATACAAAACAATATGGCAGCATTTTTCCGGCCTATAAAACAAAATGGTTGTGCTGGACGCATAGAATCATAACAAACTGGAGTACATGTTTATTTTACTCATGTTTCCAGGCACGTCTTCTCCTCTTGAGAAATGGCAGCCTTGCAGCCAGGTTGAAAACATTTCCCCTTTTCCGCTAGCGACGTTTTATGTGAGTGTCGCCATTTGTCTGAAAGGAAAAGAATCAAAAATAAAGGCGCATAGTTCGAAGAGGAAATAGTTTTCGTCAAAAGTCTGTGTTTATTTGTGCGCGGCATCGATTAAAGGGGTGAACTCTAACACAAAACTCTTTGATAGAAAGGAATTATGGGACTGAGATAGATAGATAGATAGATAGATAGATAGATAGATACATACATACATACATACATACATACATAATGAATAAACAGAGATAGATAGATAGATAGATAGATATGAATAAACAGGGATAGATATATAGATGGATATGAATAAACAGAGGTAGATAGATAGATAGATAGATAGATAGATAGATAGATAGATAGATAGATATGAATAAACATAGATAGATAGATAGATAGATAGATAGATAGATAGATAGATAGATAGATAGATAGATATGAATAAACAGGGATATATAGATGGATATGAATAGAGATAGATAGATAGATAGATAGATAGATAGATAGATAGATAGATAGATATGAACAGGTTTTGATAGTAGATAGATAGATAGATAGATAGATAGATAGATAGATAGATAGATAGATAGATAGATAGATAGATATGAATAAACAGGGATAGATATATAGATGGATATGAATAAACAGAGATAGATAGATAGATAGATAGATAGATAGATAGATAGATAGAACGGCTTTGATAGGATAGATATGATAGATAGATAGATAGATAGATAGATAGATAGATATGAACAGGCTTTGATAGATAGATAGATAGATAGATAGATAGATAGATAGATAGATAGATAGATAGATATGAACAGGCTTTGATAGATAGATTTGATAGATAGATAGATAGATAGATAGATAGATAGATAGATAGATATGAACAGGCTTTGATAGATAGATAGATAGATAGATAGATAGATAGATAGATAGATAGATAGATATGAACAGGCGTTTGATAGATAGATAGATAGATAGATAGATAGATAGATAGATATGAACAGGCTGATAGATAGATAGATAGATAGATAGATAGATAGATATGAACAGGCTTAGATAGATAGATAGATAGATAGATAGATAGATAGATATGAACAGGCTTTGATAGATAGATAGATAGATAGACAGATAGATAGATAGATAGATAGATAGATAGATAGATAGATATGAACAGGCTTTAGATAGATAGATAGATAGATAGATAGATAGATAGATAGATAGATAGATAGATATGAACAGGCTTTGATAGATAGATAGATAGATAGATAGATAGATAGATAGATAGATAGATAGATAGATAGATAAGGACTGAGATGAGTAATAGCAAAGATTAAAATATCCCGATATGTTTTAACAGACGATGGTAAAATTGACACCGATATTCAAAGGAGTCTTGAAATAGTGGTAGATATCTTACAAAAGCTTAGCTATATGTATCAGAAACAAGAAGGTTTCATTCGGAACAATGTATATTACCCTATGATGTAAATGCAGGTCCGTTTAATCACGAGTTAGTAGATTCTTCAGTCATTGTAAATACGCTTTTGCAGAAGGATGCTGAATATTTCATGAATTTAACATGAGACAAGCGAAGAATTCTTAATTAAAACTGAGATAATAAAGCAAGGAAAAATTGAAACTCATAGGGAATACTTAAGACAAGAGATTAAAGGAGCAGAAGCCGTGAAAGTATTTATAGAAGAGACATGTCGATCCAGGATGTTTTTTCCACCTGAATCCATCCTGCATATATACAAGTCAACCATCCGACCGTGCATGGAGTACTGCTGCCATTTATGGTCAGACACCCCTGCCCTTCTCCTCAGTGTTCCTGACAAGCTCCAAAGGAGAGCCTGTAATGTGATAGGTACTGATCTGGCGGCTCGACTGCAGCCACTTCCCCATCGTCGAAATGTGGCCTTCCTTTGTCTGTTCTATAAATACTTTCATGGCTTCTTCTCAGACGAACTTAAGTCACTGATGCCTCCTCAACAGGTGTTTACTCGTGCAACCAGACTGGCATCTGGGTCCCACCCATTCACAGTCAGGTTAGCCAAATGCAGACGACAATTCTACTCATGCAGGTTCTTCTCTCGCACTTCCCGCCTGTGGAACTCGCTCCCGTATTCTTGCTTTCCTGACGGCTGCAACCTCCAGAAATTTAAATGCAAAGTCAATACTCATCTACTAGCCACTGGACTCTAGCTCTCTCCCCTCCCATGTATAACCTTCCCTTTCTCTCCACCAATGTATCTGTCATCGCACCTGCTTTCTCAGCTTTCTGTTGCTTCTTTCTAACTAGTTTGTACTCCTCACTCTTTTCTAATTAATCTTTTTACATTTATGTAAACCCCTGTACATCAGTGGCGTTTCCGCCTTGCTCGGGGTGAAATGATTAAAAAAAAAAAAAAACACAGGGAAGCCACGTCGCGCCTGCCCTCATTCACATTCTTCATTAATCTTTTTTTCTTCTATCTGTTAATTTTCTTCTTATACTCTTAGCTTATTCTCTTCATTCTTCTTCTTCTTCTTCTTCTTCTTCTTCTTCTTCTTCTTCTTCTTCTTCTTCTTCTTCTTCTTCTTCTTCTTCCCGCCTTCATTCACATTCTTTCTTAACTCTTTTTTCTTTTATCTGTTCCATTTCTTTTTATACTTTTAACTCATTCTCTTCATTCTTTTTTTCTTTTCATTCTTCTCGACCTCATTCACTTTTTGATTCATATTTTTCCTTTTATCTCTGCATTTTCCTCTTATATTCTTACCTCATTTTCTTCATTCTTCTTCTTCTTCTTCTTCTTCTTCGTTTTCTTCTTTGTCCCGCTCTCATTCACATTCTTCATTAATCATTTTTTCATCTAGCTATTCATATTCTTCTTATATTCTTCATTCTTCTTTTTCTTCTTCTTTTTCTTATCCTTCTTCTTCTTTTTATTCTTTTCCTTTTCTTCCCGCCCTCATTCACATTCTTTTTTATCCATTTTTCTTCTATCTGTTCATTTTCTTCTTATACTCCTAACTCATTTTTCTCATTCTTCTTCTTCTTCTTCTTCTTCTTCTTCTTCTTCTTCTTCTTCTTCTCATCTGCGTACCGATTATGCAAAAGCGTTCGAAAAAATATGCCGCAAAGAATTAGCCTCGACATATTTGCGAAAGACATAAGAGTAATCAAGAATCTCCACTCTCAGCAAACCACCTGCATAGAGAAGGTAACGAATGCAGCAGATACACAAAAATAGAAAGGGGCGTAAGACAAGGCTATGTCTTTTCACCGGATCTATTCAACTTTTACTGCGAGACTATACTGAGGACCCTAGTAGTAATGCCAGGATTTGTCATCGGAGGCCACAATTTGAACAAGACGCCACAGATGATACAGTGCTGATAGCAGACACGGAAAGAAAGCTACAAGACCTCCTGCAGAAGGTAGCTGAAGAGAGTGACAAGAAAGGACTACAAATAAACTGCAAGAAAACCGAATGCATGGTCATCAGTGAAAAGAACAGCCCAATATGCCAAATACAGGTCGGGGATATTAGAATCAAACACAGACAAAAATTTAAATACATGGGAAATGTTCTAACCTTTGACGGAAATTGCGACACAGAGATGCGAAGACGACGAAGGATGCGTTCCAGAAGCTGAGTAAAGTATTAAGAGAGAGGAAAATTTCCCTAGAAACAAAGAAGACAGTACTGGATTGCTATGGGATGTCAGTTCTTCAATATGGCAGTGAATGCTGGACAATAGCATCGAAAATTAAGGAAAAACTTGAAGCAACTGAAATGTGGTTCTACAGAAGGATGCTGCGGATGTCATGGACCGAGCATGTGAGCAAGGATGGAGTTTTGGAAAGGATGGAAACGAAAAGGAAATTAATGCTGAGCATCAGGAAAAGACACCTGGAGTTCCTGGAACATGCAATTAGGAAGAAGGGCCTGGAGAATCTGATACTAACAGGACAGATAGAGGGAAGGAGAGAAAGTGGGAAACAGCTGTTTACGTACTTGACGGGCCTGAGTAAATGGATGGCAGAACGGGGGTTGCGTTGTGCAATAGGAGAAAGCGTGCTAAGAGCCACCAGGAATAGGGAGACGTGGAATTAGAACTCGCCTCTACGATTTTCCATTCTGAGTCGTTACCCATTACACCACCTTCAAATCCAAGCTTAAAACAAACTGTAATCCGAAGCAGTAACCCATTCGGGTACTGTGTAGGTTCGGTATTGCTTAACTTTTGAACTTACAAGAATCAGTAATTATGAAATTATCATGAAAAAAATTACCTTACCTTCTTTTCACGCACTTCCCGCCTGTGGAATTCCCTTCCATATACTTGCTTCCCCGACAGCTACAATCTCCAGGAATTTAAATGTAAGGTCCTTAGACATTTCCTATCTCACAAACGCGCATCCATTCTCTCAAGCTCTTTTTTTCATTTACTCCACCCCCATTCTTGGTATCCTCATCCTCCATTTACCCTCCTCCTGGAATTTCCTACAACTAACCCTCTTTCCCATCACTTTTCCTCATGTAGCCCCCTGCGCAACAGTGGCAGTAGGATGCATTGCTTGAGGTGAAATGATTTTAAAAAAATAAAAACTGGTTCTCATATTATACTTATGTTGAACGACATTTTCGTAGCCTGGCACATGCGATGATTTTTTGAATTTTGCAATGATGTTATTACAGGGGCCCGACAATATTTTTCGGACACTTTAGTATTCGACTTTCCGAGTACCATAGAGTGGCAAAATTCCTTCAATAGAATAGCATAAACATATAAAGACAATACCTGTAATAAAAATGGAAGAAAATCGATTAGGTAAGGAAAAATATTTATTTTTCATCATTTTTTACAAAACACACGCGACATTATTTTTCGGACATCGTTGAAAAACAGTTAATAGTCTGTAATATCACCTTTCTTCTCAATAACTTTTATCAATCTCTCTTCATAATGATCAAACCATCAAACCACAATAACATCTCTACGTGTTTCTATTAGTTGTTTTTTGGCATCTAGTATCCGTTCCCATAGTTGAGCCTCTTTCGTTATTTCAGGTCCATCATAGACAAGTTGCGCAAGCATTTCCCAAACATTTTCTATTAAATTTAGATCTGGGCTTTTTGCAGCCATTCCAAAGTAGTCATATTCACTTTAGCCATCCATTCTTTCATGAGTTTTGACACATGGATGCTGAAATTGTGTTGCTGTAGAACGAAATCATTCCCTATCTCTCTTCTTATCCTTGGTAGGGCTTTCTCGTCCAGCAACTGTTTGTAGCTTTCGCTGTTCTGTCGTCCTTTCAGCCACTCCAACCATATATTTCCATTAGCAAAGATCATACCCCAAACCATAACTCCTCCTCCTCCCATCTATCGTTTGTTCAGTACAGCAGGCTCACCCCTTCTCGACCAAGTACACCATCCATCGGGCCCATCAAACTTGAAACGCTTCTCATCAGTAAATATAACCTTCTTAAAGTTAACATGCTTTGTTAACCACCTTTTATCACACTCCAGTCTTGCTCCTTTGTGTTTCTTTGTTAGTGTAATTTTTTTCTTAGACTTTGCATACTTCAAACCAATCCTATGCAGCGTTCTTTGTACTGTTCGGACGTTTACATCCAATTCACATTTCTCCTTCACTTTTCTTGCTGTAACTTTTTCTCCAGATGTCAAAAGCCGTGTCACAGTCCTCTTCATTCTCCTTTCAGTCCTCTTGCCAATTGATCTTTTCCGTCCTCTCTTCTTTTTCCGCTCGGAGTTTGTCTTCAGCATGTATTCGACTGTTGATTTCGACAGCTTTAAATCCATGGTGATCCTTCTGATGCTGAGGCCATCATCCCGCTTCTTCCGTGCCAAACAAACGACTTCTTTTGAATGCATTTTACCTCATTAAACTTAATTGTTTTGCCAGTAAAATAGAACAGATAATTGATTCTAATGATGACAGCTAAGTGTACAAGCAGAAAATTTGCATACAGCAACATATACATGAACTTAGCTCTTAATAAAATAGGATTTTTTGTCATGTCCGAAAAATAGTGTCGCTCAAGTTTTTTGCAAAAATCACAAAAACTAAAATTATCAAAGCCAAACTAAAAAAAAAAATGATTACACTAGTAGTGGATTTTCACTCCTCAACTACGTACTTACAATCTCAAATTTTTTATCACTAGTAACCACCTAGAAATACTTTTTTCAAAGTGTCCGAAAAATATTGTCGGGCCCCTGTATAAGTAAATTATTATTTTAATTATTATTTTAATTATTATTCTATTTTTACTGGCGTTGCTCCATAACCTAATGTTTTCCCTCGTTGAAAACGTTTTTTAAACATTGTTCTAAGAAAGCTGTTTTATACGGATCATGAGCTTAACAGCTACCAAATATAGCAAACGCAGTTCTCAAATTTGCAATGCGGTTCTATGACGTCACACCGCGTGAGAGCTCGAAATGATAACAGAACCATATATTTAAATGAAATGTAATGTGTTCTGACCAGATTTAAACATGATTTTATTAAGTGTGGGTTGTTTTGATGTAATGTAGATGGACTCCAATATCTGAAGGTTCTCTTTACTGTGTGTATGAGTAATGTACATGGCCTCCAATATCTGAAGGTTCTTTTTACTGTGTGTATGAGTGAGGATTATTGTATTGTTGACTAAAATCTGTCTGATTAGAAGTAACTTAATAAAAAATTATCCAAATGTTGGAGAGTTTTTGTCGTTATTTTCACCTGAAATTAAAGCCAAAATACGACGTTTAAAACGGCTCATGATTAAACGTAATAGACATTCATTTATCTCTTCTATTTAGTATATGTTTAGAAAATTATCTGCTGCCTCGATACACTACATATATATATATATATATATATATATATATATATATATGTGTGTGTGTGTGTGTGTGTGTGTGTGTGTGTGTGTGTGTGTGTACTATAGTTCAAAAGTCTGAGGATATTACTGCTAATTCTTTAAATTGCGTAAAAAAGTAATTGTTCTGTACTTTTAATGAGAAAAAATTATTATATATGATTAAAAATGTGAGTCATTTTCTTAATTTTATTATGGCGAAAAATAACTTTTATGATTACATTTCACTCTCGTCTAAATGTCCTTCTTTAGCGTTGATTAATACACCACAAATGTTTGCCATTCGTTGCAAAAGTTTCTCAAAGTACAAGTCTGATAATTGATTCCATTCTTTTTTTTCAATGAACTCTAATAGCAATTTTTTTTTAATGGAAACGTTTCAGACTTCTGTCAAATTCATACCAGAATAATTCTATGGGTGGCTTCAAAGTTTCGAACTGAAGCGCAAACACACACACACACACACACACACACACACACACACACACACACACACACACACACACACACACACACACACATATATATATATATATATATATATATATATATAAGAGAGATTGTGATTATATCTACAAGATATAGTTATATATATATTATTGTTGGCCAAATACACAATATATATATATATATATATATATATATTGTGTATTTGGCCAGAAACCTGTCTTTTGTACATGTTTCATTAAAAATTACAGACAAGGTACTACCATTAATTCTTTATATATTTTTTCATTAAAACAGTTATACGAATTCACGAAAAATTATATAAAAACTTCATGATAATACCTCACCTGTCATTTTAAATAAAACCTATATATATATATATATATATATATTTCATTAGTATATATATATATATATATATATTCCATATATATACATATATATATATATATATATATATTTATATATATATATATTTCATTAAAAATCACAGACAAGGTATATATATATATATATATATATATATATATATATATATATATATTTGTCATCCACATACAAGCCTATTTCGAGAATCAGTTTGATTAAACATCAACTTGCTTCTGGCCGGGATCAAAACTCGACCGATTCGGTGTCAGTCATAGTTGTTACCCACTAAAAGTGCATAGAATGAGGGATTAATATTTTAGCGTATTATATATAAACGGTGTATACACACACTGTTCACTGGAAGAACACAATTCATTGCTGTAGAGTATATATACAGGTTTCTTTAAAAATGACAAATAAGATATATATATATATATATATATATATATATATATATACAAATGGAAATATTAAAATTGTTTACTATATAATATAATCTATAATCCTACCCCTTTTAGTTAATTACATATACCTTAAAGCTAAACTTTATTAACTATTACATTCCTACTTTTTTCTATGGGCCATGTCCCTTCAGGACGTAGGGAATGATGGCTTTCCACGTCTTCCTATCCCTGGTGGCTCTCAGCAGATGTTCTCTTGTTACCACATCCAAACCTCCGTCTGCCATCCACCTGCTCAGGCCCTACAAATATGTTATCCGCTGCTTTCTCCTGTCTTCTTTTCTCTCAATCTGACCTGTGAGTATCAGATTCTCCAAGCCTTCTTTCCTAATTCAGTTCAGTGCCATACGTGAAACGCGCTTGGGCGATCATGTCTCGAAAGAGACATGACTGACTGGGCAGAAGATTATCCCGCAGTAGGTTGCCATTGCTTTCTGCGGTAGATTGGTTGCCAGCCAAGGCTATAGAACCCAATCTTTCCTATTATTTAACCCATAACTGGAAGGAAGAGACGGATTAATACCTTTCCCAAGGGTATTTGCGCGTAAGTGAATGCAATGAATTCAACTGGAATTTGAACTCGGCTCCCCGATTTCTCGTTCCGAGCCGATATCC
This sequence comes from Ascarosepion bandense, assembly GCA_037127315.1. Taxonomy (NCBI): domain Eukaryota; kingdom Metazoa; phylum Mollusca; class Cephalopoda; order Sepiida; family Sepiidae; genus Ascarosepion; species Ascarosepion bandense. The sequence goes on from JBBBDQ010000489.1 coordinate 380,229, forward strand.
ACTGCACCACAACGCACATAATTACATGACATAAAAACTTTAGTTGTCTTCCTGGTGCTCAGTTTTATTTTCTCCTTCGTTTCCATGCTTCCCAAAACATTATCATAGCTCACATGTCGATCCATGATATCCTCAGCATCCTTCTGTAGAACCACATGTCCGCTACTTCAAGTTTTCCCATCATTTTTGATGAGATTGTCCAGCATTCATTGCCGTATTGAAAAACAGACCTCATATAACAATCCAGTTCTCTCTTATTTGTTTTTAGCGAAATTTTCCTGTCTCTTAATACTTTTCTCAGCTTCTGGAATGCATCAGTGACCATGCCTATTAACATTCAGATCTCACTTACTGCGCATTTAAATTTTTGTACCAGCTTCATTTTAGAGTCCCTCACCAGTAATTGGCATATTGGGCTGCCCTTTTTGCTGATGACCACGCATTTGGTTTCTTGCAGTTTATTTGTAGTTCTTTCTTCTCACTCTCTTCATCTACCTTCTGTAGGAGGTCTTGTAGTTTCTTTTCCGTGTCTGCTATCAGCATTGTATCATCTCCGTATCTTATATTGTTCAGATTGCTGCCGCCGATAATCTAGGGTTCTCAAAATAGTCTTGCTGTACAAGTTGAATAGATCCGGTGAAAAGACCCATCCTTGTCTTACGCCCCTTTCTATCTTTGTATATCTACTGAATTCGTTACCTTTCCGAATGCGGCCAGTTTGCTGCCAGTAGAGATTCTTGGTTATTCTTACGTGTTTCCCAAATATGTCTAGCTTACTGAGGATTTTTATAAATCCTTGTGAAGTACTTTGTCGAACGCCATTGCAATCAAATGCATTAAAAAAACTTATAAGAACAAGTTAAAATTTTCCTATCTTTTAATATTTCTTGCCATGCCAGTTCGCCTTCGGATCTCTGTCGCACTTTCTGTCTTCTGTTAAACAATTCCCATGTATTTAAATTTTTGTTCCTGCCCATTTGTATCTTGCATTTTTGGCTGCTCTTGTCGCTGATGACCATGCATTCGGTTTTCTTGCAGTTTATTTGTAATCATTTCTTGTCACTCTCTTCAGCTACCTTCTGTAGGAGGTCTTGTAGTTTCCTTTCCGTGTCTGCTATCAGCACTGTATCATCTGCGTACCTTATGTTGCTGGACAGATCTTCAATGATATTGTCCAACATTCACTGCTATATTGAAGAACTGACATCACATAGAAATCCAGAACTCTCCTCTTTGTTTCTAGTGAAATTGTCCTGTTTCTTAATACTTTACTCAATTTCTGGAATGCTTCTTTCGCCATACCAATTCGCCTTCGTATCTCAGTGTCGCATTTTCAGTCTTCTGTTAGAACCCTTCTTAGATATTTAAATTTCTGTACCTGCTTGATTTTAACATCCTTCACGTGTATTTGGCATTTTGGGCTGCCGTTTTTGCTGATGACCATGCGTTCGGTTTTCTTGCAGTTTATTTGTAGCCCTTTCTTGTCACTCTCTTCAGCTACCCTCTGTAGGAGGTCTTGTAGTTTCCTTTCCGTGTCTGCTACCAGCACTGTAACATCTGCTTAGCTTACGTCCTCAGAATAATCTGGCTGTACAAGTTGAATAGATCCGGTGAAAAGACACATCCTTGTCTTGCGCCCCTTTCTATCTTTGTAAATCTGCTCAATCCGTTTCCTGTGCGTAAGCAGAGGGTTTGCTGCCAGTAGAGGTTCTTGATTACTCTTAGGTCGAGTTTACTGAGGATTTCTATAAATTTTTTGTGGAGTACATTGTCGAACGCATTTGCAAATCAAATGCAATCAGAGCAAGTTTACCGTCAGTCATGTCTCTTTCGAGACATGATCGCCCAAAGCGAGTATCACGTATGGCTGTTAACTGACTGACTGAATATAATAGTTGGAAACATAATTAAAACTTCTACTGGGCATAAACTGGGGGATCGGTTTTCTAGTGTTATAAAGTAATAAACAGATCCCCAACTAATTATACTTAATATAATAATGTAATATATTCTATCACTTCTTCTCCCTTCAGGCATGTTTTAAATGGTAGGACAGATTGGGTTCTATAGCCTTGGCTGGCAACCAGTCTACCGCAGAATGCAATGACAACCTACTGCGGAATAATCTTCTGCCCAGTCAGTCATGTCACTTTCGAGACATAATCGCCCAAAGCGTGTATCACGTATGGCACTTAACTGACTGACTGAATATAATAGTTGGAAACATAAATAAAACTTCTACTGGGCATAAAGTGAGGGATCGGTTTTCTATTATTATGAAGTAATAAAATGATCCCCCACTTTAATAATATAATGCATCTCTTCTCCTTCTGGCTTTGAGTCAAATAACAGGACAAATTGGGTTCTATAGCCTTGACTGGCAACCAGTCTATCGCAGAAATCAATGGCAACCTACTGCGGGATAATCTTTTGCCTACTCATTCATGTCTCAAAAGAGACATGATTGCCCAAAGAGTTTATCACGTATGACACTTAACTGACTGACTTACTGCCTTTAGAATGGAATTGCAAATCGATTTCACACTAAATAATATCCCAGTATCTATAGTATCTATATTACAATTTTCAAAGGTGAAAGTAATTTTTAAAAAAAACGACGAACGTCTGCTTAAGGAGATTCATATTTATTAAAATAACATGAATTATGGATGGCTTTTTTTTCTCATTTAGTTTTTTTCTTCTAAAATTGTTTTAAAATTATCTTTTCTCATTATAAATACTTGTTTCTTTTTCAAATTTATTTCAAAATACGTAACAGTGGCCAATTATCCTACATCTATTTTTTTTCTATCAAGTATGTGAAAAAGTTTTTCATCTATGCAGATTACATTTTACAATGATACACTCATATGACCTTCTTACCTTGAAATAATTGCTAAGCATCCAAAATATTTTTATTGTCATTTCTGGTATAGATGTGCGTTGTGGTGCAGTGTATATCGGCTCGGAACGAGAAATCGGGAAGCCGAGTTCAAATTCCGGTTGAAGTCATTGCAGTCACTTACGCACAAATACCTATGAGAAAGGTATTATTCTGTCTCTTCCTTCCAGTTATGGGTTAAATAACAGGACAGAATGGGTTCTATAGCCTTGGCTGGCAAGCAGTCTACCGCAGAAAGCAATGGCAAGCTACAGCCCGAACGTCGGTCGTCAGTTGCTGTTACATTATTCTGGGTTGAGCGCTCTCTGCTTTCTTTCTCTTCCTTTGTGTGACCGACCGAAAAACGTAAAATATTAAACCCGTATTCACACTTTCTCGTGTTGCTTTCTTTATTTCTTCTCCTTCCTCTTCAACTACTCACTGTCCACAACAGAAAGAGAGGAACGAGTAATTATTACCACCCTGTTGATACATCACATCAAAAACATATCGAATCGAACTCTCAATTCCGTAAACTTCTCACTACACTTTCACATAGAACAATTCACAATTAATAATTCCACCTCCTACAAATTGGATGCCATACTGCTCCATAAATAAATTTTCATTCATTTATACAAACGAAACGGTTTTATCTTTCCAACCTTCTCACGATTTGGAGTAAATTTTGGGGCGTCCGGCTATCTTTGAAACAAGACCATTTTAATAAATATTGACCGAGTTCCTTATAGTACATTATGCTACTAAACTGTTTAAGATATTATTTCTTGTTTAAGCTGTTTCTTGGGAACCTTGTATGTACATACATACATACAAGGTTAGCATTATATCGAGATTAAATATTTATAAATACCAGGCTTAAGTATATTGAATTTTTCACAACAGCGAAAGAAGTTACGTGTCTTGCCTTTTAAAAGAACCGGTTGCATATTTCTGCATTCTGTTTGCAAAATAGTTATTCGTCTGTAGCCATGTGAAAAAAATAAAATTGTAATTAAATAAAGGAAAACCATTCGATAGATGGGAAGCGGTGAATCTTTCACGGTTAAAACGAAATAAAAAAAATAACGGGTTGAAGGGAAAGAATTCTTGTGAATAGGTTGCGATCTTACACCAAAATTGCTTCCGCCTCGGGTGAAAGCTGCGCATGCGCGGAGATTTTTTTTTTTTCTTTATTCTAACGTAGAAACTACTTCCAAAGGTTTAGTGCCGATGGTAAGAAAAAAAAATTTTTTTTCTACGTTGACTCTGGCCTTAAAAAGCGAGTAAATAACAGAAGCCACATAGGTAATGTGTACGCATGCGTAAAAATAGCCCCCCCCCCCCCCGCAATGTTTGTGTATGCGTGATTGTGCTAATATTTTATAGCAGGAAGTCATGGTGTTTTCCAGAGCTGTAATGAGAGGGAAAGTCTGCGAGTAAACAATTCTTTACCTGACCTTATATAGCGAGATGTGTAGCCTCGAACATTTTTTGCGTTTTCTCTTCTTTACATCTCCATTCGCGATCTTTTTTCAATGTATAAAAGAAAACGCTTACAACAGCCGAAAAACACGGCAAATTTAGAACCCATTGACTTTCCTGTAGAGATCTTGTGAATCACCGAAAAGTCTTGACCTTCTCGTCTTGTTTATCAAGAAGTTATTTTCTGCTAATACACCTCAAAATAATAATTCACCACAAAATAATATAAATATATATCGTCCTCCGCAGACAAATCTGTTTCACTGAATCACAGCTCATCAGCGCGTTTAGACATCTGATTACTTCTAGCCAGGATTGAAATCCGACCGAATTGACATCAGAGGGCAATTCTACCTCTGAGCTATGGGCGCTCGGTAGAGGAATGCAGACTTTAGCATGTTTTATACAATGTAAATACACGCCAGTATCCGAGAGTGTTATAGATAGATAGATAGATAGATAGATAGATAGATAGATAGATAGATAGATAGATAGATAGATAGATAGAAACAGGCATAGATAGATAGATAGATAGATAGATAGATAGATAGATAGATAGATAGATAGATAGATAAGAAAGAGATTCAGATAGATAGATAGATAGATAAGAATAAACAGGCATAGATAGATAGATAGATAGATAGATAGATAAGAAAGAGATTCAGATAGATAGATAGATAGATAGATAGATAGATAGATAGATAATGAACAGACTGAGATAGATAGATAGATAGATAGATAGATAGATAGATAGATAGATAGATTTAGAATTTATAACATAAATACATTATAATATCACTACAAAATAGCCATTTATAATAACACTACAAAAGTAGCCATTGTTTTGCAGGGCGTTACATAGGCGGAAATTTATGAGAAAGAGTGACAGAGTTGAACAGGCTTTGATAGATAGATAGATAGATAGATAGATAGATAGATAGATAGATAGATAGATAGATAGATAGATAGATAGATAGATAGATAGATAGATAGATGTGAACAGCCTGAGATAGATAGATAGATAGATAGATAGATAGATAGATAGATAGATAGATAGATAGATAGATAGATAGATAGATAGATAGATAGATAGATAGATAGATAGATAGATAGATAGATAGATAGATAGATAGATATGAACAGACAGATAGATAGATAGATAGATAGATAGATAGATGAACAGACAGATAGATAGATAGATAGATAGATAGATATAGAACGAACGATAGATAGATAGATAGATGTGAACGACCTTGATAGATAGATAGATAGATAGATAGATAGATAGATAGATAGATAGATAGATAGATGTGAACAGCCTTAGATAGATAGATAGATAGATAGATATGAACGAATAGATAGATAGATAGATAGATAGATAGATAGATAGATAGATAGATAGATAGATAGATAGATATGAACAGACTAGATAGATAGATAGATAGATAGATAGACAGACAGCCTTAGATAGATAGATAGATAGATAGATAGATAGATAGATAGATAGATAGATAGATAGATAGATAGATAGATAGATATAGACAGACTGAGATAGATAGATAGATAGATAGATAGATAGATAGATAGATAGATAGATAGATATGAACAGGCTTTGATAGATAGATAGATAGATAGATAGATAGATAGATAGATAGATAGATAGATAGATAGATAGATATAGACAGACTTGATAGATAGATAGATAGATAGATAGATAGATAGATAGATATGAACGAACGATAGATAGATAGATAGATAGATAGATAGATAGATAGATAGATATAGACAGGCTTTGATAGATAGATAGATAGATAGATAGATAGATGTAGATATGTATAGATAGATAGATAGATAGATAGATAGATAGATAGATAGATGTGAACAGCCTTAGATAGATAGATAGATAGATTGATAGATAGATATAGACAGGTAGAGATAGATAGATAGATAGATGATAGATAGATAGATAGATAGATAGATAACATTGAGAAAGAAACAGACAGACTTACATACATAGGGTCTGTTTGATAAATAATATCCCAGTTGCACGTAGTAAATATGGTCATTATGGTATAATATCTGTTTTTTGGATATCTTGTTGATCGACCGAAGACCTATAGGGTCTGTCAATTTGCTATGCTGATAGATTATATAGTTTTAAAGATAAGTAGTCGAAGTACTCAAGAACTATTGCTCCGTCATTATATATTTCTTTATTTGCCGTCCATATTCTCTTTTTATTCTTGATCAATATCTCGCAAAGAATCCCTTTTCCAGCTGCGACGTGTTTTGGTAAGTGAGACGAAGTCAAAACAAAACCATTTTTTTTATTTGCCGAAAGTACTATATCAGTCGAGTTCGTTTGTCCAAATCCGGAAAAGAAAAAGTAAAAAGTAAAAAATTGATCCAAAGCGAATGTTTTTTTTCTTTCTTTTTCAATATTCCATCTAATATTCTTCCAGCATTTTCTCTTCTTTTTTCTGTTTGTCCCAAGTTTCATGTCGACAAACCTTTGAAAGATTGTTTGTATCTTTTTTCCCTAGTGTGAAAAAGGTTAAAAAAATACCAGAGTGTTTTCCGTCATACTTTGTTTAACCCTGCATTTTACAGTATTTGAAAATGCAATACATTTTTCCATCATGGCATCTTTAATATACCGCTGGTTAAATTTATTGATTAAAAAAAAAATTAATCTAAAAGTTTTTTTCCCCCGAAGAAGTGTTTAAATCCAAACACTGAAACAAACATATGATTGTAGGGAAGAGGACATATGTAGAAGAAATTATGTACATGTTCTAAAACATAATTTATAATAAATATTCACTGCTCTATACACCATATATCGAGCACTGTTTTAAATTAATGTTTTGGACGGAAAAATTTTTCTTTTTTCTCTCCTCATTCTATACTCACTCGGATATATATATATATATATATATATATATATACTAGCGGTATAGCCCGGCTTTGCTCGGGTATAATGAAAGCTTTAAAACTAATCCATGGTCCTGCAGCTCAAACTCATTGGACTTTGGCGCCAAAGACTAAAAAGCAATAGTTGTTTCCAGTTAAAGCGAAACCGTAGACTGAAAGAAAAATGAATGGATGTAAGTCAAATTTTGATTTCCTGGTGTCAATATCAAATAAGTTTTTTTCGTCGTCAACTGAATTTTGAAGGTTAAATAAGTCCTCTGAGTAAATGGTATCATGGCTGAGACTAAAAACTACAATTATACATACTTAGAGCCAAACCCAAAGGAAAAACCAAAATAAAAGCGCTGAAAAAAAATATAGACATACAGGCAGATAAACAGAAACACACACAAACATCTTGCCTTTTATATATATATACATATATATATATTATCGATTTTCTGCACTATTGTAAGAACTGCAACCTTGAAACTTCTGTATATTGTTTCTTATGTCTTTGTCTATGAGTGTATCAAATTTGATTAAAATCGGACCACTCCTTCTATAACCCGATTTATTCATTTATCGATTTTCGATATTTATCCGGGGTACCTCGACACAAAACCTAGCTAAGAATACTCGCAGACGCTTATAGTATAACTGTGTAAATTTTCAAGAAAATCGGTTCAGCCGTTTCGGAGTCTATAGGTAACGGACACATACACAGGCAGACACACATACACACATACAGAGACAAAGTTCCACTTATACATATGTTTATATATAAGGATAGGGTACGTATGGATGGAATACGATTCAGTATCCAAAGAAACACTATTCTTTAAAAAGTGCTCAATACAAAGTAGAGCTACGTAGAGCTCACTTCCACTTATGTCTATACACTTACATATACTGATCTTTATTTTTCTCAAATATTATTATTAATGCCCCCAACAAATTCATTTTAGGATCTGTTCTTGTGTTCTTATAATCAGGAGTTGCTTCATTTTTATTAGCCGTTCAGTCTATGTAACAACACCTCCCTGATTAAGGAAGTTTGGCTAATCTTGGATTTGTTGAAAACCTTCCAGATTGAAATGAAACTCATCACTTCATAAGACACGGATAGTGTCGAAACAAAATGCCTTGCTTGGGGTGATATGATTATAAAAAAGAAAATCATACATAATTATAATGTAAATATAAAGTGGGGATCAATTCTACATTACAATCAAGATATAAACTGATCCCTCACTTTATGGCCACAATCATCCTACTCTCACCCACTTCCTGATACTCCCTATAACCTGTCAGTCTTTCTCATAAATTTCCTCCAGCAAAACAATGGCTACTTTTGTAGTATTATTATAAATGGCTATTTTGTAGTGATATTATAATATATTAATGTTATAAATTCTAAATCTATCTATCTATCTATCTATCTATCTATCTATCTATCTATCTATCTCAGGCTGTTCAATCTATCTATCTATCTATCTATCTATCTATCTATCTATCTGTCTGTCTATCTTTATATATATATAGATATATATTAAAAACAAAAATAGGGGTTGTTCGAACGAGAGAAAATAGCAAGAAGAAAATCGTGCGAGAAGCCGTGAATGTTTTGTTTAAAGTGTAGATTTATTGTTGCCATTATTATAGTTATTACTTGCTTTTTGTGTGATATTTTAACTGTCCATAAATGTATTTGTGTCGCTACATGTGTTTCGATTATAAAGCTGACTCTCTTCAGGCGAATAAACTTGTGACTTCACATGTCGAGATCCGTTTGCTTTTTTGATGGCCAAGTTGTCGTGAATGAATAGATAAATCAAGTGTTAAATACCTCAGAAAATTCATATGCGTGCGTGGGTGTTTTTTTTTCTCACTCACACGTTAAGTTTCTTCTGTCGCCTTCGTTGACCGTAAAAGTTTTTTTCGCTGACTTGCGAAATTTGATTTCGTCTTTCAAAATTGTTTTCAGCGATTTTGATTCAACTCTACGGGTCATCTAGTTTTTTTTTTATTGTTTTTGGGATACTATTTGAATTTAGCGAGCGCGTGTGTGTGTGTCTGTGTGTGTGTGTTTCGCGTTTGAATTTCGTGTGTCTTTGAGTGTGTTTTCGTTTTTCATGTTATTTTGTTTAGGAAAGGCTTGTATTTTTTATGAATATTTCTTCATGTAATATAAGCGTGTCATAATCTGCATTTTGGTAGATAGGCATTACTCTGAATTTGCCTTCACTGCATTCATGCAAACTTTGGAAGATATATAATTTCCTGTTATTGGCTAGTTCTTTTATGCAGGCCTTGTGTCACCCCAACGTATATTTTTTGCACACTCATCGTATTTTAGAGCATAAATTATGTTCTTAGAGTTGCAGCTCAGACCTGTTTTTATTTCGATGGTAGATGTTTTTTCGAACTTATATTAAGTCAGTAAGTTAAGTGCCATACGTGATACACAGTAGGTTGCCATTGCTTTCTGCGGTAGACTGGTTGCCGACCAAGGCTATAGAACCCAATCTGTCCTGCTATTTAACCCATAACTGGAAGGAAGAGACGGATTAATACCTTTCCCAAGGGTATTTGCGCGTAAGTGAATACAATGAATTCAGCTGGAATTCGAACTCGGCTCCCCGATTTCTCGTTCCGAGTCGATATCCACTGTACCAGAACGCACATTATGGTTTTAAAAAATTTTGGGTTGGTGTTTGCTTTTAATTAGTTGTCCTTAAGATTTCCTTTATTTTATCATTTTTGTTGAGTAAGTCTGTGTGTGTTCTGATCTTTGTAAATAATTCTGGGTTGCTTTTATATGTGTGGAGACGTATGCTGGAATGTTTTCTTCTTTTTCATGTTTTGTTTTTTTGTTTTTTTGAATTCCGGAGATATTCTAATGGTATTTCTTCTGCCAGTTGCAAACACTTGTTTATTAGTGGAGTGGGGTATCCTCTTATTTGTAATGTTTTTCGTAGTTCCTCTAAGTGTATTTTACGGAGGATTTTGTCAGATACTATTGTGCAAATTCGTCGTGCTAGGGAGCAAGGGATGGATTTTAAACAACTTTTAGTGTGGTGACTCTTGGAATGTAGGTATGGCTGGGTGTCTGTGGATTTATGATAAATGTCTCTGGTGATGTAATTACTTTTGTTTTTTATGAGTATCTCTGGGAATAGCAATTCATTGTAGCGATATTCTAGCGTGAATTTAATATTGAGGTGCAAGTTTTGTGTCTCCCCATGGTGATCTCCAAAAGATAATACAATCATCTAGATATCTCTTCCATGATTTAGTGAATTCTGTTTTTATGTCTTCCCCATATTTATGTCCTATTTGGTTGTATAGACTATCTTCTAGATGTTCTAGTGTGAGTGTTGCATATGTCGGTACCTTTTTTGTCCCCATTGCCGTATCTGTTGTTTGAATATAATTTTGGTTGATAAATTTGAATGAAATATTGTTCAAAATCAGATCTATAATTTGGATAATAAATTATTTTGTGAAGCGTGTGGGGAGAATTTCTGGGTGTTTTTCAATCCAAAATGTAATGGCTTGTTTACCTAGTTCATGGGGTATATTGCTGTACAGGCAGTTCTCGTCAAATATTACAATGAGTGTACCATGGTCTACTTTTTGTGGTATGAAGCTTAAGAAATCTATGCTGTCTCTGATGTAGCTTTTTATTTTTGTGGTGTATGGTTGTAATATTTTATCTCTAAAGTTGCTTTAAAATGCAATGAATGCGCAAAAATATACGCGAATGTCACACAAGGTATGAATAAAAGAGTACAATGCGCAGATGTGTGTGTATGTGCCGTGGACCCGGTTAAGCAGTCCAGCAAGAAATAATATAACAACCAAATAAGAAATAACGATATATATATATATATATATATATATATATATATATATATATTAAACAGAGCAAAATACAATACGTGGAAGTCTGTTAGGAGAACGAATAAATACGGTTTAGGAAGTAATACTAGAACCGGGACTTGCAATAATCGTACGGTAGTAGTTTTGGCTATCTCTGCCTATCGCTCTGTGCTGATCTCCTGTGGGTCTCTCTCTCTCTCTGAGCTCTCGATCTCTTGATCTCTGCCTCTACCTCTTATTAGGAGCAGTATATGTAGTTATAGGAAGAGTTCAATCCGTTACAAGAGGTGATGCCACCAGGACAGCATGCATGTTTAATCGCTGGAAAGACATGGATTTTTTTTTTGGTACATATTTACTGTGCTGACGCCTATGAGTCAACCCATTTTATAGTTCACCAATAGAAGGCTTAACCAATCAGGAAGCTCAAAATATTCAATGCGACTTGTATAAAATGCGGCCATATTTTTTCGGGTATTGGAGTTCAAATTGGATTCTGGAGAGTGTCTGATTCGAGAGTGATGATGTTTGATTGATGTTGCTTCATTGAACAGATTACGTGCGGCGAGGATATCTATATCCATATACGATGACGGACATGGTCAACAGATGCCAAGAGGATACTCTATATCCTGGAACGTTGTCAACATTACCTTCAATCTCTGACTTTGTGACCATCATGGATTGTTGTTGCTATATAATGTACATTCGATGAGATTGATTCTCTATTATAATCAATACATAAACTGATCCCTGACTTTGTGATCATCATGGATTGTTGTTATTATATAATATACATTCGGGAGATTGATTCTCTATTATAATCAATACATAAACTGATCCCTGACTTTGTGGCCATCATGGACTGTTGTTGCTATATAAAATACGTTCGGGAGATTGATTCTCTATTATAAACAATACATAAACTGATCCCTGACTTTGTGGCCAACATGGACTGTTGTTACTATATAAAATATATTCGGGAGATTGATTCTCTATTATAATCAATACATAAACTGATCCCTGACTTTGTAACCACCATGGACTGTTGTTACCATATAAAATACATTCGGGAGATTGATTCTCTATTATAATCAATACATAAACTGATCCCTGACTTTGTGGCCATCGTGGACTGTTGTTACTATATAAAATACATTCGGGAGATTGATCCTCTATTATAATCAATACATAAACTGATCCCTGACTTTGTGGCCATCATAGACTGTTGTTACTATATAAAATACATTCGGGAGATTGATTCTCTATTATAATCAATACATAAACTGATCCCTGACTTTGTGTCCATCTTGGACTGTTGTTACCATATAAAATACATTCGGGAGATTGATTCTCTATTATAATCAATACATAAACTAATTTCTGTCCTTTATCCATAAATTATGGCGAATTTTATCAACATGAATAATAGATATAAGACAGAATATCTTCGTTCAGTGCGACAATACTCACGAATCAACGTTATGGTTGCGACCCATTTTACGACGGCGTCTGCTTGAGCAGATGGTCTGGCATTGGGGTATAGAAATGTCCGTCGTCATTTTACACTTCTTCTCCTTCTATGTGCCCTGTGCTTTCAGGACGTAGGCGATCATGGCTTTCCTTGTCTCTCTATCCCTGGTGGCTCTTAGCATGCTTTCTCCTGTTACACCACACAACCCCCGTTCTGTCATCCACCTGCTCAGGCCCTTCAAATATGTTATCCGCGGCTTTCTCTTTCCCTCTATCTGGCCTGTGAGTATCAGATTCTCCAAGCCCTCCTTCCTCACTGCATGTCCCAATAATTTTAGCTGTCTCTTCCTAATGCTCAGTATTAATTACCTTTTCGTTTCCATCCTGTCTAAAACCCCATCATTGCTCACATGCTCGATCCATGATATCCCCAGCATCCTTCTGTAGAACCACATTCTATTGCTTCAAGTTTGTCCTTCGTCTTTGATGATATTGTCCAACATTCACTGCCATGTTGAAGAATAGGCATCACATTACAATCCAGTACTCTCTTCTTTGTTTCTAGCGAAATTTTCCTGTCTCTTAATACTCTGCTCAGCTTCTGGAATGCATCCTTCTGCTTTTGGATCTCAGGAATATAAATGTATAGAAACTGCTTTGAATGAAATGGTTCATGAGGGTTCAGTTTATATATTGATTGTAATATGGGACTGATCCCCCACTTTATATCCAGTATGCTTCTGTAGAACCACATTTCGGCTGCTTCAAGTTCTTCCTTCATCTTCGATGATATTGTCCAGTATTTACTGGCATAATGAAGAATAGACATCACCTTACAATCCAGTACTCTTTTCTTTGTTTCTAGCGAAAATTTCCTGTCTCTTAATACTCTACTCAGCTTCTGGAATGCGACTTTCGTCATGCCAATTCGCTTTCGAATTTCTGTGTCACATTTTCCGTCTTCTGTTAGAACACTTCCCAGGTATTTAAATTTTTGTATCTGCTTCATTTTAGTATCCCCCACCTGTATTTGGCATTTTGGGGTGCTCTTTTTTGCTGATGACAGTGCATTCGGTTTTCCTTTTTTGTCGCTATCTTCAGCCACCTTCTGTAGGAGTTCTTGTCGTTTCCTTTCCGTGTCTGCTATCGGCACTGTAAACACAAAGCGAAGTTATTTTATGACAGTCGGAAAAAGACTTGAGTCGAGATGGTAAAATATAACTATGATAATTAATGATAGTATCTCTTTCGCAGAAATTCTGAAAAAAATAAAACAAACGTATTGTTGTGGGATCTCCCCTTTTTCTATGATAATGGACTCGACTTGAGTATAAATATACTCCAGCCATATACGTCAGAACTGAAGAGATCCGTCAGAGACATCGAGACTGATTCGTAAATTACCGAGCGATACCGAAGTTACACAGAGAATACCGCGTCAGTTGGCATAGTAGCGTTGAGCTCCACTCAGCCAGAATAATATTATACGGATATACTATTCCAACATCACTTCAAGACTTGTATTTTTTTGTAGGTAAAAAAAAAAAATTCTTTTACAATTATACATTTTTTTTTTAATCATTTCACCCCGAGCAAGGCAGAAACGCCACTGATGTGCAGGGGGTTACATAAATATAAAAAGATTAATTAGAAAAAAAGTGTGGAGTACAAGCTAGTTAGACGGGAACAATAGAAAGGTGAGAAAGCAGGTGCGATGACAGATACATAGGTGGAGAGAAAGGGAAGGTTATACAAGGGAGGGGAGAGAGCTAGAGGCCAGTGGTTAGTAGATGAGTATAGACTTTTCATTTAAATTTCTGGAGGTTGTAGCCGTCAGGAAAGCAAGAATACGGGAGTGAGTTCCACAGGCGGGAAGTGCGAGAGAAGAAGCTGCAGGAGTAGAATTGTCGTCTGCATTTGGCTGACCTGACTGTGAACGGGTGGGACCCAGTTGCCAGTCTGGTTGCCCGGGTAAACACCTGTTGAGGAGGCATCAGTAACTTAAGCTCATCCGAGCAGAAGCCTTGAAAGTATTTATAGAAGAGACATATACGAGGTTCATTCAATAAATAAGGTGAAGTTTTCGGTAAAAGAATTTCTAATACAGATAGAAGCTTACTTGTTTTTTTAATTCTTTTCTTTACTTCTTTACTTCTTTACTTCTTTTTCAAAGGGATTTCATTTTTATTGCAGATTGAAAAAAAAAACTTTGAGAGTTTTGGAGATTAACAAAGATGGCCGACCAAGAAGCATGCTTCAGGATTGAACATAGGTCAGTTATCAAGTTTTTTGGTTGCTGAAGGGTGTAAACCAGTTGAAATTCATAGGAGAATGTCAACTGTGTATTGTGTCACATGTTTCAGCAAAAAAAAAAAAATGTCTACAAGTGGGCTAAATTGTTTAAAAAAGTTTGAAAGTGAGGATGAAGTCAAAAGTGCAGTGAGCGATTGGCTGAAACATCAGTGCAAAGATTTTTACGCTGAAGGAATGCAGAAGCTTGTGCACAGATGGGAAAAGTGTGTGACACTGCTGGGGGACTTTTTTTTTTTTTTTTTTTTAATCATTTCACCCCGAGCAAGGCAGAAACGCCACTGATGTGCAGGGGGTTACACATATGTAGAAAGATTAATTAGAAAAGAGTGAGGAGTACAAGCTAGTTAGAAAGGAACAATAGAAAGCTGAGAAAGCAGGTGCAATGACAGATACATGGGCGGAGAGAACGTGAAGATTATACAGGGGAGGGGAGAGAGCTAGAGTCCAGTGGTTAGTAGGTGAGTATTAACTTTGCTTTTAAATTCCTGGAGGTCGTAGCCGTCAGGAAAGCAAGAATACGGGAGTGAGTTCCACAGGCGGGAAGTGCGAGAGAGGAAGCTGCAGGAGTAGAATTGTCGTCTGCGTTTGGCTAACCTGACTGTGAATGGGTGGGACCCAGTTGCCAGTCTGGTTGCACGGGTAAACACCTGTTGAGGAGGCATCAGTGACTTAAGCTCATCCGAGCAAAAGCCATGAAAGTATTTATAGAAGAGACAGAGGGAGGCCACATTTCGACGATGGGAAAGTGGCTGCAGACGAGTCGCCAGATCAGTACCTATCACATTACAGACTCTCCTTTGGAGCTTGTCAAGAACACTGAACATTAAGCTTCTATCTGTATTAGAAAAATTCACCTTAGAAAAATTCACCTTATTTATTGAATGACCCTCGTATATATTCCTTACTAATCGTATTCCTGGATTACTAACCTGCGTTCCAGTTTGTATCAATATATTCAATATAACATATTTTTCTATCTCAATATCTGTTTTTGTTCATTATTTTGTGTGGTTCCTCACCCGGATCCACAACACGCATATATCATTCATTGGCTCTACGCATTTGCTTATTTTGACACAGATTTATAATAACATGGAAGACGTTAACAAGTTACTATTTGGAAATCAAAAGTTGGAAAAATAGAAAAATGTCTGAAGAGGAATATTTTATACTCAATGTTTGATAGGATGGACAAAAGACGGTAAAAATCAGAACTGTTTTATTTTATTTTCTTTTTTTTTATCGGAAGTGTAAAATAGGAATATATTTAAAAGTCAAATTTCACCAAAGTTATTGTCTGGAAAATGTCAAACCCAGTTCACGAACTTCTCTAAAAGGAATGTAAATTATACTAAAGCGAACCAAAGAAATATTAGTCCATGAAGAAAAATATAAAGAAAAATGGCTGATATTTTGAACGGATTTTTTTAAACAATTTTATACACTGTTCGTCATTTTCTGATCTGTAAAAACAAAATGTTTCTGTACGAGCGAATTGACACCGTGATATTCAAGCACGCGATGCAAAACAATTGCATAATCGTATATATTTCTTGTGAAATTGTTGTCAAGGTTGGTTATAGAGGTAACAGCTTTTTTTGTTTCTACTACCTTGTTAGATCTGGTTGATACAAGTTTGTCTGACAAAATAGGATACCTCGGAATATTCACTAAATAACGAGCATTTATGAGAAACAAACTGTCCAAAGTTTAATAAAAACAAAAATCAAAATATTTGTGTTATTCTGAAGAGAAATCAAAGAATTCTTTTTGAAAAAAAAATATTTTAATCCGATTTAGAAACTTCGAAATTTTGGCTAAAATTCTTGCTTCCATGGTATAAACTGGAGTGCAATATATTATTGCAGGAAATAGAGGTGGTGTAAAATTGATTTGGAAAAATCAGATAATTGTCGGGTTTTAATGTAACTTTTCGGACTGAAAGGATTTTAATGAAACATTAACAAATGTCGGATTTTAATGTAACTTCAGGACTAAAAAGAATTTAATGAAACTTTTACAAATGTCGGATTTTGATTAAACTTTCAAGACTGAAAAAAATTGTTTAAAAACTGGAGTGCAATATATTATTACAGGAAATAGAGGTGGTGTAAAATTGATTTGGAAAAATCAGATAATTGTCAGATTTTAATGTAACTTTTCGGACTGAAAGGATTTTAACAAATGTCGGATTTTAATGTAACTTCAGGACTAAAAAGAATTTAATGAAACTTTTACAAATGTCGGATTTTGATTAAACTTTCAAGACTGAAAAAAATTGTTTAAAAACTGGAGTGCAATATATTATTACAGGAAATACAGGTGGTGTAAAATTGATTTGGAAAAATCAGATAATTGTCGGGTTTTAATGTAACTTTTCGGACTGAAAGGATTTTAATGAAACATTAACAAATGTCGGATTTTAATGTAACTTCAGGACTAAAAGAATTTAATGAAACTTTTACAAATGTCGGATTTTGATTAAACTTTCAAGACTGAAAAAAAATTGTATAAAAACTGGAGTGCAATATATTATTACAGGAAATAGAGGTGGTGTAAAATTGATTTGGAAAAATCAGATAATTGTCGGGTTTTAATGTAACTTTTCGGACTGAAAGGATTTTAATGAAACATTAACAAATGTCGGATTTTAATGTAACTTCAGGACTAAAAAGAATTTAATGAAACTTTTACAAATGTCGGATTTTGATTAAACTTTCAAGACTGAAAAAAAATTGTATAAAGCGTCCACAAATGTTAGATTTTAAGTAAAATATTCGAGACTAAATGGCTTTTTATGAGAGTTTTACAAATATCAGATTTTAATGAAACTTTGAAAAATGTCAGATTTGAATAAGACTTTCTATTGTTGGGATTTTAATGAAACCTTCACAAATTTTTTGATTTTATCAAAATTTTCAAATATCAAATTTTAATGAAACTTTCACAAATGTCGGGTTTTAATGAAACTTTCACAAATGTCGAATTTTGATGAAACTTACAGGCTTAAAAGATAGAAAAGAAATTTTCAGGATTTTGATGAAATTTTCACAAATGAATGAAATTATTTTCAAAATTTTTATATTTTATAAAATTTTTAGTAAAATTATTTTCCCAGTTGTTACCCGTCATTTATTTAATTTAATAAAGTTTTAAGAAATCCTTTTTTGTGTGAGTTTGTTATGCCTAATGCTTATATTAGTCATAAGGACAAGTCATCGAAAGATTTAAGTCATGAAATTTCTTTTGATCAAGCAGGAAATAGGGCACCCAGTTGCATAAAATTGCTCTGAATTATAAAATAAATCAGTGTAATAAAAGATATTATGTAATTAAAATTAATTTAATTGCTTTTGTGTATAAACTATATTATCTAAAGACATACTGTTAAATATAACAAACAATGAATGTTTATTATCTTTAAATATGAGCCGTTCTAAACATCTTATTTTCGCTTTAATTTCAGGTGAAAATAAAGACAAAAATTTTCCAACATTTGGATAATTTTTTAAGTTGATTCTAAGATTTCAGCTCACACGAGCCATCTTCAGAGAGGTTACAGGGACGTTAACATAAAAACATTCACCATCAAAGATGATTTTATCTTGTGTTGACATAAAACTTTGCTAAGCAACGATAACAGTTACCAAATAGCAAACGCAGTTCGTAAATTTGTAATGCGGTTCTATGACGTCACACCGCGTGAGAGCTCGAAATGATAACAGAACCATATATTTAAATGCAATGTAATGTGTTATGACCAGATTTAAACGTGATTTTATTAAGTGTGGGTTGTTTAGATTTAATGTCGATGGCCTCCAATATCTGAAGGTTTTTTTTTACTGTGCGTATGAGTGAATATTATTGTATTGTTGATTAAAATCTACTAATATTACCTACATGGCTATGTTTTTCAAAGAAATGTTGTTTAATTGAACTCTAGTCAGAAAGGTGACAGGTAAGTCTAAAGGAGAACGTGGTTGTAGTAAAACCAAGATATGTAGTGGGTTTATTATTAGTACCAGAGAATGTAACGGGCATGTAATTTGATACACTACAGTGGTTTTCTGTAGAGGATTTAGTTGTGTGCTTGTAGGGTTATTAGAGACTATGAGGTCAATTGTTTTAATTTTTTTATATGATGAGTTTAATTTGATTATTATTATTGGTTTAACATTTCTACGTATTATGTTTTTGAGAGTGTTGTCATCTTGTTTGTAATTATTATGTATTTGGTTGCAATAGTATGAGTTAATAGTGTTATGTTTATTTTGACGTACACAGTTATTAATAATATTATCAATATTGTTAGAGTTATTGTTAAGTTTCTGGATTGTAGGCACTATTGTCTAAAAGCACTTCGATTAATAAGGAATTTTTACATTTTTTTAAAACTTTTCGAATAATGTATTAATATCTTTTAAATTTTCCATTCATTCGTAATGGTCAAGTTGTATTTTCATTGAATTAAACTAAATTTAGTAATCATGATTAGAAACGCTTACTAGAATCCTTCGGTACCTAGCATTTTGAAAAGATTTTTTGGAATTTAATTTTATGCATTCTGATTGTTGTAAAAACGGATGTCCACATACAGCATTTTCACTTAACTAGCTCTATATGTCGGCGTTGCTCGATTATATTTTAGTGATCATGTTGAAATGGTAAGCTCAAATGCTTATTCAGAAGCTTCAGTATGAGCTGACGTGACGCGTAAGTTAAAAACAAAAGGGCCACTAAGTATTGGTTTTTGTTGTATTTGTAAAACGAGCTTATAATGCTATGACGCAGAAAAAATGGATGAATTGTCCCTGCAACGTCGGAGGAATTGGCACCTTGTATAAAACGTGAAATTGCTATGGAATATGTTAAGGTAAAAGTTACAAAAAAGACTCGAATTTTGTTGGAATGCAGCTAAGCGTTTCGGAGAAATAAATAATCACAACAGAGGACGGAAAGAGTGATACCGAGATCCGAAGGCGTATTGACATGGCCAAGGATGCGTTCCAGAAGCTAATTAGAATATTAAGAAACGGGCAAAATTTGGTATAAACAAAAGGAGTACTAGATTGTTATGTTATGTTGTCTTTCAGTTTGGCAACGAATGCTGAAGAGTCTCATCAAAAATGAGAGAAGCCCCGGAAGCAACCAAAATGTAGATCTACAGAAGGATGCTGAGAATATCATGAACCGAACATGTGAGTAAAGACGTGGTTTTGAAAAATATGAAAACGAAACTGAAACTGATACTTGATATTAAGAAATGACAGCTGAAGTTTCTGGGACGTGTAATGAGGAAGAAGGGCCTGGAGAATTTAATACGCACGAGACGGAGATAGGGATAGAGAGACAAGAGAAAGCAACGCGTCACATACTTGATGGGCTGGAACAGGTGGATTGTAGAGAAGGATTTGGGAAATGCAAAATGCAGGTGAAGGATACTAGAATCAAGTAAGTACAAAAATTTAAATACCTAGGAAGTGTTATAACAGGAGATGGAATGTGCGACACAGATATCGGAAGGGGAATTGGCATGGTGAAGGACGCGTTCCAGAAGCTGAGTAAAGTACTAAGACACAGGAAAATTTCACTAGAAACAAAGAAAAGAGTGCTAGGTTGATAAGTGGTGTCAGTTCTTTAATACGGCAGTGAATGTTGGACAAAATCATCGAAGATAAAGTAAAAAATTGAAGCAGCGGAAATGTGGTTCTACAGAAGGATGCAGCGGATATAATAGGCAAACGGCAACAAAAAATAGTCGAATAATGAAAATTTTGCATAAACTGCCTCATCTCAGAAATAAAGACAAATAGAATGATCTATTATTAAAATGTCGTAGAAATGGCAACAAAGATGAGGACAATAGTCCGAATAATGTAAATATTGTAAATACTACCTCATCTCAGAAATATAGACAAATACAATGATCTATTATTAAACGTCGTACACATGGCAACAAATATGTGGACAATAGTCCGAATAATGTAAATACTGTAAATACTACCTCAACTCAGAAATATAGACAAATAGAATGATCTATTATTAAACGTCGTACAAATGGCAACAAATATGTGGACAATAGTCCGAATAATGTAAATACTGTAAATACTACCTCATCTCAGAAATATAGACAAATAGAATGATCTATTATTAAACGTCGTATAAATGGCAACAAATATGTGGACAATAGTCCGAATAATGTAAATACTGTAAATACTACCTCATCTCAGAAATATAGACAATTAGAATGATCTATTATTAAACGTCGTACAAATGGCAACAAATATGTGGACAATAGTCCGAATAATGTAAATACTGTAAATACTACCTCATCTCAGAAATATAGACAATTAGAATGATCTATTATTAAACGTCGTACAAATGGCAATAACGATGAGGACAATAGACCGAATAATGTAAATACTGTAAATACTACCTCATCTCAGAAATATAGACAAATAGAATGATCTATTATTAAACGTCGTACAAATGGCAACAAATATGTGGACAATAGTCCGAATAATGTAAATACTGTAAATACTACCTCATCTCAGAAATATAGACAAATAGAATGATCTATTATTAAACGTCGTACAAATGGCAACAAATATGTGGACAATAGTCCGAATAATGTAAATACTGTAAATACTACCTCTTGTCAGAAATATAGACAAATAGAATGATCTATTATTAAACGTCGTACAAATGGCAACAAAGATGAGGACAATAGTCCGAATAATGTAAATACTGTAAATACTACCTCATCTCAGAAATATAGACAAATAGAATGATCTATTATTAAACGTCGTACAAATGGCAACAAAGATGTGGACAATAGTCCGAATAATGTAAATACTGTAAATACTACCTCTTGTCAGAAATATAGACAAATAGAATGATCTATTATTAAACGTCGTACAAATGGCAACAAAGATGAGGACAATAGTCCGAATAATGTAAATACTGTAAATTCTACCTCTTGTCAGAAATATAGACAAAGATATTGTTATCTTTCTTTCTTTTTTGTGCATCTATTTTTTATTTCATCGTTCACAATTCCACTTCATCTACCTTTCTTTTTTTAACTAACATTGCTTTTCTCTCGTCTTTGTTATTTACACGTCGTTTTTATCTATTTTCTATCGAACCCTTTCTTTATAATTTCCATTTTCAACAATTGAAATTCTATCTCCTTTTCTCTCTTTTATCTCGTTCTTGTTTCTTTTTCCTTCTTTGTCAATAGTTAAAATTTATCTCCCTCTTTCTGTTTATCTTTATTCTTTCCCCCTTTTCCTTATGACCTTTATTCTTCATCTCCCTTTTCCTCCATATATTATTCGTTTTTTTATGAATAATATATCTGCTTAAAATCTTCTTTCATCTGTTTATCAATTTCTTTCTTTATCTTCGCCGTTTTATCAACACTTATTCTCTATCTCTTCCTTGTTTCTTTTTTTTTTTCACTCTTTATTCATCATTTTTTCTTCTTCTTTTTCCGCTGTTAATCACTATTTTATTTTTTTTATGGCCTTTTCTTCGTTTTTTTTTTTTTTTCTTTTTTCATCGGATTCTCTTTCTTCTTTCTTTCGGTCTCCTTCGCTAGTTGCTTTTATCCCCACTTTGTCTCTATATTTTTTCCTTCTTTCCGTTTTCGTCAACACTTGCTAATCTTTATAATTTCATGTCTCCTTTCTTTCTTTCTTTCTTTCTTTCTTTCTTCATCTTTTTCCCACATTATCCTTCCTTTTTTTCTTCCATCTCGTTTCTCTTTTCTTCCACACTTGATCTATGTTTTCACTCCGGTTTCTCTTTTCCTTCCTTCCTTCCTTCCTTCCTTCCTTCCTTCCTTCCTTCCTTCTCTTTCAACATTGGCTTTTAAACTGATTCTCTCTTTATAGCAATACTTTTCTTCCCCTCTTTTTCTGTTCCTTACCTCTCTTCTTCCCTTCCTTGTTTATTCGGCTCTCTTCTCTTCCGCAGTTGCTCTTTTTATCTTTCTCTTTTGAGCGCACCTCGCCCATATATCCTTCTTTCTTCCCCATTTCTCTACATCTTTCTTGCTTTCTTTTCCCCCCCACTCTTTCTTTAGAATCAACTCATTCTTTCTTGAATGTTTCTCGCCCGTTTTAGCTCCTTCTTTTGTAATTCAATCATGCTTGAGATGAACACATCCTTAATGATGTTTTCTCGTTTTCCAATCTCCGTCAAATGCCTGAACGGAAATTGAGATGGATTGATTGTTTTGCAGGGTAAGAGATCCCGCGAGCCTTTGGAGTCATTTGAGAGACATTTCTGACGACTAAACGCGGATGTTCCCCCAGGATCGTTTATTTAGCCCCAATGGCGAAAAATTAAAAAAAAGTTGTACTCAATGGACGATGTGACAATTTATGCAAACCAAAATGGATTAAGGGAAAGTGAAAGAAATATTTGGGAAAAATATGAACGAATAACCGAAAGAAGTGAGAATGATGAATAAAAAGAGACAGGTAAGAATTAATTGTTAAATATCAAGGATATAAACGAGAAACGGCGTGTCCTCGGTGTTATAACAAGCGATTGGTTGCAAAATGAAAGGAATAACAAGGTTTAGATTTTGAAACAGCGTGTATTCGATTAATATATGTACACTAGCAGTATAGCCGGGCGTTGCTCGAGTGTAATGAAAGCTTTAAAACTAATCCATGGTTCTGGAGCTCAGACTCAGCCTAAAGAATATTTGAAATAATAAAATAATTGCGACAATTAACCAATCGCACCTTGTATATATATATATATATATATATATATATATATATATATATATATATATATACTAGAAGTATAGCCCGGCGTTGCTCGGATGTAATCAAAGCTTTAAAACTAATCCATGGTCCTGGAGTCCAGACACTTTGGACGTTGGCACGAAAGACTAAAAAGCAATAGTTGTTTCCAGTTAAAGTGAAACCGTAGACTGAAAGAAAAATGAATGGATGTAAGTCAAATTTTGATTTCCTGTTATCAAATAAGTTTTTTTCGTCGTCAACTGAATTTTGAAGGCTAAATAAGTCCTCTGAGTAAATGGTATCATGGCTGAGACTAAGAACTACAATTATACCTACTTAGAGCCAAACCCGAAGCAAAAACTAAAATAAAGGGCTGAACACCTGATTTTGATCAGACCCGATTGGAAACCAGGGTAGCGTACGTAGACATTTTAATCTTCAAAGAAATCTCGATAAACTGGAAAAATGTAAAGAAAAAAATGAAAAAAAAAACAAATTATGACCGTTTCAAAATCTTCAGTTTTTTAGTTGTGATCCTATAGACAAACAAGTTGAAAAATAATAGTTCATTTATATCGAATTTTGTAGGGAACCCCGACTAAGGGTCGATCTCACTACTCGAACATAATTATTAACCAAACTAGCCTAGGAACCTCAAGAAAAGAAAGAAAAAGAAGATTTAATATAAAGTGCAAAGAGAGGGGATAAAACAAGAAGACAAATCCGAAAGAGTATTTTTAAAATCATTCAAAGCAAAATTCTTAAAAAAGGTAAACGTTATGGAGGAAAAATGCTAAATAGTTTTTTCGTTCACTGGTGCAAAGCGTTCTATTAGCTGCCCACGTAGTGTGATATGGCTGAGGTTTCAATATGAATCCTCGCTAATTTTTACATCGCAGATATTAACTATTCCAGTCATGCGTTAAAATAAATAAGAAATAAGACACACACACACACACACATACACACACACACACACACACATATATATATATATATATATATATATATATATATATATATACACTCCTGATCAAAAATTTAAGACCACTTAAAAATCTTCTTTAAAAAGAAATATTTTTTTACAGATAGATTTTAAACTCCTCCCACTTAAGGTTACCAATACTACAATCTAAAAGGTTATGGAAACAAAAAGCTACATTCCAAACATTTTATTTAGAAATTTACATTTTTATAAAATGAGGCGATTTACACATGATCAAAATTATAAGACCAGAGACAAAAATTCTACGAAATTGTACAAAAAGTGTATGAAAATATTCAACAACCAAATTTAATAATGAAGTCTACCTCCACTGCTTTTGATGACTTCAAAAATTCTGCCGGGCATGCTAGAAATAAGCGTTTCCATTAAGGTGCGGGGGATGTTGCTCCAGCTTCTGAAGATGGGTTCACGAAGTTCATTTTTTGTTGAATATTGTTTGCCATTTCGATAGACATCTCTTGTCATTCATCCCCAAACATTTTCAATTGGGTTCAAGTCTGGTGAGCATGCAGGATGTCCCAAGAGATGGACCCCATTTTCTTGTAGAAAAGTCAAGGTCCGTCTTGCAGCATGGATTGCAGCATTATCGTGTTGGAATAACCATCCATCCTCACACAAACGATGGCCCTCCGTCATCAAAGATGCATTTTGTATCATGTTAACACAACCAGCCGCTCTCTGACGACCCTGCATCACCTGGAGCTCCATCGTCCCTCTATAAGAAAAGGCACCCCATACCATTAGGGACCCTCCTCCTCTATGACGTGCGGAGAAAATTTCAGGAGGCATGTTTTTGTTATACCAATATCGATGGAAGCCATCAGGACCATCGAGATTGAATTTTTTCTCATCAGAAAACAGGACTTTCTTCCACTTCTCAACGTCCCATGTTTAGTATTCACGACCAAACTTTAAGCGGTCCACCTTGTGACATGGAAGCAGCCGAGGAATTTGTTTACGCTTTTTATTTACCATGCCTTTTTGTCTTAAGTGTCGTCTGATGGTTACGGGACTGCAATCAGCATCTGTGACTGCCTTAATTTGACTAGAAGAAAGTCCCCCGTCTTTCATAACAACCCGTCTTATTCTCTTACGCAATGCAGGAGAAATTTTTTTTGGCCTACCAGAGTATTTTGCTTTTCTATAATTCTCACTGTTCTTTAGAAAGTTGCAAATCACAGTTTTACTGTGATTTACCTTAGCTGCGATCGCCCGCTGTGACAAACCTTGCTTATGGAATTCTAGAATTCGAGAACGCTCAACTTTGGTAAGTTTGTTTGCTTTAGGCATGATAACACCTTTATGCAGTGATTGCTAATCTCTAACTAAACTAAAAACATTGGAATTACCAGAGATCTAACAATTTATACCCCTGGTCTTATAATTTTGAGCATGTGTAAATCGCCTCATTTTATAAAAATGTAAATTTCTAAATAAAATGTTTGGAATGTAGCTTTTTGTTTCCATAACCTTTTAGATTGTAGTATTGGTAACCTTAAGTGGGTGGAGTTTAAAATCTATCTGTAAAAAAAATTTCTTTTTAAAGATTTTTAAGTGGTCTTACATTTTTGATCAGGAGTGTAAATATATATATAAAGCAATCGGCTGTCTAAGCGGACTGATGAGCTGTGATACAGCGAAACACATCTGTCTGCGGATGACTATTTACGCTCTCACACCCTGATTGAGCACTCTGGAAGAATGGTAGACTTTGAAAAACAGTAGCTACTCTGGCATCTACGCATCGTTCATTCAGCAATGAATTAGAACACTTTCAGCTACTGGGCGTGTATAATGATAATATACACGCTAAAATATCTGCTTCCTTCTACCGAGCGCCCGTAGCTCAGAGGTAGAATTGCCGACTGACGCCAATTCGACCGGGATTCAATCCTGGGTAAAAACCAATCGGATGTCTAACCGTACTGATGAGCTGTGATACAGCAAAACAGATCTGTCTGCGGGACCTCTCTCTCTCTCTCTCTCTCTCTATATATATATATATATATATATATGTGTGTGTGTGTGTGTTGGTGTGTACTTGTATCAATAGAAATGGATTATTTGGATCTACCATAAAATTTAAAATTTAAGATTTATTTTTATTTTTAAATTTTATGTTCAAATTTTTCAGTAACATTTTTTTTTAATCATATCACCCCGAGCAAGGCGGTAACGCCACTTTAGCGCACGGGGCTACGTAGGAACGAAAAGATTGGAAAAGAGAAAGCCGGAAACCACATCCTAAACAAGGAACAAGGGGTGAGCCTCTTCACCTGTTCAATAGACGTAGGTGGAGTGTGAACCGGGCGATAGTTCAGTCTATCTACTCCAATTGAGAAAAAAAGAGAACAGTGAAAAGATTGGAAAAGAGAAAGCCGGAAACCACATCCTAAACAAGGAACAAGGGGTGAGCACTCTTCACCTGTTCAAGAGACGTGGGTGGAGTGTGAACCGGGCGATAGTTTAGTCTATCTACTCCAATTGAGAAAAAAAGAGAACAGTGAAAAGATTGGAAAAGAGAAAGCCGGAAACCACATCCTAAACAAGGAACAAGGGGTGAGCACTCTTCACCTGTTCAATAGACGTGGGTGGAGTGAGAACCGGGCGATAGTTTAGTCAATCTACTTCAATTGAGAAAAAAAGAGAACAGTGAAAAAATTGGAAAAGAGAAAGCAGGTGCGATGACAGATACATAGGAGGAGAGAAAGGGAAGTTTATACAGGGGAGGGGAGAGAGCTAGAGTCCAGTGGTTAGTAGATGAGTATTAACTTTGCATTTAAATTTCTGGAGGTTGTAGCCGTCAGGAAAGCAAGAATACGGGAGTGAGTCCCACAGGCGGGAAGTGTGAGAGAGGAAGCTGCAGGAGTAGAATTGTCGTCTGCATTTGGCTAACCTGACTGTGAATGGGTGGGACCCAGTTGCCAGTCTGGTTGCACGAGTAAACACCTGTTGAGGAGGCATCAGTGACTTAAGCTAATCCGAGTAGAAGCCACAAAAGTATTTATAGAAGAGACAAAGGGAGGCCATATTTCGACGATGGGAAAGTGGCTGCAGTCGAATCGCCAGATCAGTACCTATCACATTACAGACTCTCCTTTGGAGCTTGTCAAGAACACTGAGGAGAACGGCAGGGGCACCTGACCATAAATGGCAGCAGTACTCCATGCACGGACGGATGGTTGACTTGTATACATGCAGACTGGATTCAGGTGGAAAAAATTGTTAATCCCACCCCATTTTATTTTCCTGTGTATGGATCATTTTGGGGGGCTTCTATCAGTAAAAATCTTTTAACATATTTGAATTTGAATAAATAAAGTTTTGGTTTCAGCCGTTGCTGAAGAAGCGAAGAATTCCTCGAAGAAATGGCTATCCAACGGATTTAAATATCGAAATTTTTGTTTTATTTTTTATATTTGGCTCTGTAAACAGAATATAATATTTGCATCGAGCCCTCCACCTTGATCAATTTTAATATTAATGAAAATAATATTAATAGGTTCGGGTTTTTAAGATTTACCTATCTGACCATCCTTTTGAGTTTAAAATATATATATATATATATATATATATATATATATATATATATATATATATTCTTCATTTGTATACGAGTTATTACACGACCTAGGTTTCTACCGTGTGGTGCCTTCAGGAGATTTGCAATAACTGATTTTACCAATTACGGTTTTTTTTAAAGAATGCTCACGCCGTGGTGATTTTTGGAATGCTTATGTGTCAGGGGAACGTTTTGAACAAGCAATTTTTAAAATTACAAAAAATTATGACATTTTCATCCATGGTTGTATGAACCTAATACATATTTTGGGTATGGTTGCACTTAGTCATAATTTATATTCTTTCATTTAATAATTCATTATGTTTGGGAATAGCATATTCGCTAACTTTGCTTTCTGACACAGTCTACAAATTTTGGAAGGGTTGGCTGTTTTCATTATACTCGACGTTATGTCTGGGTCTCTTCCATATTTTAATTTCAATTTCCACACGTGGCAAGCCAATTTTGTACAATTTTGAAAGTTTTTTTTATTTCAAATATAGACTTGTGGTTTAACCACCTGGTCTTAAAGGTGTCTTTGGTTGATCCCAAATATATTTTGTTTTGACCAAGTCATGTACTGTTGCTTTGTAAATATCTTCTTTTGTATTACAAAGTCCTTGAAGTGGGCATTTATTTTTGTCCCTGCAGTTGCATTCTTTATTAGTGGTCTTGTTTTGTACCATGCTGTTTAAATTTCTGGCGTTTTTGTTTTTTTATAAAACTTTCTAAATTACTAGTACTGCCATAACTTAGCTTGGTTGTATTTTTATTGAAAATCTTTTTTAGTTTTGAGCTTTTTGAATATATATATATATATATATATATATATATATATATATATATATATAAGTGATTTCCTAAAGTTAAAATCAAGATTAAATATACAAAATTTAAAAAATCGTGTAAATAAGAAAGCTAGGTCCAATAAATGGTAACTACTATTCCCATTTCATCGCATCTAATCCTATTCTTCCTCCCCACCCTTACACTTCCTTACACCACACTTTTACTAAACCCGAATAATACAATCCAGCCATTAGACCATTAAAAGCTATACAATATCTTAATGTTAAATCTGTCTACAAAATTCCAGATAAGTTCTTTAATCAACTCTACCCCAACACATTCACTCACTTCAAAATCCTAACGGACAATTTACAAGACTTATCATCTTATCACTAACCCCGCCTATATCCAACACACAACTCGCCAAATATTAGAAAGAAACTTTCCATTAATGTTCACAATACCTGAGGAGACATTTCAATGTCCAAACAAAATGTAGTGGATAAAAATCTGTACATGTTCTAAATCGTAATTTACGATTTGAAACTTTACGAAGGTACCACACACTGGGTTCGTCTTCCTAGACAATTTTCCCCGCTACCCATCTTTTTGTTCTTCTGTGCTTCTTGTCAAATTGAACGCAAAAATGATGAATTTTGAAAACTCGAAAACAGTTGAGATTCCAATCAATATAATTTCTAATTGAAGTTCACCAAAGTGGAAATAGTAAATTTAATCATTTGCCTTTCTATTAAAGCTAAAATGAAAGCTTCAAGAATCAGTTATATACTATTCTGGGTATACAGTTTTTTCTTTTAATTTTATATATATATACATACATACATACATATATATATATATATATATATTAACATGAGTAGAGGTTTATCATCGTTTCGAGTTTAGGGCTGGGTTTCTTATTCTTTCTAAAGTCTACCTCATTTCTCCATATTTAACATTTAAAGTCTGAAATATTATTTCCCATTTTTTACCCTCAGTTGATTTATTTTGTGCCCGGTTTACACTCTTCAATGCTATTCTGAAAAGAAGAGATTCAGTTTCCGGTCTGTTATTTCCCTTCACTCCTTATTAGAGGAATCATAGCGTTATTTTTGAGGACTTGATTAAACACACACACACACACACACACACACACACACACACACACACACACACACACCTATATATACATATATATACATACATACATACATACATATATATATTTAGTATATCGAGGCAGCAAGTAATTTTCTAGACAAATGCTATTAAATATAAGAGACAATGAATGTCTATTATGTTTAATCATGAGCCGTTCTAAACGTCGTATTTTTGCTTTAATTTCAGTTGGTTGTATCTCTGATACTACTCAAAAACCTAGTACATATATTGGTTTTACCACAACCACGCTCTCCCGTAGACTTACATGTCATCTTTCTGATCAGAGTACTATTAAACAACATTTCTCTGAAAAACATAAACATGTAGGTAATATCAGACAGATTTTGGTCAACAATACGGTGATCCTTACTCATACACACAGTAAGAGGAACCTGCAGATATTGGAGGCCATGTACATCAAATCAAAACAACCAACACTCAATAAAATCAACTTTAAAACAGGAAATAACATATTACATTGCATTTGACTAGATGGTTTTGTTGTCATTTCGTGCTATCCCGCGGTGTGACGTCATAAAACCGCATCGCAAACTTAAGAACTGCGTTTATTATTTTTGGTAACTATTGCCGTTGCCAAGCGGAGTTTTATGTCAGCACCAAATAAAATCGTCGGTGATGGTGGATTTTATAATATTTCAGTTTAAACTACCTCTCTGAAGATGGCTCATGTGAGCCGAAAGCTTAGAAGAAAACCAATAAATAATTATCCAAATGTTGGAGAATTTTTGTCTTTATTTTCAACTGAAATTAAAGCAAAAATACGACGTTTAGAACGGCTCATGATTAAACATAATAGACATTCATTGTCTCTTATATTTAATAGCATATGTCTAGAACATATATATATATATATATATAGGGCCCGGAAATTCTTTCCGCCTGAATCTATCCTGCAATTATATAAATCCACCATCCGCCCGTGTATTGAATACTTCTGCCACATCTGGTCGGGTGCCCCTGCTATTCTCCTCGGGGTTCTTGACAAAATACAGCGAAGAATCTGTAATTTGATTGATACCGACTTGGCTGACCGCCTGCAGTATCTCTCTCACCGGCGTGACGTGGCTTCCCTGTGCCTCTTCTATAAATACTTTCATGGCTTCTGCTCTGACGAACTTAAATCACTGGTTCCCCCCAGATGTGAATTTGCACGAGATACTATATTGGCAACTAGGTCCCACCCTTTTACAGTGAAATCCATGAAATGTAACCGCAATTTCTACTCCAACAGCTTCTTTCCTGGCACTTCACGCTTGTGGAATTCCCTACCGCATCTTGCTTCCCCGACGGCTACAACCTCCAGGAGTTTAAATGTAAGGTCAATAGACACCTCCTAACACACTAACTCACACTCACTCTCTCCAACTCTCTCCCTATGTACATCCTAAGTCGCCTATCACCCTCCTTCTGACATTTCCTATACCCAATCCCTCTATGTAACCCCCTGCGCTATAGTGACAGGGGAATGCCTTGCTTGGGGTGACACGATTAAAAAATATATATATATATATATATATATATATATATATATATGTTATTACTGGCTTTGAATTTAAAAAGGTTTCATAACGTTTACTTATTTTCTTATAAAATGTTGTAACACTTTTCTGCTACAAGGCAATATTTGATTTTCAAACTGTAATATAGTCCCTGATGATGAACTATGACGTTCGTAAGTACTAAGACAACCTTTGGACAATTTTTATGCAAATATAATTCGAAAATAAAAAGCCTAATCAGAAAATATGAAAAAATTCAAAAGAAAATATATGACTTATGTTGTCTCTATCATTTAACACAACTTCTTTAATATTATATATATATATATATATATAGAGAGAGAGAGAGAGAGAGAGAGAGCAGAAAAAACAAAAGCTAATTATGGTTCGGGTAGGTAAACGACTTGGGTACTGCTTTTAATAAAAATTATATCAAAGACATCTAAGCAAATGTCTCCTTACCCTGAACGAACTTTGAAAAATTTAAACACGATATGAATAAATCAATGAAATTTTTTTTTTTTCAAAAATGAAATGAAATAAAACCTAGATGTATATCTCGGTAATGAGGTAATCTGGACAGGAATTAAAGGCCAGAATAATGATTTAAACTCCCCAAAAAAGAGTTGAGACAGAAAATTTAGAAATAATGACATATGGTGTTCAAAGTTGGAGTCCGGCCAAAGGTAGAAGTTGTTACGGTGACGATGGTGTGACTGATCACCATGGCGATGGGGATGACGATGGCGATGGTGATGACGATGGTAGTATCACTAGTTGGACTGATGTTAAGCTACTTATTAGTCGTAATAAAATTGGTATTGACTCATTAATATCGAACTAAGAGTGACTGTGCTGGGCGTCAAAAGAACTCGTATTGATTATTATTAGACAAATACATAGCACACTCACGGACACACACACACACACACACACACACACACACACACACACACACACACACATAGTAGTCAGAGTCCCACAAACAAATCATGTAATATATATATATGTGTGTGTGTGTGTGTGTGTGTGTGTGTGTGTGTGTGTGTGTAAACAAATATTTCGAGGGACAAAATTTATACTTTTTGAATTGAAGAGCAAAAAGAGAAGGAACGCCAATATATATATATATATATATATATATATATATATATATATATATATATAAGAAAAATTTGGGCAGACACGTTATTTCATGGTAAAATCAGAAGTGTATGGCTATTTCAGACGAACCATTATCAACTTCCGTCTTTATTGTACATGAGATTTTTCACGAAAAATTCGTGTAAAATCTTCGAGGTAAAATTCGCAAGACCAAAGTCTTTTCACTAGGAACTTTCAGTCAAATGTTATACATAATAATGTGGATTCAAAATGCAGGTTCTGTTATTAATACCAAGAAACTATCGAAAACAACTTACCCCAAATGAATATAAAAATCATCACGATAGAGTGGGGCAATATTTACATTGGACAATGTGCAAACACTATGGAAAATCTGTAAACAAACACTGGTATGAACATCACCC
Source organism: Ascarosepion bandense (assembly GCA_037127315.1). Lineage (NCBI taxonomy): Eukaryota > Metazoa > Mollusca > Cephalopoda > Sepiida > Sepiidae > Ascarosepion > Ascarosepion bandense. The sequence goes on from JBBBDQ010000489.1 coordinate 413,511, forward strand.
AGCACCGGTTACAGAAATAGAAGATGTAACCATTCTATGGGATTACACCATCTACACAGACAGAAAAATTGAAGCAAACAGGCCAGACATTATTGTTAAAAACCAGAAAGAAAAAACTTGGTTATTAATTGATATTGCTTGTCCAACGGATTGTAACATAGCAATCAAGGAATTTGAAAAACTGTCAAAATATAAAGACCTGGACATTGAAATAGAAAAAATGTGGAAATTGGAAAAAAGAATCGGGCCAGTGATAATAGGTGCACTTGGAATGATAAAAAATGGAACAAAACAACACATTGAAAGAATCCCTGGAAACCCCAGCTTAAGAGATATACAAAAAATTGTCTTGTTGAGTACAGCCCACATACTAAGGAGAACTTTGTCTATGTATCTCTAGGGATGTTAAAGAGATATAAAAATCATGAAATGGAATCATAACAACACACCAATAGGTCTTCTCGCAGACTTGGTAGGTAGAGCAACCATAGCAGAAATCAAATTATGATGACAAAATGACAACATAATAATAATAATAATTTACAAAAATTATTATTAACAACAATTAAAAATTTAAATAATAATAATACTATAAACGTAGAATAATAGAAAAACAATTATATATATGTGTGTGTGTGTGTGTGTGTGTGTGTGTGTGGGAAAAACTACTAAAAAGTTGTAAGATAAAAATGTATTTTTTTACGGTATTTATTTATTTCTAATATTATATATATATATATATTTGATATTTCAGACCGGCCTCGGCCTTTCATCAGAAATAAATGATTTTAAAATTTAAACTAGAAGCGTCCGTCGCGAGGAGCGTCCGTCACGTGATGCAGAAAGCAACAGAGTCTGAATATTTTTAAACGTAAATCTAACTGTAATAATACTTTTAAATGTTGTTTTAAAGAAAATGTTTATAAGTGTATCTAAAAAATGTTGAACTATTGAAATATTTATAAAGATTCAAAATAACTAAGTCTCTATTTAACCCTAGCCTATATGGATTTAATTTTAAAATCCAGTATTTTTCTTTCTTTCTGCGTGAGTATTTGGAACTAAAATCGGAAACTATCAGTAAAAATTTGCAGTTTTCTAATGTGTGTTCTGGTTGATTGAAGTGTTCAGCTATGGGGGAATAAGAGTTGTTTTGGCGTATGCTTAGTTTATGATTATTAAAACGGAATCTAAAACTGTTTCCAGACTCACCAATTTATCCACTATTTGGACATTCTATATACAAGTCAACCACCCGTCCGTGCATGGATTACTGCTGCCATTTATGGTCAGGTGCCCCTGCCGTTCTCCTCAGTGTTCTTGACAAGCTCCAAAGGAGAGTCTGTAATGTGATAGGTACTGATCTGGCGACTCGACTGCAGCCACTTTCCCATCGTCGAAATGTGGCCTCCCTCTGTTTCTTCTATAAATACTTTCATGGCTTCTGCTCGGATGAGCTTAAGTCACTGATGCCTCCTCAACAGGTGTTTACCCGTGCAACCAGACTGGCAACTGGGTCCCACCCATTCACAGTCAGGTTAGCCAAATGCAGACGACAATTCTACTCCTGCAGCTTCCTCTCTCGCACTTCCCGCCTGTGGAACTCACTCCCGTATTCTTGCTTTCCTGACGGCTACAACCTCCAGAAATTTAAATGCAAAGTTAATACTCATCTACTAACCACTGGCCTCTAGCTCTCTTCCCACCCCTGTATAACCTTCCCTTTCTCTCCACCTATGTATCTGTCATCACACCTGCATTTTCAGCTTTCTATTGTTCCTTTCTAACTAGTTTGTACTCCTCACTCTTTTCTAATTAATCTTTTTACATATGTAACCCCCTGAACATCAGTGGCGTTTCTGCCTTGCTCGGGGTGAAATGATTAAAAAAAAAAATATATTCAACAGAAGAGGTGAGGCTTGGTGAGTGTAATTTGACGTCGGTGTATATATATATATATATATATATATATATATATATATATATATATAATTAAAATTTTTTTTGTTGAAAATAATATAGCTTACATTGCGACACGGACATTTCTACGTTTCGAGATTTTTACTTCATCATCAGGCAATGTTAGATCATTTTTGTGAAAATGAATTTTATTTGAATGTAAGAAACAATACGTTTGTTATTTATGGGTGGGAGAAGACAGAAAAATTTATGTGCGTGTTCAATTTAACTAATCAGAATAGAGATTCACTTTAATTTTTAAAAAAAGTTTATATTTTTGGGGAATAGATGATTTCTTCTTTCAGACTTAACGGCAAAAGTGTCCGTATATCTATCTATCTATCTATCTATCTATCTATCTATATATATATATATATATATATATATATATATATATATCGTTCTTTCATTATTTCTATCTATCTATCTATCTATCTATCTATCTATCTATATATATATATATATATCGTTCTTTCATTATCTATCTATCTATCTATCTATATATATATATATATATATATATATATATATCGTTCTTTCATTATCTATCTATCTATCTATCTATCTATATATATATATATATATATATATATATATATCGTTCTTTCATTATCTATCTATCTATCTATCTCAGTCTTTTCATTAACTATCTCATTATTTATCTGTCTGTCTATGTGTATATCTATCTCTGTCAATTCATTATCTATCTATCTATCTATCTATCTATCTATCTATCTATATATATATATATATATATATATAATTCTTTCATTATTTATCTATCTATCTCAGTTTTTTCATTAACTATTTCATTATTTATCTGTCTGTCTATGTGTATATCTATCTCTGTCATTTCATTATCTATCTATCTATCTATCTATCTATCTATCTATCTATCTAACGAGGTTATTTATGAATGTGGGAAGACAGAAAAATCTATGTGTTCTTTCAATTTAACTTATCAGAATAGCGATCCACTTTAACTTTTAAAAGATTTATCTTTTTTAAGAATACATGATTTCTTCTTTCAGTCGATCAAAACCTCTGTCTAGACTCCATTTCCGTTGATTTATCCATTATTGTTACAGCATTATTTTCTTAGTTTTCTCTGTCTCTCATTATTTTCTAAAATAAAAACAAAAAAGAAAAGAAAGAAAAAACATTTTAAATTTTTTATATAAATAAAGGGACTTTTGAATGTAATATCCTATTTTTATTTCGAATCAGAATTGAAAAAAATGCAAAACTCTTATTTAATTTAATTCGTCCTAAGTACTACTCTGTTCACCGACCTACGATTTATAGCTGATTTTTTTTAGATCTTTTTAGATCTTTTTATGTTTATATATTTTGATTTTTTTATTTATATATTTTTATTTGTGCATATTTTTTATTTAGATATTTAGATATTTTTAGATTTAAATTATTTTTTTAGAAAAGAGAAAAATGCTTCTCATAAGCAGCAAAAGAATATATATTTGCGAAATGTTTTTTATTAAAATTTGATATATTTTCAACCCTACTATATTGAATACTAGCAGTATAGCCCGGCGTTGCTAGAGTGTAATCAAAGCTTTTAAACTTATCCATGGTCCTGGAGATCAGACTCTTTGGACGTTGGCACGAAAGACTAAAAACAATAGTTGTTTCCAGTTAAAGTGAAACTGTAGACTGAAAGAGAAATGAATGGATGTAAGTCAAATATGGATTTCCTGGTATCGATATCAAATAAGTCTTTTCGTCGTAAACTGAATTTTGAAGGCTAAATAAGTCCTCTGAGTAAATGGTATCATGGCAGAGACTAAGAACTACAATTATACCTACTTAGAGCCAAACTCAAAGCAAAAACTAAAATAAAAGGAATGAAAAACTGATTTTGATCTGACCCGGTAGAATATCGAGGTATAGATTTCCAATATCTGAGTCAAATAAGTCATCCAAGGATAGAACTGCAGCCTTGTAACTTCTGAATATTGTTTCTTATGTCTATGTCTATGAGTGTATCAAATTTGATTAAAATCAGACCACTCCTTCTATAACCCGACTTTTTCGATTATCAATTTTCGATATTTATCGGGGGTACCTCGACACAAAATCTAGCTAAGAACACTCGCAGACGCTTATAGTACAACTGTGTAAATTTTCAAGAAAATCGGTTCAGCCGTTTCGGAGTCTATAGGTAACGGATACACACACACACAAAGTTCTATTTATAAATAAGTTTAGATCATTTTTAAACCTATGATTTAATACCAAAGTGAATGCTGAATTTTACAATAAACTTTTAATAGATCCATGCAAAGAAAAATTATTCAAAACAATTATAGTGACTCAATTTACTTTCAAAATATCAAAGTACAGCGAGGAAGGTTGGGTCACTGTGTCGTGCTAGGATGTTTTCTTCTCCTGAATCAACCATCCGCCCTTGCATGGGATACTGCTGTCATATATGGTCAGGCGCCCCCGCTGTTCATCTCAGTGTTCTTGACAGGGTTCAAAAAAGAATCAGTAATATGATAGGTAAACAGAGTAGTACTTAGTACGAATTAAATTGAATAAGAGTTTTACATTTTCTGCATTCTGAATCGAAATAAAAATAGGATATTACATTCAAAAGTCCCTTTATTTATATAAAAAATTTAAATTGTTTTTTCTTTCTTTCTTTCTTTTCTTTACTTGGCGGCTCGACTCCACCCACTTCCCCATCGACGGGATGTGGTCTCCCTTTGTCTGTTCTATAAATATTTTAATGGCTTCTGCTCCAATGAACTTAAGTCACTGGTGCCTTACTCGTGCAACCAGACTGGCAACTGGATCCCACCCATTCACAGTAAGATCAAGCAAATGCAGACGAAAATTCTACTCCTTCAGCTTCTTTTCTCGCACTTCCCGACTGAATAAATAGCTTCCTTATTCTTGCTTTCCTGGCGGCTACAACCTCCAGGAATTTAAATTCAATGTCAATACTCATCTCTTAACCAATACTTTCAAGGCTTCTGCTCCGATGAACTTAGATCACTGGTGCCCCCTAGGTTCGAATTTGCACGAGATACTAGATTAGCAACTAGATCCCACCCTTTTACAGTGAAACTGATAAAATGCAACCGCAACTTCTACTCCAACAGTTTCTTTTCTCGCACTTCCCGACTGTGGAATTCTCTTCCACATGACTGCTTCCCCGACGGCTACAATCTCCAGGAGTTTAAATGTAAGGTCAATAGTCATCTCCTAACAAACGACTTCCATTCTTTTAAACACACTAACTTCCATTCTTTCGAACACTCTTCCCTCCCACCCAACTATCTATCACCCCCCCTTCTGACATTTCCTATATCTAACCACTCTTCTTATTTACCTACCCCTATGTAGCCCCAAGCGCAATAGTGGCAGTAGAATGCCTTGCTTGGGGTGAAATGATAAAAAAAACAACTTAACTCTAGTTATTTCTACATTACCCTGGATATCTTTTTGCTTTCTCTCTATCTTTGTAACTGTCATCACACCTGTATTCTCATCCTTCTCTTGCTCCTTTCTAACTGGTTCGTCTTTCTCTTCACTCTCCGCCTATCTAACTGTTTTACTCTTATGGAGCCCCCTGCACATCAGTGGCATTACCGCCTTCCTTGGGGTGAAACGATTAAAATACAATCCCTTTTTTCTCGAAATTACGTTTCCATTTTTATTATAACTTTCTTTTTTTCTCGCTGTCCTTTATCGACACAATCCGCTTTTTTCTTAAAACACTTTGCTGCTTCCATTTCGCCGTGTGAAATGTGTTAGTCACAATGAAATAAAAAACAAATATAGACAAAATAAAGAAGAACGTCCGTCAGTTAAGTTCCATACGGGATACACGCTTGGGCGATCATGTCTCGAAAGAGACATGACTGACTGGGCAGAAGATTATCACACAGTAGGTTGTCATTGCTTTCTGTGGTAGACCGGTTGCCGACCAACGCTATAGAACCCAATCTATTGTGATATTTAACTCATAAATGAATGAAGAAGAGATTATATGAAATTGTTTATAAGTATAATTAGTGGGGGATCAGTTTATTACTTAATAACAATAGAAAACCAATCCCCCACTTTATGCCCAGTAGAATTTTTAGTCATATCTCTATTATATTCAGTCAGTCACTTAAGTGCCATACGAGCAAGGCGGTAACGCCACTGACGTGCAGGGAGCTTCGTAAGAGTGAAAACATCTGAAAAGAGAAAGCCGGAAACCACATCCTAAACAGGAAACAAGGGATGAGCCTCTTCACCCGTTCAATAGACATGGGTGGAGTGGGAACCGGGCGATAGTTTAGTCTATCTACTCCAATTGAACAAAAAAATAATAATAAAAAAAAATAAAAAGAAGAAAAGTGAAAAGATTGGAAAAGAGAAAGTCAGAAACCACATCCTAAACAGGGAACAAGGGAGGAGCCTCTACACCTGCTCAATAGATGTGGGTGGAGTGTGAACCGGGCGATAGATAGATCTTGAGTTTAAGTTTTGTTTAACGGCATACCAACATCTGTCGGTTATTTAATGTAAAAAAAGAAGTAGGGTTTTAAGGTATTTTTTTTAATGTTCGGTTATAGTGAGAAGGTTGATTTAGTCAATTGGAATATCGAAATCGACTCTCCGATTTGTCGTTCCGAGTCGATATCCACCGCACCACAACGTACATCCTGAGCGTGTACGCAAAAATAAATGCGTTTTTTTTTTGTTTTTTTTGCCTTTACTTTTTGCTATTCGAATAAAATGTTTTAGTTATTAAAATCTTCCGTGGTGTGTGTGTGTGTGTGTGTGTGTGTGTGTGTGTGTGTGTGTGTGTGTGTGTGTGTGTGTGTGTGTGTGTGTGTGTGTGTGTTTCATTTTATTATTATTGCAGAACTGGTTAAGAAGATTCACTGATTAATAAAGACTTTCTTTTTCGTAAAAACTAAAAAAAAAAAATTCAAAGAAAACCAAATCGAAAAAAAAAATCACTGAAATCAATACAGTTCTTACAAAATTCTCTTTGAAATGACGATGTTATCGTTTTCTGGAGCCAATGCAAGTTCCAAAGATTGTAGATATTTCATTACCTCCAATATTGCTTCTATTTCCCCAAAACAAAATTGGACAGTGAATTAGAATTAAGCAAACTATGTGATAATATAGTGATATATTTGATATATATATATATAATACTGTACAAAAGTATTAAGACAAGAACTATTTTATCTTTTATGAGGCATATTGACAGAAAATAAACAATTTAATTAAAGTAATTTATTTGATTTACTCAACAAATGCTTTAACAAGAAAAAAATACTTGCTACAAAATAAGTTTAATATTTATTATAATAGCCTTTTGCTTAGAAATAATACAATAATTGCGACAATTTACCAATCGCACCTACTAATATATATATATATATATATATATATGTATATATATATATATATATATATATATATATATATATATATATATATATATGTCACGTTGGATACACCGGTTCCCGCTCGATCACCGAAGTTGAGCCTGGTCAGTACTTAGGTGGGTGACCACTTGAGAATACCAGGTGTTGTTAGCACTCACGGATGTGCGTTGGGGTGCGGTGGATGTCGGCTTGGAGGGGGAAATCGGTGAGCCGAGTTCCAATTTCAGTCGAGCACGCTGCATTCACTTGCGCACTGGTACCCTTGGGAAAGGTATTAATCCGTTCGTTCCCTCCAATTATGGGTTAAATAATTGAGGTCTGCTGTTCGTGCGATTTGTGGCAGTCATCTGCACCAATTGTTTGTTATCAGCAGTTCCAAGAAGTGTGGATGGTACTACACAATGCCTTCACCACTATAAACAAATCTCTGTGTGGTTGTCTTGCTGGAAAAAGGTTGGACCCTCATACGTTGAACGCGACGGGAGAATCCATTATATATATATATATATATATATATACTCAGTAATGTGCAGAAGTATTAGGACAAGAACTATTTCTTCTTTTATGAGGCATACTGACAGAAAATAAACAATTTAATTAAAGTAATTTTATTTGATTTACTCAACAATTAACAAGAAAAAAATACTTGTTATAAAATAAATTTAATATTTAGTATAATAGCCTTTTGCTTTGATCACAGCCTTCATTCTGTCAGGCATTGACATCACAAGCTTCTTCAATGTTTCTAATAGTAATATCCTGCCAAGCAGCTTGTATTTGTTCCAAAATTGTGTCTTGCGAAGTAACATTAGTTTTATCAATGTTTATATCCAAAATATCCCATAGATGTTCATTAGAATATTTTAAAAATAACTTGTTTAATAGAAAATAGGAAAAATTAAATATAACTTCTTTTACACCTAGTTTTAAATAATTATTATTTATTAGCAATTTACCTGGCTTTTGACCCTGTATTTGAATTTCAGTGAGGTTTTTAGGAAAATCATCCCTGTCCTAACACCGGTAGTGTGCAAAAGTGTTAGGACAGGGGTGATTTTAAACTTTATTTTGATGCTTCCTAAAAGATAAAATAGTTCTTATCCTAATACTTTTGCACAGTACTATATATATATATATATATATATATATATATACGTAAAAGGAACAGACGGCGTGTTGAATTAGGTTAAGCAAAACGGAAAAAAGGTGGGAAATAAGAGAAATAAAGGAAGGAAGGGAGGGAAAAAGAAAAGAAAAGAAAGAAAACAATTTTTATATATTACAGACGCTGGACATATTCAAAAACCTAACTTCCCAAAAACGTTGAAGTATTAGAAAAAGGCCTTTACTTAAAAAGGCATAATTATTTTTAAAGGAAATAAAAAGATAGAGGATTTAAAATAATTTTTTTTTTTAAATTAGGTCATTTAATTTAAACTAAATAAAGATACTGCTATATAAAAAAAAAAAAATTCTTTTACAATTATACATTTTTTTTTTTTAAATCATTTCACACCGAGCAAGGCGGAGACGCCACTGATGTGCAGGGGGCTACATAAATGTAAAAACATTAATTAGAAAAGAGTGAGGAGTACAAACTAGTTAGAAAGGAGCAATAGAAAACTGAGAATGCAGGTGCGATGACAGATACATAGGTGGAGAGAAAGGGAAGGTTATACGAGGGTGTGGAGAGAGCTAGAGTCCAGTGCTTAGTAGATGAGTATTGACATTGCATTTAAATTTCTGGAGGTTGTAGCCGTCAGGAAAGCAAGAATACGGGAGCGAGTTCCACAGGCGGGAAGTGCGAGAGAAGAAGCTGCAGGAGTAGAATTGTCGTCTGCATTTGGTTAACCTGACTGTGAATGGGTGGGACCCAGTTGCCAGTCTGGTTGCACGAGTAAACACCTGTTGAGGAGGCATCAGTGACTTAAGCTCGTCTGAGCAGAAGCCATGAAAGTATTTATAGAACAGACAAACATATATGTGTGTACACATACACACACACACACACACACACATAATTCTTCAATTATGAATACATATATACACACATACACACACACACACATAATATAAGACAATGAATGTATATTACTGGGCCGTTCTAAACATTGTATTTTGGTTTTAATTTCAGGTGAAAATAAAGACAAAAATTGTCCAGCATTTGGATATTTTTTATTATACTGATTCAAAAGTTTTAAAAAGAGACATGATTGACTAGACAGAAGATTTTTCTACAGTACGTTGCCATTATTTCTACGGTAGACTGGTTGCCAACCAAGGTTACAGGACGCAATATGTTCTGCTATTTAACCGATAGCTGGAAGGAGAGGAGGTGAATTAATACCTTTCCAAAATGTATTTACATGTAAGCGAATGCAACGAATTCACAATGGGATTTGAACTCGAAAACAATTGTTGTTATTGATACTGGTTATAACGTTCTCGATAGCAGTTTTCAACGAACACTTGGTATTGTTGTCATGCTTGCTGCTTTACCTCTCATCTCATAGATTATAGAGGCGTGGTTGAGAGGAGAGGTAGAAAACCAGATTGTGGGTAACATTAGGCAGACATGTAAATATATTTACGGTCTCACTTCAGCTACTTCCTTGATCCAGGACTTGATGAAAGTACCATGGACCAAGCAAAGTTTCGTCTCCAGTTCTTTGAATGGCCATCTGTCCGTACAAGCCAACTAATTGCATTTCAGTTCATTAGCTTCATTCGACATTTGGCCAAATGATCGTTTCTTCTTTGTATCGTTTTTTTTTTTTTTGTTTTCTTCCCTTCGGTCTAGGTCTGCCTCTGACCATAAACAACAGCCGGCTGCAAGAACAAGAAGCGTGTACCTACCTCTTAATTTCTGTTGTTCTCAGCTTCACAACGACCCGAGGAGGTATCACCCGATAGAGTCTCAGTTATCGGCAAATATCAAACCCCCAAACAAAAACAAATTGCTATGAATGTAAATATACATATTTATAGTTAAACTGCCAACAATAGATTTTTTAAAGCGAAATGGTCATTACCCTAGGGGTCCTAGTCAAAATCCAACGAAGAATCTGTAATGTGATCAATCCCGACTTAGCATCCACCCGTGCATTGAATACTGCTGCCATATCTGGTCGGGTTTCCCTGCTATCCACCTAGAGGTCCTTGACAAAACCCAACGGAGAATCTGTAATGTGATCGATCCCGACTTAGCATCCACCCGTGCATTGAATACTGCCGCTATATCTGGTCGGGTGTCCCTGCTATCCACCTAGAGGTCCTTGAAAAAAACCCAACGGAGACTCTGTCATGTGATCGATCCCGACATAGCATCCGCCCGTGCATTGAATACTGCTGCCATATCTGGTCGGGTGCTCCTGCTATCCACCTAGGGGTCCTTGACAAAATCCAAAAGAGAATCTGTAATGTGATCGATCCCGACTTAGCATCCGCCTGTGCATTGAATACTGCTGCCATATCTGGTCAGGTGCTCCTGCTATCCACCTAGGGGTCCTTGACAAAATCCAACGAAGAATCTGTAATGTGATCGATCCCGACTTAACATCCACCCGTGCATTGAATACTGCTGCCATATCTGGTCGGGATTCGCTGCTATCCACCTAGGGGTCCTTGACAAAATCCAACGAAGAATCTGTAATGTGATCGATCCCGACTTAACATCCACCCGTGCATTGAATACTGCTGCCATATCTGGTCGGGATTCGCTGCTATCCACCTAGGGGTCCTTGACAAAATCCAACGAAGAATCTGTAATGTGATTGATCCCGACTTAGTATCCACCCGTGCATTGAATACTGCTGCCATATCTGGTCGGGTTTCCCTGCTATCCACCTAGGGGTCCTTGACACAACCCTACGTAGAATCTGTAATGTGATCTATCCCGACTTGGCAGCTCAGATACAGTCACATTCTCACCGGCGCAATGTGGCTTCCCGGTGTCTTTTCTACAAATACTTTCACAACTTCTGTTCCAATGAACTTAGCTCTCTGGTACCTCCTATATATGAATTTACTGGAGCCACAAGATTAGCAACTAGATCCCAACATTTTACTGCGAAACCAATAAAATGTAAACGAAAATTCTACTCCAGGAGCT
>JBBBDQ010000489.1:430000-572500 GCA_037127315.1 Ascarosepion bandense
ATAAAAAATCATTATAAATACAATAATAATACCTCAGTCTAAAGAAGTGGTAAACAATCTTTTTTAAAAAAAAATCCTAAAAACAAAAAATATAGAAACGTTTTCGAAAGAATTTGTTGACTGAATCATCTACGCGGGAAAACTGTTTGTTAATTAGGTGCGTTCAGAAATAATAGCCCAGTTGTTATAGCATCAAACATAGAAGGAAAAGGTTCATTCCTCAGTGCTAGTCTTTCTCTGCTTGGAGAGTGATTTTTCTGCTTTGACTCATGAGTCAACGAACGGTGCACAAATTATGATTGACTGATACGAAACTGCGTTTAGAATTAGTTTGCCATCTTCTGTCGTTAGGCTGTTCGGAAAAGGTTTACGAATTTCACCGCGGAAAATTATAAGTAAACCCAAAACCAAATACATTCCAGTCACACCTGAACTATCAACAATGAATGCCCGCCTGAAGAAATGTCCGCTATAATTATTTATTCTCTTCTTTTCACGCCTGTCTGTCTGTCTATCTATCGCAGCCTGTTGGTATCTATCTGTACCAAATCTATCTCAGTCATAAATATTTATTTGTCTATCTAGTAATGTAACTGGGGGTAAAAATATTACGTCTTTTTTTCTATCTCACTCTTTTACAATATATCATAGTATATTTCTATATCTTCCTATTAATCTATCTTGCTATGTTTCCATCTGTGTGTTTTCATATCTATCTATCTATCTATCTATCTATCTATCTATCTATCTATCATTTACCAATTTATTCATATTTACCTATCTCTATATCTATCTATCAATTTATCTCTCTATCATTACCAATTTGATCATATCTATCTATCTATCTATCTATCTATCTATCTATCTATCTATCTATCTATCTAATTCTGATCATTATCTATATATCTATCTATCTATTGTCAGTGCAAACCTATCTATCATTTCCATTTTGTTATATAATATTCATTTTGTTCATATCTATCTATCTATCTATCTATCTATCTATCTATCTATCTATCTCTGACTCTCCCACTCTCTCTCTCTCTCTCTCTCTCTCTATATATATATATATATATATATATAGTCATCCGCAGACAGATCTGTTTCTCATCAGTACGGTTAGACTCCGATTGCTTCCTAACCCAGGATTGAAACCCGACCGAATTGGAATCCGACTTTTTAGCGAGTATATCATTACACACGCCCAGCAGCCAGAGTGCACTAATTCAATATTGAGTGAGCGATGCGTATATTCCGGAGTAGCGACTGTTTCCAATATATATATATATATATATATACATAATTTCCAATTAATTCATATCTATCTATCTATCTATCTATCTATCTATCTATCTATCTATCTATCTATCTATCTATCTATCTCAAAGAATTCACAAACCGCAGCTATTATCCACTACATCAACTGCTGGTACAATCTTAAACCTAAATGCTGATTATGCTGCCAGTCAACCATTCGACCGTGCATAGAATACGGTTGACATATCTGGTCGGGCTCCCTTGCTGTTCATCTCAGTGTTCTCGACAGGCTCCAAACCAGCTTTTCACCAGCGGGATGTGGCTTCCCTCTGACTTTATGCTCGGACGAACTAAAGTCAATGGTTCCCTCTTCACAAGAATTTGCTCGTGCAAAACAGACTGGCAACAAAGTCCCACCATTTTACAGTAAGATCAACCAATTGCAGGCGACAATTCAACTCCATCAGTTTCTTTTCTCGCACTTCCCGCCAGTGGAACTCCCTTCCGTATACTTGCTTTACTGACGGTTACAACTTCATTTAAATGCAATGTCAATTCCCATCCCTTATTAACCCGTGTATTTTTAACTTTCTCTCTACCTTCGCATCTGTCTTCACACATCTGTTCTCATCCTTTTCTTGCCCTTTCTCTGACATCCCTTGTAATTGGTTCGTCTTTCTCTTCACTCTCGTCCTGCCTAAAACTTCAACTCTTATGTAGCCCCCCTGCATATCAGTGTCCGTAACGCCTTGCTCAGAGTGAAAAGTTTAAAAAAAACAACACAAATTGTACTTCTCTTTGTCCTGGGTGTCAAATATTGACTACTACTGCTGCCCATGATTTTTGTTACTGCTGCTGAAGCCTTACTGTCATTTCTCTTTTTGTATTAGCGTTTCCCTTATTGTATACTAGCAGTATAACACGGCGTTGCTCGGGTGTAATGAAAGCTTTAAAACTAATCCATGGTCCTGGAGCTCAGACTCAGCCTAAAGAATATTTGAAATAATAAAATAATTGCGACAATTTACCAAACGCAACTAGCATATATATATATATATATATATATATATATATATATATATATATATAGCCAAGGCTAGAGAACCCAAGCTGTCCTATTATTTGACTTATAGCTAGAGGCAGAAGAGATGTATTATATTATCATGTAGTAATTAGTGGGGGATGCGTTTATTACTTCATAACAATAAAAAACTGATACCCCACTTTATGCCCACTAGAAGCCTTAAGCATGTTTTCAACTATTAAATTTAGTCAGTCAGTTATGTGCCATACGTGATACACGCTTTTGGCGATCATGTCTCGAAAGAGACATGACTGTCTGGGCAGAAGATTATTCCGTAGTAGTTTGCCATTGATTTCTGCGGTAGACTGGTTGCCAGCCAAGGCTAGAGAACCCAATCTGTCCAATTATTTGACTCATAGCTAGAGGGAGAAGAGATGTATTATATTATCAAGTAGTAATTAGTGGGGGATGCGTTTTTTACTTCATAACAATGTAAAATTGATCCCCCACTTTATAGCCACTAGAAGTTTTAATCATGTTTTCAACTATTAAATTCAGTCAGTCAGTTAAGTGTCATACGTGATACACGCTTTTGGCGATCATGTCTCGAAAGAGACATGACTGACTGGGCAGAAGATTATCTCGTAGTAGGTTGCCATTGCTTTCTGCGATAGACTGGTTGTCGAGCAAGGCTACAGAACCCAATCTGTCCTATTATTTAACCCATAACTGAAGAGATGGATTAATACCTTTCCCAAGGGTATTTGTGCGTAAGTGAATGCAAGGAATTCAACTGTAATCACTCCTCAATTCCTATTCAATCCATGGCCGTTTATTTCTGGTTATTTCAATATATATTAGAAATATATAAAATATTTGTAAAAACATTATGACGTGACTTACGATTGCATTCTTAGGAGGTTTTCACAGCTATCTTTCCATTAGGCTGACAGACACACAAGGCTTTGTCTACCTGATATTTATCTCATCACTAAGAGCAGATTAGATCAATTTCCAGGGGCATTTCTTTTGCTTAAGAAATCACCAAAAAAAAGACTTAAATTAATAATCGTTTTGTCTATATTTCTTAGTTGACGTATTTGAATTATATTTTTTTTTTTACATTTTTCGGAATATTGTTTCCATTTTTTTTTTTTTTTGCCATATTTATGCTGCGTCAGCTTTGTACGTTTCGGTCTTCTTCAGGATCTGTCTCTATTTCTGAGATGATGTATTGAAATTATTGGTATATTTTACAGTTTTTGAAATATTGTTCTCATTTTTGTTGCCATATATATGTCGTTTCTGCCGTTGTACGCTCCGGTGTTCTTCAGGATCTGCCTTTATTTCTGAGATGATGTATTGTAATTATATATTTTTAGTTTTTAAAAATATTGTCCTCATCTTTGTTGCCATATTTATGTCGTTTCGGACTTTGTATACTCCGGTATTCTTCAGGATCTGTCACTATTTCTGAGATGATGTATTGTAATTATATATATTTTTACACTTTTTAAATTATTGTCCTCATATTTGTTGCCAAATTTTAGACTAATTTTTACACTGTTTACATTGTTCGAACTGCTGTATTCATTTTGTCATATTCATAACAATCCGAATAGTGTAAATAGTGAGATGTCAGTTTGCCTGGAAATCAACAATGCAGTTATTAATAAGAAGTGTCGAAATTAGTGTATGCAAGTTTTTGCAGCACTGGCGTCGCTTCTTCATAGTCAAATATAAATTATAATCTGTAATTTGAGAACGTGACAGTCTCAATGAAATATGTTGGGACATTTTCATGCTATCTTCTGAAATAAAAGAAAATTCGAATATCAAACAAAATTGTTAATATATATAGAAAAAATGTTTCAAGGATGATAGAAGTAAAGTGACCACTTATTTTTTCGATGCGTAATTTTTTAAATTGAAAATTTTACTGAAATACGTTCGGAAATTACCGTATTTATTGTCTGGAAACGGGTAAATATGTACTTTAATAAAATAAAAAATACGACAAGGAAAAAATGGCGTTGTTTAAACTATATTCTTTTTGCTTTAGAATAAATTGATGTCGTTTCGATTTCGAATATCTCGCCTATAAGTAAAGAAGATAACAATTACAATGAAACAGAAAATGTTTTTCTGAAATCAAGAAAATGGGAAATTTAAACTAAATGGTCACTATATATGAAAAAAAAATGAATACGTCAATTTAAAATGGCTGCAGGAGAATATGACTAAATCCTGAAATTTGAGAGCAATGGAGGAACATATTGACTAATACTGGCGAAAGATAATCTTTAGCAATCGTTACTTGTGACAAAATTCCTTATAGTTGATGCGAGCAAACAACTGTGCTAACAAGAATATAAGGCTGATGTTAAAACTCACTACGGTCAAAACGTGCTGCATCTCTTGCTTGATAAAAAAATATTCTACAAATCAAAAAGGCATTTACGAGACAGTTTTAGATGTCTCGGCCAAAGCTAATGTTTAACGAAGGTAATCAGACAAGGCGTTACGAATATATACAGTACCGGTCATAATTATTAGGCCATCCCATTTTTTTAAAAGAAATGATGTATTTCATACTATTTTTAGTATTTATTGCCAAGTGGATAATTCGAAAGGAAAATAGAATGGTTCTTTTGTTATTATTACTTTGTAAAATTTTACAAGGCGAAGAAGCAAAGATGAACTCGTTCGAATCACCCTAAATTTTCTTCATTCTTTCATTGAGGAAACTGCAATATAGGTAATTATTCAATATTTATAAATTCACTAGCATTATAGTCCGGCGTTGCTCGGGTGTAATGAAAGCTTTAAAACTGATCCATCGAGCTCAGACTCAGCCTAAAGAATATTTGTGTGAAGTTTGGTAAGAATCAGATAAAAATTGTGGATTTATATAAAGGACATGCAGACAGATAAACAGACACAAACACAAACATCTTGCCTTTTATATATATATATATATATATATATATATATATCATCGCTTTTCTGCACTATTTTAAGAACTACAACCTTGACACTTCTGAATATCGTTTCTTAGGTCTTTGTCTATGAGTGTATCAAATTTGATTAAAATCGGACCACTCCTTCTATAACCCGATTGTTTCGATTATCGATTTTCGATATTTATCGGGGTACCTCGACACAAAACCTAGCTAAGAACACCCGCAGACGCTTATAATACAATTGTGTAAATTTTCAAGAAAATCGGTTCAGCCGTCTCGGAGTCTATAGGTAACGGGCACACACACACGTACACACACATACAGATAAAGTTCCATTTATAAATAAGTTTAGATTTGATGCACATGTTATTAAGCAGTATTAAAAAAGGAACCATTCTATTTTCATTTACAATTATTCACTTGGCAATAACTTCTAAAAAAATAGTATAAAATATATCATTTTTTTAACCACTGGGGTGGCCTAATAATTACGGCCGGTAGTGTTGTTAAATCCTCAATGAGCACACGAAACGAATATTTTTGGTACCTTCTTTTTCTTCTTTGTACCTTGTCCTTTCAGGACGTAGGCGATCATGGCCTTCCACGTCTCCCTATCCCTGGTGGCTCTTAGCACACTTTCTCTCATTGTCATTCACCTGCTCAGGCCCTTTAAATATGTTATCCGCTGCTTTCCCCTGTCTCTTTTTCCACTCTATCCGGCCTGTTAGTAACAGGTTCTCCAAGCCCTCCTTCCTCATTGCATGCCCCAGGAACTCCAGCTTGGTGCTGAGTATTAATTTCCTTTTTGTTTCCATCATTTCTAAGACCTCGTCATTGCTCCCATGCTCGGTCCATGAGATCCGCATCATCCTCCTGTAGAACCACATTGTCCAATATTTACCGCCATATTGAAGAACCGACATCACATAGCAATCCAGTACTCTCCTCTTCGTTTCTAGTGAAATTGTTCTGTTTCTTAATACTTTACTCAACTTCTGGAATGCTTCTTTCGCCATGCCAATTCGCCTTCGGATCTCAGTGTCGTACTTTCCGTCTTCTGTTCGAACTCTTCCTCGGTATTTAAATTTCTGTACCTGCCTGATTTTAGAGACCCTCACCTGCAATTGGCACAGAATATAGAAGAACTTATTAAACATACCCCCTCGATGTAGTGCCAGATGCTTTCATTTAGTTGTGTACAAGACCAAATTCATTACTATACTTAAAATCAGAAAGTGGCAGTTGTATATTTATAAGTCTTAGGAAAGATTACTTGGAAAATTAAACACTCACAAGATATATTAACGATAAAAATGGCATACCAAAACAATGCATGATCTAGTTAACAAATATAAAAAAAATTAATAAGAGTAATAAAGGACACAGAATAGTGAAGAATCATGATCGCCAAAGTCGTAAATTGGCACAGAATACAGAACTTGTTAACCATAACCTCTTGATGTGGTACCAGATGCTGTCATTTAGTTTTGTACAATTCATTATAAAGTCATGATGGTTAAAAAGATTAGCTTGTTAAACATTTCTCAATATCGAAATATTAAAAGTAATTTACTAAACATGTTTGGCACAAGGTCACAAATACTCTGCATGAGTGGATCACAGTATTCCCTATTCATTAGTAATAGCTCTTTATACATTACCAGATGTCAATGCGTTTAACATAATTTACTAAACTTATCTATGTTTGGAAAAAGCCCCTAGTATAGGGTAGCCAATGAGGATTGAATTCACGACTCCACAGCAAAAGTAAATCTGATATCATTAACCATTACCACATGGCAACGATTCTAATGTCCATTGCAAGCCTTGGCTTTGTATAAGGATGAGACACCTAGGTGTAATCAAACTGGCTACTCATTAGATTGTTAACCATTACTTACACTGTAAAGGGAAGGTAAGATACACTTCAGGTACAATCTGTGGTGCATGTTATGGTTCATCCTTTGGCTGCCCGCATTTTTTTTCATCATACTTTGGATCTTTACACCGCTTCCACAAGGTTGGTATTGTAACGTCGCTCTCGGGTCGCTAGTCGTGATGATGGCCTCGACACAGTAGCTGGTCCGAGAACGACGTCACATCTGGTGCCGTGACCAGTATTCGAACCTGGGTTACCACGGCACCAGATGTGACGTCGCTCTCGGACAAGTGACTGTGTCGAAGCCATCATAACGACTAGCAACCCGTGAGCGATGTCACATATAAATAAAGCATGTAATATGGTGAGTATTTAGTCGTACCATTGATTATGAACCTTGCCGCTACGAGAGCCTGGGTCAGGTGCAGGTCGCAATTCTCAACATTGTCCCTCGCTAATTTTGTTACAACGTCTCCCAAGGTCTTACGGAACCTCTCTACCTAGGCGTTGCTCTGGGGGTGGTAGGGGGATGTTGTTACATGTGTCATATTCAGGACTTCTGCTTCTTCTCTCATCCCATAATTCACATTTTCAAGCTCATTGTCTGTCACTAGGCACACAGGGGCACCATGCTTAGGAAAAATTTCACCCATGATTAGGTCGGCTACAGTTTTAGCTTTCTTATCGGATACAGAGGATGTGCGTTGTGGTACAGTGGATATCGGCTCGGAACGAGACAACCGGGGAGCCGAGTTCGAATTCCAGCTGAATCCATTGTATTCACTTACGCGCAAATACCCTTGGGAAAGGTATTAATCCGTCTATTCCTTCCAGTTATGGGTTAAATAGCAGGACAGATTGGGTTCTATAGCCTTGGTCGGCAACCAGTCTACCGCAGAAAGCAATGGCAACCTACTGCGGGATAATCTTCTGCCCAGTCAGTTATGTCTCTTTCGAGACATGATCGCCCAAGCGTGTATAATGTATGGCACCTAAACTGACTGATCGGATACAGGGAAGGCCTCTACCCAATTCGGCAACCAGTCTACAGTATCATTCACTTTAGAAATCGCTGGTTTACGCGGTTTCATTGATCGGGGAGAGGTATTCCCCAATCTGTAAGCTCTTTCCCACAGGTTCAGCTTCGAAAGCTTTTCGTTAGTTTATCACTATTTCCACTGAAAATGATCAGACCATCTTCGGTTTGACTAGTTCAGCCATTTAAATGCTTCCATGAAGTCGAATAGTCTCCATTTTCATTTTCCAAATACAAGGATAAAGTTCCACTCACGAAATTTTCCTCGCGAAAACAGCCATGATACTCACGGAGTGCTCTTGAATAATGCGAAGTGGACCCATCTTGTTAGAAACAATGAACACCATTATGATAATATAACCGATATACAAACCTATTTCATCAGACTTAACTATCGCCCGGTTCACACTCCACCCACGTCTTTTGAACAGGTGAAGAGGCTCATCCCTTGTTTCCTGTTTAGGATGTGGTTCCCGGCTTTCTTTTTATATTTTTTTCCCAATCTTTCACTTTTTTTTTTCTTTTCTCTTTTTTTTTTTTTTGTTCTCAATTTGAGTAGATAGACTTAACTATCGCCCGGTTCACACTCCACCCACGTCTTTTGAACAGGTGAAGAGGCTCATCCCTTGTTTCCTGTTTAGGATGTGGTTCCCGGCTTTCTCTTTTCCAATAATTTTACTCTTAAATAGCCCCATGCGCCTCAGTGGCGTCACCGCCTTGCTTGGGGCGATATAATTACAAAAAAAAAAACAACATATCTGTATAAAAATACTGAAAAAGAAATGGAATTAAAAATCCATTCATAACTTTGAAATGCTACTAATTTCTGAGTTGTACAAGTCAACAAATTTTGTTTTTAGGTTTCTTATACACTACCGGCCATAATTAAAAGCCACCTTATTTTTTTTTAAAGAGATGATGTGTTTCATACTATATTTTTAGTATTTATTGCCAAGTGGATAATTCTAAATGAAAATAGAATGGTTCTTTTGTTAATATTACTTTACAAGGCAAATAGCGACAATTTACCCATCGCACTCTGTAGATTTGCTCTCTCTCTCTCTCTATATATATATATACACTACTGACCATAATTATTAGGCCAAATTAGTTTTTTTAAAAGAAATGATGTATTTCATGCTATTTTTAGTATTTATTGCCAGGTGGATAATTCATAAATGAAAATAGAATTGTTCTTTTGTTATCATTACTTTGTAAAATTTTACAAGGCAAGGAAACAAAGATGAACTCGTCCGAATCCCCCTAAATTTTCTTCATTTTTTCATTGCTGAAAATGCCATATAGGTAATTATTAAATATTTATAAATTCATTTGATGCACATGTTATTGTGCGGTATTAACAAAAGAGCCATTCTATTTTCATTGACAATTATTCACTTGGCAATAAATACTAAAAAATATTATGAAATATATCATTAATTTTAAAAAACTTGGGTGGCCTAATAATCATGGCCGGTAGTGTATATATATATATATATATCTAACGGGTGCGATGGGTAAATTGTCGCTAATTGTCTTGTAAAATTCTGCAAAGTAATAACAACAAAAGAACCATTCTATTTTCCTTTACAATTATTCACATGGCAATAAATACTAAATAACAGTATGAAATACAAAATCTTTTTTAAAAATGATGGCGGCCTAATAATTAAGGCCAGTAGTGTAACAGTGGTATCATGTGACTGAAATGTAGTGTTGATTCTGATGAATTAGATAGATCTTCTTCATGGGCCGTGTCCCTTCAGAACTTAGGCGAGCATGGACTTCAACTTGTCCCTGTCCTTTGTCACCCTTAATAATTTTCCAATTGGTATCTCATACTTATTTTTAATTGTTTTATTCCTTCATTTTAATATTGATAGTGATGTAATGAATATGCATACACCTTGGTTTCCCTTCACGGTAATAAATCAGAGCTCTATATCTAGAGCCTCTTCTGGTAGTCATGAGCTATTTCCTTCTAAAATTTTATCCACTGGGCTATGTTTCTTTAAGGACACATGGCCCAGTGGATATAGACGCTGTTTAGTTCCTGACTTGATTCTTAGAGTTGTGAGTTCAATACCAGACTACAGCAGTGATGAACAAGTAACTTGCAAAGTGAAAGAAAGAAAAACCCAGAACTTCCAATCAAGGCTTGCCACAAACAATAGAATTTATATACCCCAGTGATTGTAATAAAGGGTTCGGTTCGAAATTCCTAGGATCTGAAGAAGGCCGAAGTGTACAACGAGGAAAGTTCGTACAAATTGCAAAAACGACGAAGGCCAATAGTCCAAATAATGTAAATACTGTAAATACTACCTAATCACTGAAATATAGACAAATAGAATGATCTATTATTAAACGTCGTACAAATAGCAACAAAGATGAGGACAATAGTCCGAATAATGTAAATACTGTAAATACTACCTCATCACTGAAATATAGACAAATAGAATGATCTATTATTAAACGTCGTACAAATGGCAGCGAAGATGAGGACAATAGTCCGAATAATGTAAACACTGTAAATACTACCTCATCTCAGAAATAAAAACAAATAGAATGATCTATTATTAAACGTCGTACAAATAGCAACAAAGATGAGGACAATAGTCCGAATAATGTAAATACTGTAAATACTACCTCATCACTGAAATATAGACAAATAGAATGATCTATTATTAAACGTCGTACAAATTGCAACAAAGATGAGGACAATAGTCCAAATAATGTAAATACTGTAAATACTACCTCATCACTGAAATATAGACAAATAGAATGATCTATTATTAAACGTCGTACAAATAGCAACAAAGGTGAGGACAATAGTTCGTATGATGTAAATGCTGTAAATACTACCTCAACTCAGAATTATAGACAAATAGAATGATCTATTATTAAACGTCGTACAAATAGCAACAAAGATGAGGACAATAGTCCGAATAATGTAAATACTCTAAATACTACCTCATCTCAGAAATATAGACAAATAGAATGGTCTATTATTAAACATCGTACAAATGGCAACAAAGATCAGGACAATAGTCCGAATAATGTAAATACTGTAAATACTACCTCACCTCAGAAATATAAACAAATAGAATGATCTATTATTGAACGTCGTACAAATGGCAACAAAGATGAGGACAATAGTCCGAATAATGTAAATACTGTAAATACTACCTCATCCCAGAAATATAGACAAATAGAATGGTCTATTATTAAACATCGTACAAATGGCAACAAAGATGAGGACAATAGTCCGAATAATGTAAATACTGTAAATACTACCTCACCTCAGAAATATAGACAAACAACAAAAACAAAGAAAACTTTTAGAATGCTGCTTTGATGTTGTCATGATTTCAATCTGAAACATGAAGTGACATTGACATTGTAATTATCCTCGGAGGAGAAAAACTTTAATTATGAGACGCGTTTTAGTGCTGTTTCTATGCGATTCATCAAATTATATTAAGATGATATGAAATTTTATATTTTACATTATCTAGTGAACAACTACGCGTCACAAAATTCGTTTATAGCTTGATATAGACAATCTTTTACAAAAGTAATTTTGATTTTACTTTCAAGTCGACTAAATTTTCAGCGTGATAGAATTTCGAATATGTGGAAATTGCATCGAAAAACTATCAATCATTTTATTTTATTAATTATTTCCTTCAAGAGAATCATAAACACTACACGAATAAGCTTTTACCTTGACTGATACTCTAACTTTTATTTAGCAATTTAAAAGAGGCTTACGACCACATCACGTTGAAAGACAGATTCCCATACAATCATCGTATTGACCATGTCCGCCATAATTTATGAATCTATATATATAAAAGGCAAGTTGTTTGTATGTCTGTGTGTCTCTCTATCTGTCTGTATATATATCCTTTATATAAATCCACAATTTTTATCCGATTCTCGCCAAACTTCACACAAATAGTTTTTACTCTTCAGGTCAGGTCATAGGCTACTTATTTTTTCAGATTTTCCCCCGATATCGCAAATCGATTCCTCGATATCCGAGCAGGTCTGGTCAAGATCAAAATTTCAGCCCTTTTTTAGTTTTCAGCCCTTTTTAGTTTCTTACTTGACTCTAAGAGTTGTGAGTTCAACACCAGCCTAGGCAGTGATGAACAAGTGACTTGCAGGGAAGAGGGAGATAACCCATGGCTTCCAATCGAGGATTCCGCAAAAAATGGAATTTATATATCGCAGTGATTGTAATAAAGGGTTCGTTTCAAAATTATTTGCACCTGAAAAAGTCCGGAGCGTACAACGGCCGAAACGTCGTACAAATTGCAACCAAGATAAGGACAATAGTCCGAATAATGTAAACACTGTAAATATTAACTCATCTCAGAAATATAGACAAATAGAATGATCTATTATTAAACGTTGTACAAATGGCGACAAAGATGAGGACAATAGTCCGAATAATGTAAATACTGTAAATACTACCTCATCTCAGAAATATAGTCAAATAGAATGATCTATTATTAAACGTCGTACAAATGGCAACAAAGATGAGGACAATAGTCCGAATAATGTAAATACTGTAAATACTACCTCATCTCAGAAATATAGACAAATAGAATGATCTATTATTAAACGTCGTACAAATGGCAACAAAGATTAGGACAATAGTCCGAATAATGTAAATACTGTAAATACTACCTCATCTCAGAAATATAGACAAATAGAATGATCTATTATTAAACGTTGTACAAATGGCGACAAAGATGAGGACAATAGTCCGAATAATGTAAATACTGTAAAATACTACCTCATCTCAGAAATATAGACAAATACAATGACCTCTTATTAAACTTCGTAAAAATAGCAACAAAGATGAGGACAATTGTCCGAATAATGTAAATCTTTTCCCCGATATCCGCTCAGGTCAAATCAAAATCAGGATTCAGCACTTTTATCGTGGTTCTTGCTTCAGAATTTGCTTTAACTGTGTAAAATTATGTTTTTGTTGTCTGAAACATTAGTAGATTTTTCTCAGACGACTCATTTTCCCCAATATCGGAAATCGATACCCCCGATATTTTATAGAATCTGATCCAACATCGATATTGAGGCATCAATATGGCTCATTTTCTCCAATTTTACTCCCGATGGGTACAATAAGTTTTCATGGACTTACTTAGGTTAGTTTATCCTTGGATGACCTATTTGACTCCGATATTGGAAATCGATACATCGATATCCTATTGGGTCTGATCAAAATCAGGTTTTCAGCCCTTTTATTTTGGTTTTTGCTTCGGGTTTTGCTCTAAGTAGGTATAATTGTAGTTTTTATTCTCAGCCATGATACCATTTATTCAGGAGGACTTATTTAGCCTTCAAAATTCAGTTTGCGACGGAAAACATTTGACATCGATACCGGAAATCAAAATTTGACTTACATCCATTCATTTTTCTTTCAATCTACCGTTTAGCTTTGACTGGAAACAAATATTGCTTTTTAGTCTTTCGTGCCAATGTCCAAAAACGTCGGAGCTCCAGGATCATGGGTTAGTTTTAAAGTTTTCATTACACCCGAGCAACGCCGGGTCATACTGCTAATATAAAATACAGCTTAGTACGTAATCTGTTCAATGAAACAACATCAAAGATTAACACTCACAAGTCAGACACTCTACTGAATCGCACTATATCGCCAATATTCGAGAAAATATAGTTGCCTTTTATACACGTCGTATAGAATATTTTGAGCCTTTTGATTGGTTAACCCTTCTATTGGTGAACTATAAAATGAGTCAGCTCCTGGCTGGCTTACTTGTTATACAGGTGTACCCAATAACTCCAACACATCAGACTTAAGCAACGTCAGTCTGTGCTTTGATGGGTGACCGCTCAGTTAATACAAGTTGTGGTAAGTTCGAATGTGTGGGTGGTGTAATGATTAATAGTTCGGAATCGTTAAACAGCAGAAACGAGATCTAATACCTCTTGGGCTCGTTAAGTTTACTTACGCGCAAATACCCTTGGGAAATATATCGACCCACCACTTTTAACTGAGCTAGGTGTTACTTATTAATATTTTATTATAGTTGGGTTTCCGCGATAGTAAAGTGTATGTGTGTTGAAACAGATTAATTTGATTTGGCCTCGTTGGTTAGATAAAATTTTGCAAAGTAATAACAAAAGAAACAATAGTCCATGGTGATCGCCTATATTTTATTTTTGGTTAACATTCTGTTCTAAGCGTAGGTTAATCTGCTACAATGCCATCAATCTCATACGATGATGATTGAACCCACTAGTTAGTAGTAACTTTTACAAGTCAGTCAGTCAGTTAAGTGCCATACGTGATACACGCTTTGGACGATCAAGTCTCTTTCGAGACATGACTGACTGGGCAGAAGATTATCACGCAGTAGGTTGCCATTGCTTTCTGCGGTAGACTGGTTGCCGACCAAGGCTATAGAACCCAATCTGTCCTGCTATTTAACCCATAACTGGAAGGTAGAGACGGATTAATACCTTTCCCAAGGGTATTTGCACGTAAGTGAATGCAATGAATTCAGCTGGGATTTTCTTTTACAAGGTATGGCCTAAACGTTTGTCTCAGAAACTATCCAGGCTCTACACAATTATTCAGTCCATCCTATTGTCCATGAATAAACTGTCCTCTGAAACCTATGAAACCAAAGCAGGCGTTCCGCATAGGTACTCTAACCGGTTCTGGTTTGTACCTAAATGGGTGACCGCTTGAGGATACCATGTAACGCAGGTTTGCATGTGTGGGTGGTGTAATAGATAACGATTGTTATCCTCAATTTTATTTATTAGCGTCATTCCCGGGGTAGGTAGCGTCATTCCCGGGGTAGGTAGCGTCATTCCTTGTGTAAATAGCGTCATTATCTGTGTAGGTAGCTACATTCCCTAAGTAGGTAGTGTCATTTCCAGTGTAGTTAACGTCATTTCCTGAGTAGATAGAGTCCTTCCAGTGGTAGGTAGCGTCATTCCTTGTGTAGGTAGCGTCATTCCCGGTTTAGGCAGCGTCATTCCCGGGGTAGGTAGCGTCATTCCCGGGGTAGGTAGCGTCATTCCTGGTGTAAATAGCGTCATTATCTGTGTAGGTAGCGTCATTCCTTGTGTAGGTAGCGTCATTCCCTGTGTAGGGAGCGTCATTCCCGGTGTAGGTAGCGTCATTCCCTGTGTAAATAGCGTCATTCCCTGTGTAGGTAGCGTCACTTCCTGAGTAGATAGAGTCCTTCCAGTGGTAGGTAGCGTCATTCTCGGTGTAGTGGGTGTCATTCCTTGTGTAGGTAGCTTCATTTCCAGTGTCGGTTGCGTCATTCCCGGTTTAGGTAGTGTCATTCCCGGTGTAGGTAGCGTCATTTCCTGTGTAGATAGCGTCATTCCCTGTGTAAATAGCGTCATTCTCTGTGTAGGTAGCGTCATTCCCGGTGTAGGTAGCGTCATTATCGTTGTAAGTAACGTCATTCCCTGTGTAGGTAGCATCATTCCCGGTGTAGGTAGCGTCATTCCTTGTGTAGGCAGCGTCATTCCCGATTTATGTGCCGTCATTCCCTGGTTTGTATCTAAATGGGTGACCGCTTGAGGATACCAGGTGCATGTGTGGGTTGTGTAATAGATAACGACTGTTATCCTCATTTTTATTTATTTGTTTACAATGTAACGAGAATTATATACGTCAGTGATCGAAACAAGAGGTTCGGTTCAAAATTCCTAGCAACTGATGTAGGTGGAGCGTACAACAGCCGAAACGTCGTAAACATAGCAATAAAGATAAAGACTGCAGTCCGAACAGTATAAATAATTCCTATGTAGGAAAGTTCTGCGATTATTTGCATTATTTGCGTTGAATTGTTTCGTTTTCTTTGCAGACCCGAGAAAATAACGACCACAGTGAAATTTAGCATCTAACGGCTCTCGCTTAATGCAATTTTTAGCTTTTGATTTTGCTATAATTTAAGATTTCCACTAAATTCTTGAAAGTATTTAGTGATATTGCCAAAATAAAGAAGCGATTAACTTGGACACAAATCAAATCAATATTGAAATCAATCACAACTGATCAGACATTTAGTTGTTTTCAAAGGCCATCTGACGATGTTCAGCGCTTCCCAGATCATTTTCCCCTCTGATCGGCTGTTCTTTCACTGCCCATCAATCTTCCTGAACAACGATATTCAAACGAACACGCGTCCTTAATGATGTTGACTGGCCACAGGTCAACTTTGTGAATTTATAAAATAAAATAAAAAAATATAATCGAAATCCTGAAATGTTGAAAGTTGGATTCACAAGCAAAAATCTGACGAAATTCTCTTTTCTATTGTTTTATTTCATCTTCAACCAACATTTTTCGGATAAAATAATCGACTCGTTTGATTTATTCTGAGAACTGATCATTGAAACCAAAACAAATCACCTTTGGCAAAATCTAAAGAAAGAAACATGAACAGATTTTACATGCAGGATTGCAACGCGATTAATTCATTCCGATCGAATTCGCTTAACGCTACCTACACAGGAAATGAGGTTACCTACTCAGGGAATGATGCCATCTACACAGGGATTGACGCTACCTACAGCGGAAATGAAGCTACCTACACGGGGAAGGAAGCTACCCACAGAAGGAATGACGCTATCTACCACGGGAATGACGCTACACACATCGGGAATGACAATAACTACACAGGGAATGGCTCTTTCTACCCAGGGACTGATGCTATCTACTCAGAGAATGACGTTAGCTACACAGGGAATGACGCTACCTACAGCGGAAATGAAGCTACCTACACAGAGAAGGAAGCTACCCACAGAAGGAATGACGCTATCTACCACGGAAATGACGCTACACACACTGGAATGACAATAACTACACAGGGAATGGCTCTTTCTACCCAGGGAATGATGCTATCTACTCAGAGAATGACGTTAGCTACACAGGGAACGACGCTACCTACAGCGGAAATGAAGCTACCTACACAGGGAAGGAAGCTACCCACAGAAGGAATGACGCTATCTACCACGGAAATGACGCTACACACACTGGAATGACAATAACTACACAGGGAATGGCTCTTTCTACCCAGGGACTGATGCTATCTACTCAGAGAATGACGTTAGCTACACAGGGAATGACGCTACCTACAGCGGAAATGAAGCTACCTACACAGAGAAGGAAGCTACCCACAGAAGGAATGACGCTATCTACCACGGGAATGAAGCTACACACACCGGGAATGACAATAACTACACAGGGAATGGCTCTTTCTACCCAGAGAATGATGCTATCTACTCAGAGAATGACGCTAGCTACACAGGGAATGACGCCACCTACACAGGGAATGTAGCTAAATACATAGAGAATGACACTATCTATAGGGAATGAAGCTACCTATGTCGGCAATGACGCTACATACACCGGGAATGACGCTACCTACACAGGGAAGACGCTACCTTAACTGAGAATGACGCTACCTACAAATGTTATGACCCTACCTATTCAGGAATGACGCTATCTACAGAGGAAATGACGCTACCTACACAGGGAATGACGCTACCTACACAGGGAATGACGCTACCTAAATCTGAAATGACGCTACCTCCACAAGGAATGACGCTACCTACACAGGAAATGACGCTATCTACTCAGAAAATGACGCAAGCTACACAGGTAATGACGCTATCTACACAGGAAATGACGCGCCCTACTCAGGGAAATAAGCTGCCTACACAGGTTAATGGCGCTACCTGCACAGAGAACGTCACTACCTACACAAGGATTGATGCTAGCTACACCGGAAATGACGTTACCTAGAACTGGAAAGACGCTACGTACACAGGGAATGACGCTACTTACTCAGGGAATGACGCTATCTACACAGGGAATGACACAACGTACTCAGGGAATGTAGTTACCTACATCGACGCTATCTACACAGGGAATGACGCTAGCGAAATCGGGAATGACGCTACCTACACAGAAAATGACGATTCCTACTCAGACAATGACGCTACCTACACAGGGAATGACGCTACTTACACCGTGAATGACGCTATTTACACAGGGAATGACGCTACCTACATAGGGTATGACGCTACTGACACTCGGAATGAAGCTATATACACAAGGAATGACCCTAGCTACACCGGGAATGACGCTACCTACTGTTATATATCACTGTACGACGACAAAAACGAGAACACGCATATATAAAAATATAAGATTATATTTCTATTCCTGACGACGAGCCTGTGTGGAACAGAGAATGGAAGAGTGAGAGCGCGCATAGAATGAGTCGACGGGAGTGTAAGTCTTGCCTGTGGTGTCTCTCTGCTTCCACTGGCCGTTCTCTGCTGGCGAATCTGTGTGTCGATTTCTTTTTATAGTCTTCTAGAACCAGGACTTTTCCTTCCGGTTTTGTGTCGCCTACGCAACGCCCACGTAATTCCAAGAGACACCTGTTTTGTTTACTTCCGTAGTCATTTCCGCCGCTGTCGGAAATAAGGTCAAACGAGCCCGACTCGTAACCCTGCGACATCCGCTCCAGACGCCGACAGGATGTATTTCTCAAACACCTGTCTTGTCGTTCGCTGACCCCTTCATCGACGGGAAATATCATCGATTGCATCAACCTTCTTCGGGTGGGGGCTAGATTGCTATATTACACTACCACTGGAAGGAAGCTACCTACTCAGGGAATGACGCTACCTACTCAGGGAATGACACTAGCTACACAAGGAATGAAACTATTTACACCGTGAATGATGTTGCTTACACAGGGAATGAACTTACCTACATTGGGAATGACGCTACCTACACAGGGAATGATGCTACCTATACAGGGAATTACCCTACCTAAACCGGGAATGACTCTACCTACACAGGGAATGACGCTATCTACACCGGGAATGACGCTATATACACAGGGAATGACGCTACCTACACAGGAAATGACGTTACCTATACCGAGAATGACGCTACCTACACCGGGAATCGTAGATATCGGCTTGGAACGAGAAATTGTGGAGCCGAGTTCGAATACCAGTTGAATTCGTTGCATTTACTTAAGAACAAATAAACTTGGGAAAGGTATTAATACGTTTCTTCTCCTTCCGTTTATGGGCCAAATTTCAAGACATATTAGGTTCTATAGCCTTGGTTCACAATTAGTCTACGTAATGGCAATCTACTGCGGGAAAATTTTTGACCAGTCAGTCATATCTCAAAAGAAACATGGTCGCCCAAGCGTGTATCACGTATAGCACTTAACTGACTGACTGACGGATTTTAGTGAGTGATTTTATAAACGAGATCAATTCTGGACTGTAAGAATAGTCATTGTTTGTCTATACTCCCGAGATGAGATAGTATCTTTATTACTTACGCTCTTCGGTATGTTTCCCTCATCTTCATTGCCATTTACGACATTTCTACGCTCCGGCCTTCTTCTTCTGGTGCTAGAAATTTTGAACCGGATCCTTTTCTTCTTTGATCACTGGGAAATATCATTCTCATTCCATGTGCGATGCTACTTCCGAATGACATGTAGTTACCTCTGTCACCGAGATTTTTCTCGCTGCGACGGCATTTCTCACTGTCAGCTCTCTGCCTTCGGGCAGAGGGCGCTCTCTGCTTCCGAGCAGAGAGCACTAACCCAGTCGTGGTTCCGCCGAAGGGTAGAAGTACAACTGTTGAAAAATAGACAGGTATTTTTGGCCCGGCCATATAGCCCGGAAATCCCAGTTATAAAAACTATGTGTCACATGTTGCCCTTACTGAGAGGGGCAGCTAAATATAGACATGTAGTTACCCCCTTTAACTCAATTCTAAGTTATTTGATCACCATTGTTGTAGCCTGGTATTGAACTCATAACTCTTTGGGTCAAGGCACTGGAACTTACCAATTCCAGTTGAATTCCTTGCATTCACTTATGCACAAATACCCATGGAAAAGGTATCAATCCGTCTCTTCATTACATTTCTGGGTTAAATGGTAGGACAGATTAGGTTCTATAGCCTTGGCTGGCAACCAGTCTACCGAAAAAATCAGTGGTAATCTTATTCGAACTCGGCTCCTCGATATTTACAATCCTCAAAACATTAAATGCAATTTCAGTTGCCATCATCTATATCTTTGATTCCCATCTTTCCCTTATCCTTTCGTCGACCTCTTCTCTGCTTTGTTTGTTTTTCGTTCTTTCATCACTATTAGACGCTGCATACCCAGTGGCTCTCTAGCCTTAAGAGAGAAATGATTATAAAAAAATGTAAAAAAGTACTTAGGTTTTCCATTAAATAACCAATAAATTTTCAAATGTTGCCGAAACAAAATCGACTAATTAATATGCAAGCCTTAACTTTTAGCAGATGGAGTGGGTGACATGAAGGTTTTCGAAAGAATTAATTTTAAAATTTTAAAAGCAATACACTTTAACACATAAGGGAATTTTAACACTATCAGAATAGAAGAAGAATATCTGAGAGACAAATATTGATATATATATATAATTCACAGGATCAAAAATGGTCAGAAATTTAATTTTGAAAATGCAATCCTAATTAAAAAAAAAAAAGAATGTCTTATTTCCGTCGGAAATTCGTGGAGGAAATCATGATAGAAATTTTACCAACGATTAAAACGCCTCAAAAAGACCATATTATATCACTAGCCTTCCTTAAACCAATTCTTAAAGAATTTAACATATAATTAACTACCAGTATGATGACGGCTGTTAACAAAAACGTCCCCAAATCAACATGCGGACAACTAGTGAGTTAAGTAACATACGTGATACACGCTTTGGGCGATCATGTCTCGAAAGAGACATAACTGACTGTGCAAAAAATCATCTCGCTGTAGGTTGCCATTGTTTTCTGTGGTAGGCTGGTTGCCAACCAAGGCTATAGAACCCAATTTGTCCTGCTATTTAACTCATAGCTGGAGGTAGAAGAGATAGATTATATTATTTTATTATGTTAAGTAAAATATGTGGGGGATCAGTTTATTACTTCATAACAATAGAAAACCGATCACCCACTTTATGCCCAGTAGAAATTTTAATTAAGTTTCCAACTATTCAGTCAGTCAGTTAAGAGACATACTTGATACACGCTTTGGGCGATCATTTCTCGAAAGAGACATGACTGACTGGACAGAAGATTATCCCACAGTAGGTTGCCGTTGCTTTCTGCGGTAGACTGGTTGCCAGCCAAGGCTATAGAACCCAATCTGTCCTGTTATTTAACCCATGACTGGAAGGAAGAGACGGATTAATACCTTTCCCAAAGGTATTTGCGCGTAAGTGAATACAATGGGTTCAACTGGAATTCGAACTCGGCTCCCCGGTTTCTCATTCCGAGCCGATATCCACTGTACCAGAACGCACATCTCGAGAGTTACAATCCCCAAAAACATAAAATGCAATTTCAAATGCCATCTTCTATATACTTGATTCCCATCTTTCTCTTACCTTATGTAAAAAAAAAATACTTAAATATTGTCATTAAATAACCAATAAATTTGCAAATGTTGCTAAACAAATTCACTTAATTAATATACAAGCCTTAACTTATAGCAGGTGGAGTTGGTGAAATGAATGTTTACGGAGGAATTCTTTTTAATCGTTTCACCCCAAGCAAGGTGGTACCGCTACTCATGCGCAGGGGGATACATAAGAGAGTAAACGTTTAATCAGGAGGAGAGAGAAAGGAAAGACGAACAAGTTTCGCGGGTGGCAGAGAAAGGGCAAGAGAAGGATGAAGAAAATAGATGTGATGACAGTTACGAAGGTAGAGAGAAAGGAAAAGAACAAGGTACACGGGGTGATGTAGAAAGAGTGAAGAGAAAGACGAACCAACTACAGGGGGTGAAAGAGAAAGGGCAAGAGAAGGATATGAACACAGGAGTGAAGACAGTTGTGAAGGTAGAGAGAAAGGAAAAGAACAAGATACACGGGAAGGTGTAGAAAGGACTGGAGTCAAGTGGATAAGAGACGGGAACTGACATTGCATTTAAATTCCTGGAGATTGTAGCTGTCAGGAAAGCAAGTATACGGAAGGAGTTCCATAGGCGGGAAATGCGAGAAATAAAGCTGTTTGAGTAGAAGTGACGGCTGCTTTTGGTAGATTTAACTGTAAAAGAGTGGGACTTGCTACGAGTCTGGTTGCTCGAGTAAATTCATGTAGAACGGCCACCAGTGAGTAAGATCGTCGGAGCAAAAGCCATGAAAATATTTGTAAAATAAACAGAGGAGAGCCACATCCCGCATGTGAAAAAGTTGCTAGAGTCGATGTACCAGGTCGGGACCGATCACATTACAGATTCTCCTTTGGAGCTTGTCGAGAATCCTGAGATGAACAGCAGGGGTGACTGACCAGGTATGGTAAAATATCAAAAGCAATAAACTTTAACCATTGAGGGAATTTTAACAATATAAGACTAGGAGAAGCATATTTGAGAGACCTACAATCGGACAAACATTGAAATATATATATAATTCACGAGATCAAAAATGGTTATAATTTTTATTTTGAAAATGCGAACCTAATTAAAAAAAACAAAAAAAACAACGTCATATTTCCGCCGAAAATACTTAATGGGAATCCTGATAAAAATTTGACCAACTATTAAAACTCTTCAAAAAGAATGTATTAGATCACTTAGTCAGTTAAGTGCCATACCTGATACACGCTTGGGCGATCATGTCTCGAAAGAGACATGACTGACTGGGCAGAAGATTATACCCGCAGTAGGTTATCATTACTTTATGCGGTAGACTGGTTGCCAGCCAAGGCTATAGAACCCAATCTGTCCTGCCATTTAACTCATACCTGGAGGGAGAAGAAATAGATTATATTACATTAGTGTACCAAGTATAATTAGTGGGGGATCAGTTTTATATTGTTATGAAGTAATAACTGATTCCCCAATTTATGCCCTGTAGATATTTTAATTATATTTCCAACTATTATATTCAAACAGTCACTTAAGTGTGATAAGTTAATGTGATACACGGTTTGGGCGGTCATGTCGCTTTCGAGACATGACTGACTGGGCAGAAGAATATCCCGCAGTAGGTTGCCATTAATTTCTGCGGTAGACTGATTGCCAGCCAAGGCTATAGAACCCAATCTGTCCTGTTATTTGACTTATAGCTAGAGGGAGAAAAGATGTATTATATTGTTAAGTAGTAATTAGTGGGGGATCAGTTTGTTACTTCATAACATTATAAAACTGATCCCCCACTTTATGCCCAGTAGAAATCTCAATCATGTTTCCAACTATTATATTCAGTCAGTCAGTTAAGTGCCATACGTGATACATGCTTGGGCGATCATGTCTCGAAAGAGACATGACTGACTGGGCAGAAGATTATCCCGCAGTAGGTTGTCATTGCTTTATGCGGTAGACTGGTTGCCAGCCAAGGCTAAAGAACCCAATTATTCCTGCCATTTATCTCATACTAGGAGGGAGAAGAGATAGGTTGAATTACATTATACTATTAGGTATAATTAGTGGGGGATCAGTTTATCACTTCACGACAATAGAAAGCCGACACCCCTCTTTATGCCCAGTAGAAGTTTTAATTATGTTTCCAACTATTATATTCAGTTAGTCAGTGCCATACCTGATACACACACTGGGCGATCATGTCTCGAAAGAGACATGACTGACTGGGCAGAAGATTATTCCGCAGTAGGTTGCCATTGCTTTATGCGGTAGACTGGTTACTAGCCAAGGCTATAGAACCCAATCTGTCCTGTTATTTAACCCATAACTGTAGGGAAGAGACAGATTAATACCTTTCCCAAGGGTATTTGTGCGTAAGTAAATGCAATGAATTTAACTGGCATTAGAACTCGGCTCCCCGATTTCTCGTTACGAGCGGATATACATTGCACCACAACGCACCTCCGAAGGAATATAATTTATTCCTTTTCCGACGTGGCAACCAGTCTACCGCAGAAATTAATGGCAACCTACTGCGGGATATACTTCTGCCCAGTCAGTCATGTCTCGAAAGCGACATGACCGCCCAAACCGTGTATCACATTAACTTATCACACTTAACTGACTGTCTGAATATAATAGTTGGAAACATAATTAAAATATCTAAAGAGCATAAATTGGGGAATCAGTTATTACTTCATAAAAATATAAAACTGATCCCCCACTAATTATACTTGGTACACTAATGTAATATAATCTATTTCTTCTCCCTCCAGGTATGAGTTAAATGGCAGGGCAAATTGGGTTCTATAGCCTTGGCTGGCAACCAGTCCACCGCAGAAAGCAATGGCAACCTACTGCGGGATAATCTTCTGCCCAGTCAGTCATGTCTCTTTCGAGACATGATCACCCAAGCGTGTATCACATATTGTACTTGACTGACTGACTGAATATAATAGTTGGAAACAATTAAAACTTCTACTGGACATAAAGTGGTGGATCAGTTTTTATTGTTATGAAGTAATAAACTGATCCCCCACTAATTATCCCTAATATAATAATGTAATATAATCTGTTTCTTCTCCCTCCAGGTATGAGTTAAATGGCAGAGCAAATTGGGTTCTATAGCCTTGGCTGACAACCAGTCTATCGCAGAAAGTAATGACAAACTGCTGCGGGATAATCTTCTGCCCAGTCAGTCATGCCTCGAAAGGGACATGATCACCCAAACGATCATGTCTCGAATCTTCAACGGTGAAGACACACCACAAACGCTGTTTAGATTTAGTGAAAGTAAAAGAAGATAAGGGAGGCCACATTGATCGCTTGTGTTTAAAATCTGCTTCCAAGAACCTGAAAATATAATATATGCTTATGTGTACCCCCTCGACTGCAGCCACTTCCCCATCGTCGAAATGTGGCCTCCCTTTGCCTCTTCTATAAATACTTTCATGGCTTCTGCTCAGACGAACTTAAGTCACTGATGCCTCCTCAACAGGTGTTTACTCGTGCAACCAGTCTGGCAATTGGGTCCCACCCATTCACAGTCAGGTTAGCCAAATGCAGACGACAATTCTACTCCTGCAGCTTCTTCTCTCGCACTTCCCGCCTGTGGAACTCGCTCCCGTATTCTTGCTTTCCTGACGGCTACGACCTCCAGAAATTTAAATGCAATGTCAATACTCATCTACTAACCACTGGCCTCTAGCTCTCTCCCCTCCCCTGTATAACCTCCCCTTTCTCTCCACCTATGTATCTGTCATCGCACCTGCTTTCTCAGCTTTCTATTGTTTCTTTCTAACTAGTTTGTACTCCTCACTCTTTTCTAATTAATCTTTTTACATTTATGTAACCCCCTGGGTGAAATGATTAAAAAATAAATAAATAAAATAAAAAAATAAGGACCTGCATTCATTCATTATTGTAATTGAAATCTTTATAGGAGTTTTAATTCTGGAATATTTCAGGATGCAAAAACGGAATTACCACGGCTAATTTACAGTGCTGGTACTTGAAAAGAATTGCGTTCAGTCATTAAATAGATAATCATAAAATTCAAATAAAAATCCGTGAAAGTTTCACTTTTACTCCTAATAATAATAATAAATTTAACAGTTAGAGAACATGAATTTCTCTGGCTGTCACTTAATCCCGTTTACGTGAGTATCCGTATCATGGCGAATGGTTTTCTTGCCTTGTTTTCGATTCGTTCTTTTCTTAATGCTGTTTTTAGTTATATCACATTTTTCTTACATTTTTTTCTTCTTCGTCTTCCGTCTTCATCATTTCTTCCTGTTTCCTCCCCGATCTTTCAATCTCTTTATCTGATTCTCCGTGCCGATACGATCATTTGCAACCTGCTCGACTCTAATTGACGACTTGTCAGCAAAGGCCGTTAACCTTGACGTGATCTCTCTCTGCACTGCTCGGCGATGCACTCCACTAACAGATATGACAAATTCCTCTGGAAATGCACAATGACAATCGCGCGAGATTCTCGCGTGGTCTCGCTGCCATCAATCTCGTCTGCATTTTACAATTTTTTTTTTTTTTTTTCATTTTTTCAATTCTTTTCCTTTCTTTAAGCGGTTTTTTTTTTCGTTTTGTTTATATCAATTATTATATTGCACGCAAGAATGTGCAGGTTTGGATATGCATTTTTGAACGTGGTGCCATTTTAAGACTTAAAAGCATGATGATGCCTTAAGGTAAAAATTTCTAACATTAAAAATGTATCCTTTATACGCCATCGCGATTTAAAATAGACAAACATTAAAGAAATGAAGACATAATGTTTGGTTGTTAGAAAGAGAAACAGCTTAACATGCAAATTATGAGCTGGAGTTACCGAAATTAAACAAGTACAATAATTTAAATATCTAGGAATAGTTTTAACAGGGGGACGAAAAGTGCAGTATTGAAATTCGAGGACGCATTCGGATAGCGAAAAATGTTTTAGAAAAGCTAAGAAGCAGTAAGAAACAAAAACAAATAATCCTTAGAAACAAAAGATGGTTTGTTTTGTTTTTATGGCATATCAACCTCGGCGGGTCATTTATTGCCAACTCAATTTTATTTATTTATTACTGGTAATACCTTTTTCTTTCAACAATTTATTGTTGTTTTTATATAAGTTTTGTGTCTAGTAAAACTTTTTTCTTTTCGAAAAATATTCATTGGGATTTGTTTTTAATGGCGGGGTCTCCAAGTCCTACCCTTGTTATTTAACCTATAACTGGAGGAAAGGGGCGGATTAATACCTCTCCTCAGGGTACCAGTGCTTAAGTGAATGCAGGATATTCAACGGGAATTGGAACTCGGCTCACCGATTTCTCTTTCCGAGCCGATATCCACTGCACCACAACGCACATTCGTCACTAAACACGTACAGCACCTGGTATTCCCAAGCGGTCACCCATCTAAGTACTGACCAGGCTCAACGTTGCTTAAATTCGGTGATCGAGCGAGAACCGGTGTATTCGACGTGATATGGCCTAGAAACAAAAGGTAAACTAGTATAATGTTATGTAATATCAGTCTTCCTATATAGATGAGAATGTCGGAATATCTCATTGCAGATGAAAAAGAGACGGGAAGCAAAAGAAACTTAGTGCTACAGATGGATGATGAGAATAACATCAATCGAATATGTTTGAAACAGTGTTTTAGAGAAAATAGAAACAAAAAGAACACTTAACATCCAAAGAGACGGTTGTATTTTCTCGGGCACATAATGAGGAAAGGGGACTCGTAGAATTTTATACACACAGGACAAATTGAAGGCAAGAGGGACAGAGGAGAAGAATGCACAACCTACATAGAGAGCGTGAGTAAATGGATAGCAGCGAAAGTTTCAAGACAGATAAAAAAAACGGCAACATTTATTAAGAGCTACAAAGGACAGGAAAATGTGGAGAGCCATGCTTGCCAACGTCCTAAAGAGATACCTCGCATGCAAGAAAAATGCAAAAAAGGCAAACTTCACATAGAACTACAAGCAAAAAGGATCAGTGGAGAGCCGTGATCGTCCAACGGTGAGAGTAGATAAAACGAATGAAAGAAAGAAAGAAAGAAAGAAAGAAAGAAAGAAAGAAAGAAAATAGAATAAAGAAAAGAAAAATAAAGCAAAAAAATTAAAGAAAGAAAGAAAGAAAGAAAGAAAGAAAGAAAGAAAGAAAAAGGATGAAAGAAAGAAAAGAAAGGGAAGTTAAAAAGAGAAAAGAAAGAAAGAAAGAAAAAGGATGAAAGAAAGAAAAGAAAGGGAAGTTAAAAAGAGAAAAGAAAGAAAGAAAAAGGATGAAAGAAAGAAAAGAAAGGGAAGTTAAAAAGAGAAAAGAAAGAAAGAAATAAAGAAAATAGAATAAAGAAAAGAAAAATAAAGCAAAAAAATTAAAGAAAGAAAGAAAAAGAAAGAAAGAAAGAAAGAAAAAGGATGAAAGAAAGAAAAGAAATGGAAGTTAAAAAAGAAAAGAAAGAAAGAAGGAAAGAAAGAAAGAAAAAGGATGAAAGAAAGAAAAGAAAGGGAAGTTAAAAAGAGAAAAGAAAGAAAGAAAGAAATAAAGAAAATAGAATAAAGAAAAGAAAAATAAAGCAAAAAAATTAAAGAAAGAAAGAAAAAGAAAGAAAGAAAGAAAGAAAAAGGATGAAAGAAAGAAAAGAAAGGGAAGTTAAAAAGAGGAAAGAAAGAAAGAAAGAAAGAAAGAAGGTAAATAAAGAAAGAAAGAAAAAGCAAGAAAGAAAAAGAAGAAAGCAAAAAGAAAGTAAGAAAAATTAAGTATTCTCTCAACTACAGCATTTTTTGTCTGTTTCCGAACGATTTAAAAGTCTCTTCTAAACCTCATCATTTTCTGTGGACCAACTACCTATATAATTTAACTAAACTAAAAACAATGTCTACCCCTTTTTGACTTTTTTAATTCATGTATATTGCAAAAACAAATGATTTGTTTAACAGGCATACCCATGTTTTCTTTATTAACATAAATTGTATTATTGTTTGAAATTCAGTCGATAGGAATTTTAATATAAATAAAAGATTGATTAGTAGGAGTTTTCTTTAAAGTTTCTAATACAAGGTGGTAGAAAGACCTTCCTCTTTGAAAATCATTTATAACTTTTCTTAGTGACGCCACATGTGCATGAAATAAAATATATTGTAATCCTTCAAGAGGCAGAATTTATTGGCTAATTTTTGATTGCGTGATAAGTATGTCATGACGCCTGACACTGCAGGAGCGTTCTCAGTTAGCAACCCGTTACAAAGTGTCGCAATTAGGGGCCGAGGTGCAAAAGTGGTAATGCAGTGTCCATGAACCTCGTGTCTAAGTAGATGTCAAAACCATGAGAAAGTTTCATTCAAAGCTGATGGTTACGGGATCACACTGGTAGACAGACGAAGAAATGGTCTTTCTTCCACATCCAGACTGAAAAAATGTGCAAATGGTAATCAAGTAATGAAATCAGTCAAGGATGATATCCAGATTAGACAACGCTGGTGGCTAGCTACTAAAGTTTAAAAGATTGGCTGTAATTCTAGCATGCAGTATCAAATAATTTCTGATAAAGTGACAGTTTTCTCGCTGAAATAGCTATTCAACGATACGTATTTTTCGGAATTTATTGATACAATATATATATATATATATATATATATATATATTAATTCAGATACTTTAATCCAAGGGAAAAAAGCAGGAAGGTAAATTCCAAAAACCCTATCCTAATTAATATTAAAAATTTTATTTTAATATTAAAAAATGATACAGGAAGAGAGCTCCATGTAATAAAATATTACAGAGCAAATATAAATTAAAAAAGGATTAATTCAATGATGTTGAATGACCATTTCGATATGAGGATCCCCACGGGGGATAACACATCACCTCAGCAACAGAAAAATCCTTTCAGAAACTGGAGAAAAATCAGTCTACTTTTCCTTTTTAAATAGATTTGCAAAGAAATTAAAAAAGAAAAGAAAAAAGAAAAAGAAAAAAAAAGAAAAAGATAAAACAAAATAAAATCAAATAAACAAGAAAAGAAAAAATTGACATCGTCTGGGTTCCCAAAAAAGGAAAGAGAATTGTAACTTAAAAATTAACAGACAGCCGTGTTGAATTGATGTAAGGTTAAGCAACACGGAAAAAGGTGGGAGATAAGAGAGATAAAGGAAGGAAGGGAGGGAAAAACGAAAAGAAAAGAAAGAAAACAATTTATATATATTACAGACGCTGGTCATATTCAAAAACCTAACTTCCCAAAAACGTTGAAGTATTAGAAAAAGGCCTTTACTTAAAAAGGCATAATTATTTTTAAAGGGAATAAAAAGATATAGGATTTAAAATAATTTTTTTTTTAAAATTAGGTCATTTGAATTAAACTAAATTTCAGTTTCTGAAAGGATTTTTCTGTTACTGAGGTGATGTGTTATCCCCCGTATGGATCTACATATCGAAATGGTCATTCAACATCATTGGATTAATCCTTTTTTAATTTATATATATATATATATATATATATATATATATATATATATAATTCCAAGTGAAGAGGACTCGAGGTTTTTTTTATATCTTGAGCTCTCTGGCATTTATTTTATTATAAACAGTGCTCAATATAATGAGTATTATAGAGCTTAATATAATATAATATAATTATATGGTTATATATCAATTTTACTTTGCTACATGGAAATTTCTTTGTTTCGAGATTAATTCTCATCATCAGGCAATGCTGGTGTGGTTGTGCAGACGATATACATTCAAATGACAAATACTTTCGGTTTACTGTGAATGTATGTGGGTGTTTTTTTTTTGTGTGTGTGTGTGTGTGTGTGTGTGTGTGTGTGTGTGTGTGTGTGTGTGTGTGTGTGTCTTTTGGCTAATCAGAATGGAGATTCACTTAGGGGTTTGACCTCGAGGAATTTACGTGCTAACCAACTTTTTTCCTCCTCTTTTTTCTTTTTCCTTGACCCTATTCCCCTCTTGTCTGCTTTCTTTCGAGTAAACCCCGAACTGCTATTTTTTCGCTACATCTATCAATTTGCTGTAAAGTTTACTATCCTGATAAAAAAGGGGAGGGAGAGAATTATTAAAACAAAAAAAAGAAGGAAAAAATGGACAACTAACTTATTCTATCTTTGGCTTTATTTTTATTTTCATTTCTATTTTTACCTAATTCATCGGTGAGCATGTTATTTAATTCAGGTTTTATCCATTTTCTAATGTGAATAATTTACAATGTCTACATATGACATTAATTACGTTGCGTTTATTTAATAAACTTATATTTTTAAGGGCTCTAATAATCAATAGTTTTTCATATAAGCATAATGAACATGTATTGCCTGATGATGAGAATTAATCTCGAAACCTAGAAATTTCCATGTAGCAATGAAAAATTGACATAACCATATAATTACATATATATATATATATATATATATATATATATATATATATATTAGAGAGAATTGCCAGAAAGGTGTTGGATGTACATTTCGACATAGGATCTCTAATATATATATATATATATATATATATATATATATCCGAGTGAATATGTAACGAGGAAAAATTTACAACGTCTAAAACATTAATTTAAAACAGTGCTCG
Source organism: Ascarosepion bandense (assembly GCA_037127315.1). Classification (NCBI taxonomy): domain Eukaryota; kingdom Metazoa; phylum Mollusca; class Cephalopoda; order Sepiida; family Sepiidae; genus Ascarosepion; species Ascarosepion bandense. The sequence goes on from JBBBDQ010000489.1 coordinate 461,237, forward strand.
ATATATAATATAGATCTGTGAATATTTATTATAAATTATATTTTAGAACATGTACAATTTTTTATAGATATCCGCTACAAATTGTACATTTTGTTTCGACATTGGACTTACAATGTCTCATCATGTGATGTGGAAAGTAATTGAAAGCCTCTTTTTTTATATTTGGCAAGTTGTGTGTGGGATGTTGGCGGAGGCTAGCGATAAGGGAATAAGTCTTGTAAATTACCCGTTAGAATTTTTAAGAAAATGGGGAGGGTAGGGGATATCGTTGATTAATGAAAGTGTCGGGAATTCAGTAGACAGATTTAACATTAGAAGACAGTTATATGTTTTATGGCCGCCTGGCAAGCCTTTATTCTTTGGGTTTATTAAACATTGCACATGTTCTTAAATATAATTTATAATATATATATATATATATATATATATATATATATATATATATATATATATAAATCTGAATCTGACAAGATGATAAAACAAAAAACAAATATGGAACCTGTCTCAATCTAAACTGATTTAATTTTATTAAATTTTCTTGAGAGACCGAAAGAAAAATGAAGAAAAAAAAAAGTAGCATTCATGAAAAGAAGCCTTAACAAAGACAAAATAAACTTCTTCACAAACTGAGAGAAATTGTTTTTTTATCTCTCTCTCTCTCTCTCTCTCTCTCTCTCTCTCTCTCTCTCTCTCTTTCTATATATATATATATGGTCATCTGCAGACAGATCTGTTTCTGTGTGTCCGTTACATATAGACTCCGAAACGGCTGAACCGATTTTCTTGAAAATTTACACAGTTGTACTATTAACGTCTGCGAGTGTTCTTAGCTACGTGTTGTGTCGAGGTACCTAAGATAAATATCGAAAATCGATAATCGAAAAAATCGGGTTATAGAAGAGTGGTCCGATTTTAATAAAATTTGATACACTCATAGACAAAGACATAAGAAACGATATTCAGAAGTTTCAAGGTTGCAGTTCTTACAATAGTGCGAAAATCGATAATATATATATATATATATATATATATATATATATATATATATATATATAAGGTGTGTGTGTCTGTGTGTGCATGTCTGTATTTTTATTTTAGTTTTTGCTTCGGGATTGGCTCTAAGTAGGTATAATTGTAGTTCTTAGTATCAACCATGATACCATTTACTCAGAGGACTTATTTAGTCACCAAAATTCAGTTTACGACGGAGAAAACGTATTTGATATCGATACCAGGAAATCAAAATTTGACTTACATCCATTGATTTTTCTTTCAGATTTCGGTTTCGCTTTAACTGGAAACAACTATTGCTTTTGAGTCTTTCGTGCCAACGTTCAAAGACTCTAAGCTCCAGGGCCATGGATTAGTGTTAAAGCTTTCATTACACCCGAGCAACGCCGGGCTATACTGCTAGTATATATATATATATATATATATATATATATATATATATATATATATTATTATTATTATTATTATTATTATTATTGTCATTTTTTCATCATATTTCGATTTCTGCTTTGGTCTCACTACCAACCAAGTCTGCGGGGAGACCTAAGGCAGGTAGTGGCGTGTTGTTATGGCTCCATTTCATGTTTTTCTATCTTCCCTATCATCCTCAGCATTACATAGATAAAGTTTTCCTTAGTGTGTGGGCTGTACTTAATAAGACAATTTTTTGTATATCTCTTAAGCTGGGGTTTCCAGGGATTCTTTCAATGTGTTGTTTTGTTCCATTTTTTATCATTCCAAGTGCACCTACTATCACTGGCACAACTCTTGTTTTCAATTTCCGCATTTTTTCTATTTCAAGTTCCAGATTATTATTATTATTATTATTATTGATAGCAGTTGACTAGCTAATCGATTGGAACGAATTTCAGCACATTTAATTTACGAAAAAAATAAATAGTGAGGAACAAAACAAATAATCCATAGAAAAAATGAGGAAAGATATCTTCTTTAACTATGTTATTACATTCGAGGTTATTATATATATATATATATAGTACTGTGTAAAAGTATTAGGACAAGAACTATTTAACTTTTATGAGGCATATTGACAGAAAATAAACAATCTAATTAAAGTAATCTGATTTGATTTACTCAACAAATGCATTAACCAGATAAAATACTTATTACAAAATAAATTCAATATTTAGTATAATAGCCTTTTGCTTTGAAATAATAATATTGCGACAATTTACCAATCGCACCGAGTATATATATATATATATATATATATATATATATATATATATATATATGTCTATATATAAATTTCATTAAAGTAGTTTATTTCATTTACTCAACAAATTATTTAACAAGAAAAATACTTGTTACAAAATAAATTTAATATTTAGTATAATAGCGTTTTGCTTTAATCACAACCTTCATTCTGTCAGGCATTGACATCACAAGCTTCTTCAACAGATCTAATGTTATCTCCTGCCAAGCAGCTTGTGTTTGTTCCCAACGTGTGTCTTGCGAAGTAACATTAGATTTATCAATATTTTATCCAAAATATCCCATAGATGTTCAATAGGATTGAGCTCAAGGCTTTGTGAATTCTTGCTTCCTCTTCTTTTTTAATTAAATAATTCATACAAAGGTTTGAAGTATTTTTAGGGTCATTGACTTGTTGATAAATAAATCCGTGTTCTATTAAACGTATCCCCGATGGAACACCATGGCGGATAGGAATCTGGTGATACATTTTTTATCCATCTTTCCATCAATTTTCTTCAGGTGTCCAGTCCAACTCCCTGGCCCCTAAATTCCCCCCGAAACAAGAATTTTTCCATCTCCATGCTTCATTGATGGCACAATGCATTTTGCAAGGTGCCTTTCATTTGATCTCCGCCTAACATACTGTCTCCTTTTAGAGCCAAAAGGTTCAAACTTTGACTCATCTGTCCAGAGTATTTTCGTCCACTGATCTACCGTCCAATCCTTGTGTTGTCTTGCAAATTCTAAGCGCTTTCTTACGTTTACTTCACGCAACAGTGTGCAATAGTGTGCAAAAGTGTTCGGTCAGGGGTGATTTTAAACTTTATTTTGATGCTCATAAAAGATAAAATATTTCTTGTCCCAATACTTTTCACAGTACTATATATATATATATATATATATATATATATATATATATATATATATATATATCAGATTAAATAAATTGCAAAGATATATATATATATATATCAGATTAAATAAATTGCAAACATTGTGTCTGCTTATTTTTAATAAAATCCGTTCATATTCACGGATACCATTTCATGTATTATGATTAATGGTGTCAGAAAGGAGCTGTAACGTTGACAGTTGTTTTTATCATTCATTTTACAATGTTCCCAAGTACTTTCAATCTATTTCCCAGATCATTTTCAAGGGTATGATTTTTTTTAATCGTATTACCCCGAGCAAGGCGGTAATGCCACTAATGTGCAGGGGGCTACATAAGAATAAAAATAAAGTAGAAGAGAGTGAAGAGGAAGACGAACCAGTTAGAAAGGAGCAAGAGAAGGATGGGAATACAGATGTGTTGACAGTTGCAAAGGTGGAGAGAAAGGAAAGGATATACGGGGTGGTGAAAGAACTAGAGTCAAGTGGTTAATAGATGGGGATTGACTTTGCATTTAAATTCCTAGATGTTGTAGCCGTCAGGAAAGTAAGAAAATGGAAGCGAGTTCTACAGGTGGGAAGTGCGAGAGAAGAAGCTGCAGGAGTAGAATTGTCGTCTGCATTTGGTTAATCTGTGAATGGGTGGGACCCAGTTTCCAGTCTGGTTGCACGAGTAAACACCTGTTGCAGAGACACCAGTGACTTAAGTTCGTTGGAGCAGAAGCCATGAAAGTATTTATAAAACAGACAAAGGGAGGCCACATCTCGTCGGTGGGGAAGTGGCTGTAGTCGAGTCGCCAAGTCGGTACCTATCACATTACTGATTCTCCTTTGGAGCCTGTCGAGAACACTGAGATGAGCAGCAGGGATGCCTGACCATATATGGCAGCATTATTCCATGCACGGATGAATGGTTGATTTGTATATAGGCAAGATGCGGGATAATCTTCTGTCCAGTCAGTCATGTCTCTTTCGAGACATAATCGCCTAAGCATGTTTCACGTATGGCACTTACCTGACTGAAATCATAATCATTCATTTTTCAAGGTACCCAAGTACTTTCAACCTCTTTCCGAGATCATCTTCAGGGGTATGTGTTATCGTAACAAATGTGTTGCTAAAGATTACTGTAAATGATGACCATGCATTAAGTATTCTTGGCGGCCGCAATCTAAAAAATATGGAGATGACACAGTGTTGATAGCAGACACAGAATGGAAACTACATGCAAAATATTAAGAAATGGAAAATCTCGTTGGAAACAAAGAAATGTGTGCTGAACATGATATCTGTCCTCGTGCCTGGATGCTAATGCGGAACAATCTCCTGTTCTGCTGTCAAGTTTTTGTGATCTCTTCCCTATGCTAGTCTCTTTATCTTATTGGCTGACTGAAGAAAATCCTTGAAGCTTCAGAAATGTAGTTCTGCAGAAGGATTCTGAGGATAACATGAACCGAATATGGGATCTTACGAGATTTTAGAAAAAACTTTAAAATAACAAAAAAGGGAACTTACATTCAACATCATTCATAACGAGGAAAGAGGGTTTTGAGAACTTGATACTCACATGAGAGATTTCCAGACAAGGTGATAGAGAAACATTGCAGGCCACGTACATAATGAGCTTGAGGTGACGGTCGAACAGGATCTGGTAAATATAACAAAAATCCAAAAACTTTAGGTAAATTTTTGTTTTGTTCCCCTTCAAATCTTTCCAAAATATCCTTATTTCCGTGCAAATGTAAATACTGAACTCAAATCGATAATTGTCTATTAACGAAACCTACCTTTTTTTTTAATTTACAACCACAAACTTCTTTTCTTTAAACATCGAACTTCTTTTCGTTGTTTATCTCACCCCGTAACCACGTTTCAAAAAATGTTATTCACTGCAGAATGACTTCACGCGTAGTTTGGAGATTTTTCGACCAGTTTACTTTCTTTTTGGAATTACTACGCGAAAATTGAGTTCCTAACCCAAACAAATCGCGGAGTATTTGCTCAAAGTAAGTAAACAGGCCGAAATAAGTATCCTACGCTACAATCATTCAGCGGCGAATCAGATATGAGAACAGTGGTAAGGGGTGAGATATAGTCCGATTTTTTTTCTGGTCGATAACAGGAGAAAAGGTAGGTTTCTTCAATAAATAATTATCGCTTTTTCAGCATATACATTTGGACTTAATTAAGGAAGTTTAGGAAAGATTTGACGGGGTATAAAGGCCTTCGGGGAACAAATCAAGAATGTACCAAACTTTATTATGAGATCCGAAGTACAGGAAGATATGGAGGATTTTGATCGCCAACGTCCTGAAGGAAGATAAAACATAAAAGAAAGGAGACATTTATAAATGAGTTATTCAGTTCTGCTTATATTTACATAAAAATAAACCTAAGTCAAGCAGTTCATTGAAAATTTTGCCTGCAAGCACTTTTCCTCCTACTGAGCTAATTTACCCGTGTCTACATGATACTTTCTTATTTTATATGGAAAGTATCAATTCTATCAGGGAAAGTGTCTGCAACTTATAATATTTTTAGGTTCATTTTATCAAAGACTTTTTCAGGCATCCCCACCCTGCAACTTGTACAGTTTCAAATATTTTACCCCAGGCTCAATACTTTCCACGTATCTCACACGAGGTTCTATGAAAATTTTCCCGGACCAGGACTGAAATAAAATAGACCATGTCTCGAAGTAAATAATATATTTTATATATTATTTAAAATTGGTGATCATATTTTTCGATATTATTTCCCTGAGTAATCTCAAATAGCGTTCATTGCAAAACATTTACGTTGCAAGGTATCATTATCCAAGTTAAGTAATTTTAGAGAGTTGCTGGATTGTTCGGTGGCATTATAATTTTTTTCTCCGTATTTTCACATATAGATGCTTATGACCTCGAGCTTACTTTGACTGGTCTTGAAATGTGCTGATTGTAGGATACAAATCATATTTAATCCACAAACCAATTAAAAAAAAAAGAAAATAAATTGCGCACCGGCAAAAACGACTTCAACATTTGGTAAAAACCCAAAGTAAAATTGCTCACACGCAAAAGAGGATCCAAAGAGCTAAAAGTTTTTCTTTTTCACAAGTCAGTGTGAAAAGCAAAATCCTAGATCCTGATTGGTTGACAAATCGAAAAATTCAAAATACTTCAGCAAATCGGTTTTTTTCACAGCTAAAAAAAAAACTGGTCCTAAGAGACTGCCCACGTGACCAAAATTTAATATTTAAGGAGTTTCCCTAACCAGTAACAGTCAGTCAATCAGAGCGCCAGTGAGAGCAGCAGTTGGTCGATCCGTCAATCAAGCAAACCGTCGGTCTGTCAGTCAGCCAGTCAGAAGAGACAGATAGCCACGCCAATCAAGCCCGAAAGCTGCAATGTCAGATACGCACAGTCCGATAGGTGCCGACATCAAAGAGACCAGTGCCGACAAACAAATCCGTCACCCATGCTCCTCGACTAGAAAGGAGAAGTAACACAGATTTCCTAAGTAAAGTAGACTAGTTCATCGTTATACACACACATACAACCAATTACAACTATCTCCATTTGACTCTCTCTCTCTCTCTCTCTCTCTCTCTCTCTCTTTCTCTCCCTCTCCCTTCGGAAATTCTCATTCACACTCCTTTTCAGCACAATTTAAAACACTTTTCTTTTCCACCTACTTAGCGGCTGATACATAAGAAGGGAAAAAACTTTGTGCTACTACATTGTTTAGTTACAGACCCAAAGCAGACATTTTATATTCAACCAACGTTCACTCAAATCCAAAAGATACTTGTTTAATAAACAGAAGATACAAGAATTGTACAAATTGTTTATACTGAATATATGTCAAAAACGATATTTTCATATTTTTTATATAACATTTCTTATTGAACTATCCTGCACATATATAAATCTACCATCCGCCCGTGCATTGAATACTGCTGCCATATCTGGTCGGGTGTCTCTGCTATTCTCCTCGGGCTTCTCGATAAGGTTCAGAGGCGGGTCTGTAATGTGATAGATACCGACTTGGCAGACCGCCTACAGTCTCTCTTCCACCGGCGCGACGTAACCCTATATGTGGAATATAGAGACGTAACGCTATATGTGGAATATAGGGACTTAATATTACCATTCCGATTGAAGTAAATCATACCAATATGTCAGATATATTACAAATGCTATATTTTGATTGATTGCTGATGACAAGGGAACGAAGAATTTCTAATTCGTGTCCCGGCTGCAGTCACTCTCTCACCGGCGTGACGTGGCTTCCCTGTGTCTCTTCTATAAATACTTTCACGGCTTCTGCTCCGATGAACTTAGATCACTGGTGCCCCCTAAATACGAATTTGCACGAGATACTAGATTAGCAACTAGATCCCACCCTTTTACAGTGAAACCGATAAAATGCAACCGCAACTTCTACTCCAACAGTTTCTTTCCTCTCACTTCCCGACTGTGGAATTCCCTTCCACACGATTGCTTCCCCGATGGATACAATCTCCAGGAGTTTAAATATAAGGTCAATAGACACCTCCTAACACACTAACCTGCTCCCATTCCTCCTGACATTCCCTATGTCTAACATTCACTCCTCCTGACATTCCCTATGTCTAACCACTCCTTCTCTTTACCTTCCCCTATGTAGCCCCATGCGCAATAGTGGCAGTGGAATGCCTTGCTTGGGGTGAGATGATTAAAAAAAACAATTACATTGTCTTTTCTTGAAATTTGTGTTTTTGTTTATTTATTTATTTATTTTTGAACAGATATCCCTCATTAAAATCTCTTTTTTTAATACAGGGTGTACTGGAACCACACAAGATCAATCAAAAAACGGTGTTCAAAGTAGAGAATCTTCCTCCAGAATCTGACGAAGCATTACAAGAGCAATATTTGGCCATTTTCACACAAAATTGAATGCATAACTCTTGAGCAATTATCGCAACCCTCGTAAAGATTGAGTATTACCATACAACACCGGTGGCAATGTATGCAAATTGTGCCAGGGGGGGAAAGTTAGCTATTATCTTGTTCACAAAACGAAAAGAAAATTACTAAATGAAAAGTCAAAAATTAGTCCCGGATGTAATCTTTCTTATAAATAAATGATATACTAAGTTCCTACAAACATAGATTAAAGTGTTGTAAAATCCTTGAGTAACTTCTCCCTAATTTTGATAATGTTTGGTTGTTTGAAAATGTTAGTCCCGCTTTCGTAAAAAGTCCCTGTTCGTGTTTTTGAAAAACGGAAAAGTCAGTTTTAGTAAATTGGCTGAATATACCAAATTGTCGAAAAACCAAGGCAGCGGCAAAAACTCATTTCCAAATTACATTATTTTTGTACCGTAGATCCATCCCATTATCTTTAAAACAAGATTTAATGTTAAATTTCCATGTCATGTTTTTCTAAAAAAACAGATGAATTGCAATCGACGCTGGTGTCGATCTGAGACGTTGACTTTAACTTTCTTTCTCTTTTGCTGTTCGTTCTTCTTTTTCTTTTTCTTTTTCTTTTTCTTTTTCTTTTTTCTGTTTATGATTTTTCTATATTTTTATTTTTATTTCTTTCTTTTCTTTTTTTTTTTTTTTGTAATGAGCGAGGAAATCTTTTCGTAGATTACCGTTACAAATGTTTATTCTATATTAGCCATGAAATTATAAAATATCTAAATTGTTTTATATATATATATATATATATATATATATATATATATATATATATATAATAACAAGACCGACTCTGTAAGTATCTAAATCCTAAAATTATACGAAAATAAACTTTGAGGACAACAAATAACAGACAGAATCTAACTCCGTTACTGTCCGTCGCTATAAGGCGTTGGACAAGAGGGGAAAAAAAAAGAAAACTGCAGAATACAGACAATACATACAATACCCCGCAGAAAAGAAAAAAAAACCCAAACGGAACCAACCACAAAGAAAGAAAAAGTGCTCGATACAGAACTAACCAAAGCGGAATAACAAAGAGGAAGCAATGTAGAGCAAAGACACGTAAAAAAATCACAAGATCGCCAAAACCTACCGCGGTTTCACACAACGGCACGTCAGGGCCTGACGAGCCGTTGTGTGAAACCGCGGTAGGTTTTGGCGATCTTGTGATTTTTTTACGTATATATATATATATATATATATATATATATATATATATATATTATATATATATTTAAATGTCTTCTATATATATATATATATATATATATATATAATATTATATATATATATATATTATATATATATCTAAATGTCTTCTATATATATATATATATAGATAGATAGATATATATATATAATACATTATATATATATATATATTATATATATATCTAAATGTCTTCTATATATATATATATAGATATATATATAATACATTATATATATATATATATATATAGATAGATATATATATATATCTAAATGTTTTATATATATATATATATATAGATATATAATACATTATATGTATATACCTAAATGTTTTATATATATATGTCAGCTAAATTTCTCAATTCTTGCTTCATATTCATCTTTTTATCTTAAATGTTTTTGGTGAATTGTAGAATATCTAAAATGTTTTACATACATATATATATATATATATATATAAATGATTCATATATATATATATATATATATATATATATATATATATATTAATTATAGTTATAATGCCAAAATCGACAAAACTAATTCTGTCAAGACTAGCAATAATTAATCTACAAATGATATCGTCTTGAAACCCACAGGGAACGAACCCGGAGGGAAAAAAGGGGAAGAAAAAAAGAAACAAACGAATTACCTGAACAAAAAGTCAAGCATTCGTGAGAAAGAAAAAAGCCCCAACACGAAAACCTTAACAATAAAGTGCTCAATACGAAAGCAGAGTACAAGAAGTACCAACGCGAAAGTCAAGCAAACTATATATATATATATATATATATATATATATATATATATATATATATATATATATATATATCAGCTAAATTTCTCAATTCTTGCTTCATATTCATCTTTTTATCTTAAATGTTTTGGGTGAAAAACAAAGAGAAACGAATTGGCCTTTCCGTTTCTATTCTTTTGGAGGAAACTATATATATATATATATATATACATGTAGATAGATATTTTAACATCATTAGGTCAAAGGGCAAAGCAAAACTTCAGCTAATTAATTTCATAGTTGATAGCCAGGAGGTGGTGACGCTCACTAATATCAGTGCAATCGAAAGTCTCTCTCCTAGACTTGTAATAACATGTAATGATAGGAAATTATCATCCATTTCGGACAATGTCAGTTGGCACTACTGCGTACGACCACGTTCATAGCCACTTAGAAAGAGAGCGAGGGGAGGCTCGTCGCCCAGAGTGTCGAGGTAGGGATTTTAATACGGTCGCATTCAAACCAGCCTGTCCTCTGACAACCTCACTAAAATGCAATCCCGTTAAAATGATCGACAGACAGTTCAAGATCGGCAAAAGAATACAGGAATTAGTTAAAAATAGAAACGCAGATCGAGGCAAGTTAATTACTATTAAATTGTTCACCAAAAATATAATAGAATTCTCAGTAATCTCTCCCTTATACAAGCAATTACATACACGTGCACACACACACACACACACACACACACACGTGTGTGGAAGTGTGTGTGTGTGTCTGTGTATATGTGTGTGTGTGTCTGTTGACGATATACACTACCGGCTATAATTAAGCCTCACCAGTTTTTTAAAAATAAATGATGTATTTCATGGTACTTTTATTATTTATTGCCAAGTGGATAATTCTAAATGAAAATAGAATGGTTCTTTTATTATTATTACTTTGCCATAATTATTAAGCCAACTCAGTTTTTTTTAAAAGAAATGATTTATTTCATACTATTTTTAGTATTTGTTGCCAAGTAGATAATTCTAAATGAAAATAGAATGGTTCTTTTGTTATTACTATGCAAAAATTTTACATGGCAAATAGCGACAATTTACCCATCGCAGCCTGGAGATTTGCTATATATATATGTATTTAGTATTTATTGCCAAGTGGATAATTCTAAATGAAAATAGAATGATTCTTTTGTTATTACTATGCAAACATTTTACAAGGCAAATAGTGAAAATTTACCATTCGCACCCTGTAGATTTGCTACATATATATATATATATATATATATACTACCGGCCATAATTATTAGGCCACCTCAGTTTTTTAAAAGAAATTATGTATTTCATACTATTTTTAGTATTTATTGCCAAGTGGATAATTCTAAATGAAAATAAAGTGGTTCTTTTGTTAATACTGCACAATAATATGAGCATCAAATGAACTGTTCTGGTGTCCAGTTTTTGTGCTCTCTTCCCCATGCTAGTCTCTTCTTCTTATTGACTGGCCGAAGCAAAGGCTTCCTGGATGCCTTGTAACGTTTTTCAAAGTAGTAATAATAAAAGAACCATTCTATTTTCATTTAGAAATGCAATGTGCTGTTTAGGATTGGGTTACCGGTTCTTTCTAACATAGAAATCCGTCTGAGTTGCTTTTGCGTCTTAGTGGTATGATCGTCTTTCTTGTGTTAAATTGATAAAAAATCTAAAGTCTGTTTCTATCGTTCTATCTACTTTTTTCTACAACTATCTATTTAATTATTTTTTTTCAATTTGTATATATGCCTGTTAATATAATCGTATTAATGGTCAAGTAGACGAATGGTGATAATTTTAGCTTTCCGGTCATTTTCGAATTTTGTCAAGGTCGATTTGACAAGTAGTTGATGATATCAGTTTGTGTGTAACAATCCCGTTGAGAGACACCATTAGGTAGTCGCCCCATAAACAAACCCACGGTTTGGCACAAGCCTTGTGCATGAAAATTGGAAAAGAAAATTGTGTGGAAGCGATTGATAGTTTTTATAACCGTGAGTCACAATGTTATATGATCCGACGGTTTGAGTGGACTGGCTTTCTTCAAATTGTTGCTCAACCCAGATTAAATGATCTCTTTCAGAACCGCTAATCAAGATGAACATAGCAGAGATGCTATATAAACCACAGATCTGCTCTGTCGGAGTTAAACAAACACTGTGTACTTGTTATATAACATGGGTAACAACATCGATCGTCTTGTCGGATAACGATAAACAAAAACACGAGTATATATAAAAATATAAACTTAAATTTTTATTCTTCGTCAGCGGTGGTTGTGTAGAGTGGTAGTCAGAGCGAATCACGCACATACAAAGGAGTTGACGGAAGTTGTTGACTTGCGGGTGTTGTCTTCCCTTCTCCGTGTTCTCTCGATATTTTACCAGTGTTCTCTTGGTCACAAAATAACCTTAAACTGAATTTTTCACGTAGTTTTGCCTTCTCGAGTTTTTACTTAATTTTATCATCTGTGGCTAGGCACATCTGTCAAATACCTTCGCCGACTGTTGCCTTTAATGCTGCCTGCCTTTCATGAATCACATAAACGCGAATATATATAAAAATACAAACACACATTTTTATTCTTCGTCAGCGACGGTTCTGTGGAGTAGTAGTCAGAGGGAATCACGCACATACGAGGGAGTTGTCGGGAGTAGTTGACTTGTGGGTGTTGTTTTCTCTTCTTTAATCTCCTCTACGTTCTTCTGATCTCCTCCCGGTGTTTTCTTCTTGGACAGAAAATAATCCTAAGCTGAACTTTCTACGTTGTTTTGCTTTTTCGAGTGTTCACTTAATTGTCATCTATGGCTAGGATTATCTATCAATCATTTTCGCTGACTATTGCTTTCGAAGCCGGGTTGCCTTGAGTGTAATCACATTTTTTAGAATAGATTTTTCACTTTTGATGTAGACCACACTTTTGTCGATGTCAATCATATTTCTTTCGGGTCATATAAATATATTACATACTCATTACTAATTGGCATATGCAGATGGATAATTTTGTAGTTTTGGGATGAGACTGGACTTGAACCAAAAATAAATATCAACACTCTGTACAAAATGTTCAAAGAACTAGCAGTCACATTAAATGTTCCCGAAACAGAAACTATGATCTGAAATTGTAAAGAAATCAATGATGGTACCTACTTCGAATTTATCAACTGTGGCTATTTGGAGAATATGAAAGATGAGGGCAAGTTAAATATCAATATTTTGGGAGTAGTTGAAGCTAGGTTGCCAAAGAACTTGGATTTTGTCAATGACATGCACAGCATTGTATATATAGGAGAAGAGAAACTTGAGAAAAGACCAGGATTCATAATAGAGCATGACATGAAGAAAAGTGTTATGATATATTATCAGTTATCTGAAAGGATTCTTTTAGCAAATCTCAAAGAAACGTGTATGGGTAGGTATTTGAAGGCTATCACAATGCGTTTAGTATAATAAAAGAAGGTAAAGAAGGGGTTGGGTATTACCTATTTATTATTCATTAATATTTCGAGATCAGTACGTATTTGAAGACTATCACAATGCGTTTAGTATAATAAAGGAAGGTAAAGAAGGTGTTGGGTATTACCTATTTATTATTCATTAATATTTCAAGATCAGTACGTATTTGAAGACTATCACAATGCGTTTAGTATAATAAAGGAAGGTAAAGAAGGTGTTGGGTATTACCTATTTATTATTCATTAATATTTCAAGATCAGTAGGTATTTGAAGACTATCACAATGCGTTTAGTATAATAAAAGAAGGTAAAGAAGGGGTTGGGTATTACCTATTTATTATTCATTAATATTTCGAGATCAGTACGTATTTGAAGACTATCACAATGCGTTTAGTATAATAAAGGAAGGTAAAGAAGGTGTTGGGTATTACCTATTTATTATTCATTAATATTTCAAGATCAGTACGTATTTGAAGACTATCACAATGCGTTTAGTATAATAAAGGAAGGTAAAGAAGGTGTTGGGTATTACCTATTTATTATTCATTAATATTTCAAGATCAGTAGGTATTTGAAGACTATCACAATGCGTTTAGCATAATAAAGGAAGGTAAAGAAGGTGTTGGGTATTGCCTATTTATTATTCATTAATATTTCAAGATCAGTAGGTATTTGAAGACTATCACAATGCGTTTAGTATAATAAAGGAAGGTAAAGAAGGTGTTGGGCATTACCTATTTATTATTCATTAATATTTCAAGATCAGTAGGTATTTGAAGACTATCACAATGCGTTTAGTATAATAAAAGAAGGTAAAGAAAGGGTTGGGTATTACCTATTTATTATTCATTAATATTTCGAGATCAGTAGGTATTTGAAGGCTATCACAATGCGTTTAGTATAATAAAGGAAGGTAAAGAAGGTGTTGGGTATTACCTATTTATTATTCATTAATATTTCAAGATCAGTACGTATTTGAAGACTATCACAATGCGTTTAGTATAATAAAGGAAGGTAAAGAAGGTGTTGGGTATTACCTATTTATTATTCATTAATATTTCAAGATCAGTAGGTATTTGAAGACTATCACAATGCGTTTAGCATAATAAAGGAAGGTAAAGAAGGTGTTGGGTATTGCCTATTTATTATTCATTAATATTTCAAGATCAGTAGGTATTTGAAGACTATCACAATGCGTTTAGTATAATAAAGGAAGGTAAAGAAGGTGTTGGGCATTACCTATTTATTATTCATTAATATTTCAAGATCAGTAGGTATTTGAAGACTATCACAATGCGTTTAGTATAATAAAGGAAGGTAAAGAAGGTGTTGGGTATTGCCTATTTATTATTCATTAATATTTCAAGATCAGTAGGTATTTGAAGGCTATCACAATGCGTTTAGTATAATAAAGGAAGGTAAAGAAGGTGTTGGGTATTACCTATTTATTATTCATTAATATTTCAAGATCAGTACGTATTTGAAGACTATCACAATGCGTTTAGCATAATAAAGGAAGGTAAAGAAGGTGTTGGGTATTGCCTATTTATTATTCATTAATATTTCAAGATCAGTAGGTATTTGAAGACTATCACAATGCGTTTAGTATAATAAAGGAAGGTAAAGAAGGTGTTGGGCATTACCTATTTATTATTCATTAATATTTCAAGATCACTAGGTATTTGAAGACTATCACAATGCGTTTAGTATAATAAAGGAAGGTAAAGAAGGTGTTGGGCATTACCTATTTATTATTCATTAATATTTCAAGATCAGTAGGTATTTGAAGACTATCACAATGCGTTTAGTATAATAAAGGAAGGTAAAGAAGGTGTTGGGTATTGCCTATTTATTATTCATTAATATTTCAAGATCAGTAGGTATTTGAAGGCTATCACAATGCGTTTAGTATAATAAAGGAAGGTAAAGAAGGTGTTGGGCATTACCTATTTATTATTCATTAATATTTCAAGATCAGAATCTCAGAACACCTTCTTTACCGTCCTTTATTTTACTAAACGCATTGTGATAGACTTCAAATACCTACCCATACACCTTATATATACAATACTTCGAGCAAATTACAAATATCTCAAAAGACAATCTTTTTAACATAAGTACTGCGGGATGTGCGTTGTGGTACAGTGGATATCGGCCCGGAACCAGAAACCGGGGAACCGGGTTCGAATTCCAGTTGAATCCATTGTATTCACTTACGCGCAAATACCCTTGGCAAAGGTATTAATCCGTCTCTTCCTTCCAGTTATGGGTTAAATAGCAGGACAGATTGGGTTCTATAGCCTTGGTCGGCAACCATTCTACCGGAGAAAGCAATGGCAACCTACTGCGGGATAATCTTCTGTCCAGTCTGTCATGTCTCTTTCGAGACTTGATCGCCCAAGCGTGTATCACGTATGGCACTTAACTGACTGACTGCAAATAGCATGGCTTTTGAATTTCTTATAGCAAATGTATTTTGTTAGAGAAAGGAAAGTGAAGATAGTGTATACTTAACAAGGCGTCAGTTCGCCAATCGTTTCGCTACTGCAAAGTGCTACAAGACGCGTGTGGTTGAACCGAACAACACTAATACATTAGGTATAAATTTAGAGAATGCATTATATAGATATTTATATTGAATAACAGAAAGTGTCGTTGGACCTGGTTAAGAGTTCAACAAGAAAATTGTACAAGAACAAATAAAATAGGAAATAACGATTATATATTAACACAGCAACATACAATACGTGGAACTCTGTTAGTAGAACGAATATATACGGGTTAGGAAGTAATACTATAATTGGGACTCGTAATGGTCGTACGGTAGCAGTCTTGGCTATCTTTGTCTATCGCTCTCCGCTGATCTGCTTATGCTGATCTCCTGCGGATCTCTCTGAGCTCTCTCCGCTCTCCTCTTGTGAGGGGAAGTATATGTAGTTGTAGGAAGAGTTCAATCCGTTGTAATGGGTGATGCCACCGTGACAGGAATAAATTCAGAAAGAATGGAAGAAAAAAAAGCGCTAACCTTGTAAACTCATATGTGGAATATAGGGACGTAACCCTTTATCTGAAATATAGGGACGTAAACTTTTATGTGGAAAATAGGGACGTAACCCAATATGTGGAATATAGAGACGTAAGCCTATACGTGGAATATAGGGAAGTAACCGTTTATGTGGAATACAGGGACGTAACCCTATATGCGGAATATAGGGACGCAACCCTTTATGTGGAATATAGGGACATAACCTTTTATGTGGAACATAGAGACCTAACCCTTTATGCGGAAAATAGGGACGTAGCACTTTATGTGGAACATAGGGGCGTAACCCTATATGTGGAATACAGAGACGTAACCCTTTATGCAGAAAATAGGGACGTAACCCTTTATGTGGAACATAGGGGCGTAACCCTATATGTGGAATATAGGGACGTAACCCTTTATGTGGAATACAGGGACGTAACCATATATGTGGAATATAGGGACGCAACCCTTTCTGTGGCATATAGAGACGTAAGCCTATATATGGAATATAGGGACGTAACTATTTATGTGGAATATAGGGACGTAACCCTATATGTGGAATATAGGGACGTAACCCTTTGTGTGGAATATAGGGACGTAACCCTTTATGTGGAATATAGGGACGTAACCTTATATGTGGAATATAGGGACGTAACGCTATATGTGGAATACAGGGACGTAATATTACCATTCCAATTGAAGTAAATCATACCAATATATCAGATACATTACAAATACTATATTTTGATTGATTCCTGATGACGAGGGAAAGAAGAATTTCTAATTCCTGTACCGGCTGCAGTCACTCTCTCACCGGCGTGATGTGGCTTCCCTGTGCCTCTTCTATAAATACTTTCACGGCTTCTGCTCCAATGAAATTAGATCACTGGTGCCCCCTAGGTACGAATTTACACAAGCTACTAGATTAGCAACTAGGTCCCACCCTTTTACAGGGAAACAGATAAAATGTAACCGCAATTTCTACTCTAACAGCTTCTTTTCACGCACTTCCCGCCTGTGGAATTCCCTTCCATATACTTGCTTCTCCGACAGCTACAATCTCCAGGAGTTTAAATGTAAGGTCAATAGACACCGCTTATAACAACAACTCGAATCCATTCTCTTAAACTCTCTTCCCATCTACCCCACCCACATCCTCGGTATCCTCATCCGTCTATCACCCTCCTCCTGACATTTCCTATAACTAATCCCTCTTTCTCATCACTTTCCCCTATGTAATCCCATGTGCAACAGTGGCAGTAGAATTCTTTGCTTGAGCCGAGATAATAAAAAAAATGAAATTCTATACTGTTATAATGTGGATATAAAATGGAGGATCAATTCTACATTACACCCAATATATAAACTGATCCCTGACTTTCTGACTACAGTCATTCTTCTCTTAGCCGCTTCCTGACACTCCTTATAATCTCTCACTCTTTCTCATCACTTTCCTCTATGTAACCCCCTGCGCAACAGTAGCAGTTGAATGCTTTGCTTGGAGCGATATGATTATAAAAAAAAATTCTATACTGTTATAATGTGGGTATAAAGTGGGGGATCAATTCTACGTTACAATCAATATATAAACTGATCCCTCTCTTTATGACCACACTCATCCTTCTCTTAGCCGCTTCCTGACACTCTCTATAATCTCTCACTCTTTCTCATCACTTTCCTCTATGTAACCCCCTGCGCAACAGTGGCAGTAGAATGACTTGCTTGGTGTGAAATGATTAAAAGAAATGTAAACGAAGAATAAAAGAATGGAAACCGAAGAAGCTTAACGCAACAACCAAATTGCAAAACAACAGATTCCTGAAGGATTCGAACCCAAAAGTAATTATATGAACAGTGCGTAAAGGAGGGACAAAGTAGGAAACGAAAACAGGAAATGCGATACATCAAGCAAAAACTTTACTCACGTCAGCAAATGACATAATGACAGAAAAAAACGGACGTAGAAAGAAAAATGAATGAATGACAAACACGAAACAAAGCCGACAGAAAATAATTATATTAAATAATTATGTTTCCAATTATTAGATTCAGTCAATCAGTTAAGTGCCATACGTGATACACGCTTTGGGTGATCATGTCTCGAAAGAGACAGGACTGACTGGGCAGAAGATTATCCCGCAGTAGGTTGCCATTGCTTTCTTCTGTAGACTGGTTGCCGACCAAGGCTATAGAACCCAATCTGTCCTGTTATTTAACCCATAACTGGAAGGAATAAACGGATTAATAACCTTTCCCAAGGGTATTTGCGTGTAAGTGAATGCAATGAATTCGGCTGGAATTTGAACTCGGCTCCCCGATTTCTCGTTCCGAGTCGATATCCAATGCACCACAACGCACATCCCTAAGAGAAGTACACGCTTCAATACAAGAAGGCGCCTGGAATTCGTTGAATTCGAAAATCTATTCTGTACGTGTATGTAATTGTTGGAATGCCGGCTAAGAGAAGTCAGTCAGTTAAGTGCCATACGTGATACACGCTTGGGCGATCATGTCTCAAAAGAGACAGGACTGACTGGGCAGAAGATTATCCCGCAGTAGGTTGCCATTGCTTTGCTGCGGTAGACTGGTTGCCGACCAAGGCTATAGAACCCAATCTGTCCTGTTATTTGACTCATAGCTAGAGGGGGAAGAGATGTATTATATCATTACGTTATAATTAGTGGGGGATCAGTTTATTACTTTATAACAATATAAAACCGATCCCCCACTTTATGCCCAGTATAATTTTTAATTATTATATTCAGTCAATCAGCTAAGTGCCATACGTGATACATGCTTTGGGCGATCATGTCTCGAAAGAGACAGGACTGACTGGGCAGAAGATTATTCCGCAGTAGATTCCGCTGATTAAGCTTTAAACTTACTCATCTAAACTTATTTATAACTGGAACTGTGTGTGTGTATGTGTGTGTCTGTGTCTGTGTGTGTCCGTTTCCTATAGACTTCGAAACGGTTGAACCTATTTTCTTGAAAATTTACACAGTTGTATTATAAGCGTCTGCTAGTTTTCTTAGCAAGTTTTTGTGTCGAGGTACCCCCGATAAATATCGAAAATCGATAATCGAAAAAATCGGGTTATAGAAAGAATACTGCTTTGATGCATTCATAAACAAAGACGTAAGAAACGATATGAATATGAAGTTTCAAATTTTCAGTTCTTACAATAGCAAAAAATCGATTATATATATAGATGATCATCCACGTATACTGTCTTAATATGTATAGGAAAGAATATTAATAAAAAGTTTTGAATTTAAAAATGTACTTTTTTTTAACAGTATTTGTTTATTTTTATTAAATTTAATATTTCAGACTGCCCTCGGTCCTTCATCAGAAACAACTGATTTTTAAATTTGAATTAGAAAACTTCTAAATTTGAATTAAAAACTTCTTCACTTTCTGCAACAACTTCCACAATACAATCAAATTTACCATGGAGTACTCATACACATCCGTCCCTTTCTTAGACGTCATGGTAAAATTAAATAAACATACACTTTCCACCAGTCTATACAACAAACCCACAAACCAACATAAATTCCTACACTTTAACAGTTGCCATCCCCTCAAATTAAAAAAATCTATCGTATACAGCTCATTTATTAGAATAAAACGCATTTGCTCAGACCATCCAGATTTTCTAAACAACATTAACAACCCAATAAAACAGTTTCTAAAATGTAAATATCCAATAAAAATAATAAAGGAAGCACTACATAAAACCATCCACATAGATCGTAGCACACTTCTCACATACAAAAAACGAAAAGATAACAACCGAATTCCCATGGTTTTTAACCATAATCAATATTCCTACACACTTATCAAAAATTTAAAAAATGATTACAGGAACCTCCAATCAAACAAAAACATCAAAGACATTTTCGATAAACCACCCATAAATGCAAAGAAACAAACACCCAACCTATCAACTATCCTCACTTCTAACAAATATTTAAATAATACAAACCTATCAGGGAATTTAAAATGTGGGAAGCCTCGCTGTTTAATTTGTAAACATTTAATAACAGACAAAACATTCTCTGTACCCAACACCAAAATAAAATTACACCCACCAAACCTTACTTGTGACAGCAAAAACATCATCTACTTTCTCTTCTGCTCAATTTGCCCCAACAGTGGATATATCGGCGAATCCGGTAATAGCTTTAGATTTCGCTTCAATAATCACAAACTAAATATACGACAAAAAAATGTATACTCCCCAATTGCAGCCCATTTTAATCAACCTGATCATACTTTAGAAAATTGCAAATGTTTACTAATAGACTCCAATTTTAGTTCTACATACACACGCAGAAAGAAAGAAACATACTGGATTTTAAAATTAAATACACACAAGCTAGGGTTAAATAGGGACTTAGGTGTGTTGAATCTTTACAAATATTTCAATAGCTAAAAAATTTTTTTCAGATATTCCAAGAAATTTTTATCTAAAACAAACAGACTTTCTCTACGGACATGCCGCATGTTGTGAACAAACACACCACGTGATGTAAACAAAAAAATATTCGAACGCTATCGTGAAATACGTTTCTAATTCAAATTTAAAAATCAGTTGTTTCTGATGAAGGACCGAGGGCGGTCTGAAATATAAAATATAATAAAAATAAACAAATACTGTTCAAAAAAAGTACATTTTTAAATTCAAAACTTTTTATTAATATTCTTTCCTATACATATTAAGACAGTATACGTGGATGATCATCACTATGTTATATATATATATATATATATATATATAAGGCAAGATGTTTGTGTGTGTGTCTGTTTATCTGCCTGTATGTCTGTATTTTTTTCAGCCCTTTAATTTTAGTTTTTGTTTCGGGTTTGGCTCCAAGTAGGTGTAATTGTAGTTCTTAGTCTCAGCCATGATACCATTTACTCAGAGGACATATTTAGCCTTCAAAATTCAGTTTACGACGAAAAACTTATTTGACATCAATACCAGGAAATCAAAATTTGACTTACATCCATTCATTTTTCTTTCAGTCTACGGTTTCGCTTTAACTGCAAACAACTATTGCTTTTTAATCTTTCGTGCCAACGTCCAAGGAGTCTGAGCTCCAGGGCCTTGGATTAGTTTTAAAGGTTTCATTACGCCCGAGCAACGCCGGGCTATACTGCTAGTATAAAATACAAAAAAAAAAGACATTTCATTCGGCCCTTCTTTATTTAAGTAAAACATCTAGTAAAAATGCTATGTTAACGTTGTTATAGTTTTATTGAGTTTGAGTTTTGCTTAACAGCATATCAACCTCTAGAGTTTAAAGATATTTTGTTTAATGTTCGGTTATATTAAGAAGTAGGTGAATAGCAGGAGGACTCGACCAGATATGGCAGCAGTATTCAATGCACGGGCGAATGGTAGACTTATATATGTGCAGGATTGTTTCAGGCGGAAAAACTTCCTGGCCCTACACAGAGAACCGACTTTCTTAACAGCGGATTTAGCTATGGATTCTTTTAACCAGAACCACAATATCTGTTTTTTTTTTTATTATTGTTGTTGTTTTAAGTTTATTTATACATGAATTTTGATAGGAAGTTCGTTTCACTGTTTTTGAAATGGTGGGATTCTTTTTTTCGATCACATTCATGTTATTTTTTTTTCTTTCCGGAAAGTGTTTCTTTTTTTTCTATTTTGCACCCAAAGTACCAGAATAACTGAATATTAATTACTTTCGCTTCAATCTGTTCCTCTTGCCAACATCTTTTGGATTTGTTTATAAATAAAAATGTACGATGAATGCATAATGAAATCTAGCATCCCCAAAAAGTTGTCAAAGTTTTTTTTTTCAACGCGCTAAAACTCGCAGGATATATTGTTTATAGAAAAACATGTTCATTGCAAAAATCGCGTTTTTCTATGTAGATTTATGCGTGTGTGTGGTTGGAAAACATCATTATATTAGATATATATTAAGAGATTGAGAAAGAAAGAAAAAAAACAAAGAAAGAAAGAAAGGAAAAAAAAAGAAATGATAATCCTATAAACTCCTCTGTGAAATACAAGCCCAAAACTCACCCTGATAGGTGAATCAAACAACACGAATATATAAGATTTATATTAAAAGACAAAGAAAGAAGGAAAAAAAAGAAAGAATGACTCTGAAAACTTCTTTATGGAATAAAGGGATAATATTTATCATGCTCTGCTTTTAAGTTACTACAGATTTCGTACGAAGTACATTTTTTCAGCTAGCGTGGATTTTTTTTTTTATCATCTCACCTCAAGTAAGGTATTCCACTGCCACTATTGCGCATGGGGCTACATAGGGGAAGGTAAAGAGAAAGAGTGGAAGAGTGGTTAGACATAGGGAATGTCAGGAGAAAGGTGACAGATGAGTAAGGATGAGGGTTGGGCAGATAGAAAGAGTGTTTGATAGAATGGGAGCAGGTTAGTGTGTTAGGAGGTGTCTATTGACCTTACATTTAAACTCCTGGAGATTGTATCCGTCGGGAAAGCAATCGTGTGGAAGGGAATTCCACAGTCGGGAAGTGCGAGGAAAGAAACTGTTGGAGTAGAAGTTGCGGTTGCATAAATGGTTCTGAATTAATTTTTTTTTTCTCCTAGACCGGTTGTAAGAGAATCCCTTATGTTCTGTGTTTACCCAACCGATGAGAGGAGAGATGCGTATTTAAAGTGTATTTGTGTAAAGACGTATTGAACGGCATCATTTTCATTTTCCGATCTGATAACCACTAAGCTACGAACGCATCCGTAGATAGTGAAATAAGAATAAATGTCGATTAAAATATAATGAACAAACTGAGACATTTAGTGGTAAAGCAGGGTTGACTGCTTGGTTTTTGCTAGAATTTAATTTGGGGTATAAATTATCAATTCCAGAAAAAGGACCATTCCGAGATGAGGGCAGCAATTTTGGGGGCAGTGTGTTTGAAGAATGTTGAGAGAGAAGTTTCCGTCATATAAAATCAAAAGCTGTGCATTTCCGTCGCAAAAGATCGTTCTATAGAATGGTAAATGAAATAAATGCTCATTTTCTTAAATGCTTATGCATATCTCCTTTATCCGTTTTACTAATTCTTTCGACTTTCCGGTTTGATGTTTCTGACCCAATGTCGTGTTCTGTTGCCTTAGCTTCTTAATAGACTAAACGTGCGCACTCACAGCATCACATGTTTGTCCTCTTTCCAGGGTATTTGTCACATCATTAAGGGTGCTGGGTTCCTTTGGTCTTTTCCCGGTGTGATGTTTCTGACCCAATGTCGAATTCTGTTGCCTTGACTTCTGACTAGACTAAACGTGCGCACACACAGTATCACATGTCTGTCCTCTTTCCAGGGTATTTGTCACATCATTAAGGGTGCTGGGTTCCTTTGGTCTTTTCCCGGTGTGATGTTTCTGACCCAATGTCGAATTCTGTTGCCTTGACTTCTGACTAGACTAAACGTGCGCACACACAGTATCACATGTCTGTCCTCTTTCCAGGGTATTTGTCACATCATTAAGGGTGCTGGGTTCCTTTGGTCTTTTCCCGGTGTGATGTTTCTGACCCAATGTCGAATTCTGTTGCCTTGACTTCTGACTAGACTAAACGTGCGCACACACAGTATCACATGTCTGTCCTCTTTCCAGGGTATTTGTCACATCATTAAGGGTGCTGGGTTCCTTTGGTCTTTTCCCGGTGTGATGTTTCTGACCCAATGTCGAATTCTGTTGCCTTGACTTCTGAGTAGACTAAACGTGCGCACACACAGTATCACATGTCTGTCCTCTTTCCAGGGTATTTGTCACATCATTAAGGGTGCTGGGTTCCTTAGGTCTCTTCCCGGTATGATGTTTCTGACCCAATGTCGAGTTCTGTTGCCTTGACTTCTGAGTAGACTAAACATGCGCACTCACAGTATCACTTCTCTGTCCTCTTTCCAGGGTATTTTTCGCATCATTAAGGGTACTTGAGGTAGATGTTTTTTCGGTTTTGGCGTCATCCTTCTGATAGTCATGGATTTGAACCTTTGTGTAACTTCGAAGGAGGCTATCCAATCAGGAGGTGTATAATATCGAGGTTATCGTACTGCAACTTTGTGAATAGTTTCAGGACCATGCACTCATCTGTATAATTTCCGTTGGTCAATTGTTCCTTTAGCTTGTCTGTATTTACAATACTTACACTGTTCCGAAGTTATTTAACCAACGCCTATATCCATGGATAGGTATTGGTTACTTTCAGTAACTTGACCCAAAGTGTTGTAAGATCAAATCTGGCTACAGTAGTGGTGAACAAATAATTTAGAGAGTCGAGTTAAAGGAATATTACTACAGGGCGTCAGGAAGTAGCATCACACATGGAACGGTTCAAAATTCACACCACTTGAAGAAGGCCAGAATGCACAAGAGCCGAAACGTCGTAAACATAGTAACAAAGATGAGGATAACAGTTTGAACAGTTTAAATAATGTAAATACTGCTTCATCTCATAAATATAGACAAACGCGATTATAGGAATGTTTTGTGTTTTTTTTTTTTTTTTCGAAACACGGTTAGCATCAAATTGTAGCTTTGTTTATAGTTTAGTTGATGGTGTTAAATGTTGACTTTTAATTTTTTATTAATAATGATTCCATCATTTTTTTACTTTTTACATTTAGATGGGGCTATTATATTCGTATTCTCTAACAATATTGGAGTAGATCGATCTATCTATCGCCCGGTTCACACTCCACCCACGTCTATTGAACAGGTTAAGAGGCTCATCCCCTGTTCTCTGTTTAGGGTATGGCTTCCGGCTTTCTCTTTTCCAATCTTCTCACTGTTTTTTTTTCAATTGGAGTAGATATATCTATCTATCGCCCGGTCCACACTTCACCCATGTCTATTGAACAGGTTAAGAGGCTCATCCCTTGTTCCCTGTTTAGGATGTGGTTTCCGGTTTTCTCTTTTCCAGTCTTCTCACTTTGTTTTTTTTTTTTCAATTGGAGTAGATATATCTATCTATCGCCCGGTTCACACTCCACCCACGTCTATTGAACAGGTTAAGAGGCTCATCCCTTGTTCCCTGCTTAGGATGTGGTTTCTGGCTTTATCTTTTCCAATCGTTTCACTATTACGTATCCCCCTGCACATCAGTGGCGTTACCGCCTTGCTAGGGATGATACGATTAAAATAAAAAAAAATATGTTGTGGATGGAGTCTGGTAAGTTGTAATTGAACTATGGTTTGATATTTAAAACTGCTAACCTCATCGTCAACAACAATAAATTGCAAGATCCAAATTACAAAAAATAAAATTGTCTATTAATTCACAAGTCCGTTACGAACTGTGTTCCTGATCAAACCAAATTCATGAATAATAATATTGAACATACCACAAAGCAGCGATTGAATATCTATACTAGGGTTGAAGATAATCCCGAATTAATATTAGACCACTGGAATTTTGTCTGAACTAGTAGCGTTCTTTTAGTCTCGAGACTTCGTGCTGTAATCAACATATTAGTGAGATGGTACTCAATGGAACGTGGAACGTGGAATATTGGGGAGGGATGGGTTTTTCATCTAAATTTGAGTTTGAGGCAAACATTGAGGTGAAGAGCTTCACCTTGTCTGTCGGAGAAGATATGATCCCGGGGACATTTATAATTGTGGGCACAACGGCTTTTCTCCTGTTTATAATTTGGTGGGCGATCTTCCAGGATTCTCTAAATTCAGTTTGTTCTTTTTCAATTTTGGCCTGAACAGTTTGTGCATAGCTACACTTTGTGTTTTCCAGAACATTCTTGCAACGATTGCGAGCAGTTTCGGAATGCTGTAAGAGTCAAATAACACCGCTCTTTGCAATAGATATTGAAGTGATAATTTAGGTGAGGAATAGCTACTGGATATTTAGTGGGAAAGCTGGGTTGACTGCTTGATTTTTGCTAGAATTTATTTTGGGATATAAACTATCAATTCCAGAAAAGGACCATTCCGAGATGAGGGCAGCAATTTTGGTAGCAGTGTGTTTGAAGAATGTTGAGAGAGAAGTTTCCGTCATATAAAATCGAAAGCTGTGCAATTCCGTAGCAAAAGATCGTTCTATAAAATAATAAGCCAGGGAATATCTTTGGTTATATATATATATATATATATATATATATATATATATATGCAATTTGTTATATATATATATATTATATTACTTATATATGCGCGGTACTTATTTGAAAGCGCTCAATATCAGTGATAGAGGTGACATATTCATTTAGATAAGTGTGAGCTTGTGACCCTGGGTTTCACACTCTTGCGATCGTCAGTAAAACATGTCTAAGGATCGCAAGTGCGTGAAACCCAGGGTCACAAACTCACCCCTATCTAAATGAATATATATATATATATATTTGTCATTCCCATATAAGCTTGTTTCGCAGTATCACAGCTCATCAGTGTCGTTAGACACATCCATTTAGCTTCAGGCCGGGATCGAAACTCCACCGATTTGGTGTCAGTCGGAGTCGCTCCATTCTGAGCCATAGGCGCATGGAATCTGAGAAGGGAAATTTTAACGTGTTGTATTAAAGCAATGTATACACACGTCAGTCACCGAAAGAACTCAATTCATTTCTGAAGAGTCACGCATATATCGCAGAAGTGGAAACTGTTTTTAAAATTTTCCTCTCTAGAGAGTTCAGTCGTAATGAGTGCATGATGTATTAGTCATCCACATGCAAGCCTGTTTCGCTGTATCACAGCTCAACAGTGTGGCTAGACACATCCACTTGCTTCTGGCCTGGATCGAAATTCGACTGATTTGGTGTCAGTCGGAGTCGTTACCCCTACTACCATAAGCCATAGGCGCATGGAATCAGAGAAGGGAAATTTTAACGTGTTGTATATAAGCAGAGTTTACACACGTCAGTCACCGAAAGAACTCAATTCATTTCTCAAGAGTGATGCTTATATCACAGAAGTTGAAACTGTTTTTAAATTTTTCTTCTCTAGAGAGCTCAATCGTAATGAGAACATATACATATAATCCTAGATTTATTACCAAATAAAACGACCGTGAGAGGGTATTATATATAAGACATTACAAAGCTTTGCCAATTTTCCAATTCGCAGCCTACAAATTGTGAACTCCCAGTTAAGCAGTAATGACAAAGCATATCTCCTGACCATCTACCTAAACGAACAATAACACTTCCAGCTAGACAATGGGGGTTATTCAATCTACTCACTAGGGACTCCCAAACCAGAACAGCTACACTCTCAGATTATATAATCAGAACGAAGCTCCAGAAATCACGAAAGAGTTTGAGTTTGAGTTTGGTTTAACGGCATATCAACACCTCTGTGGGTTATTTCATGCCAAAAAGGTGGGGTTTTAAGGTATTTTTTTAATGTTCAATTATAGGGAGAAGATTGATTTAGTAAGATTTAATTTTTTTTTTTTGTATTCTTTTTTTATTTTAGAAAACTGAAAATCTGTTCTACTTTTATATTCAAAAATGTTTTACTGAGAATAATTTTTTCCTTCAATAATGTGTTGTTGTAATTATTTTTTCTTCAAAATTATATTGTTGGCTATATTTTTCTTTCCCCTGTTTAGGATGTGGTTTCCAGTTTTCTCTTTTCTAATCTTCTCACTTTGTTTTTTCTTTCTTTTCAATTGGAGTATATAGATCTATCTATCGCCCGGTTCACATTCCACCCACGTCTATTGAACAGGTTAAGAGGCTCATCCCTTGTTCCCTGTTTAGGATGTGGTTTCCGGCTTTATCTTTTCCAATCTTCTCACTATGTTTTATTTTTCAATTGGAGTAGATAGATCTATCTATCGCCCGGTTCACATTCCACCCACGTCTATTGAACAGGTTAAGAGGACAGCTACACTCTCAGATTATATAATCAGAACGAGGCTCCAGAAATCACGAATCATCCAGAAATCATCTCTTGTTCCCTGTTTAGGATGTGGTTTCCGGCTTTCTCTTTTCCAATCTTTTCACTATTACATAGCCCCCTGCACATCGGTGGCGTTACCGCCTTGCTCAGGGTGATACGATTTAAAAAAAAATATATTCTTCTATAAAAGTTTATTTTCATACTTTCATGGTGTTTTCACTCCAGTTTGAGGGTTGATTATTTGCCCATAGTTGGGGCCCTAACAGGTGCTACCGCTGCGGGTCATGATTGACTTGGGAACAACTGAAATTAAGAGGTGGTTCCATGCTCCTCACAACCTTCAAATCAGAGGCCTTCTTGCCGGATGCCGTTTATCGTCATGACCAGGACCAAATGACGAAAGATGTTAGGCACGAATGATTCAAACCAGCCCGACACGCTAGCTTGTTATATTCACAATATTTTGACTGTCGTACACACCGGTTATCCTCAGTTGCTTTAGTTTAGATAATATATGTTTTATTGATTTTAAGCTGTGTGTGTGTGTGTGTGTGTGTGTGTGTGTGTGTGTGTGTGTGTGTGTGTCCGTCCGTTACCTATAGAATCCGAAATAGCTGAACCGATTTTCTTGAAAATTTACACATTTCTCAGTCAGTGGTGTCAGTCGGTGTCACTACTCCTACTACCCTAAGCCATAGTCGCATAGAATCAGAGAATGGAAATTTTAACGTGTTGTATATAAGCAGTGTTTACACACGTCATTCACCGAAAGAACTCGATTTATTTCTCAAGAGTGACGCTTATATCGCAGAAGTGGAAACTGTTTTTAAATTTTTCTTCTCTAAAGAGCTCAATCGTAATGAGAACATATACATATAATCCTAGATTTATTACCAAATAAAACGAACGTGAGAGGGTATTATATATAAGACATTACAAAGCTTTGCCAATTTTCCAATTCGCAGCCTACAAATTGTGGACTCCAAGTTGAGCAGTAATGACAAAGAATATTTCCTGAAGCATCTGCGAGTGTTCTTAGCTAGTTTTTGTGTCGAGTTACCCCCGATAAATATCGAAAATCGATAATCGAAAAATCGGGTTATAGAAGGAGTGGTCCGATTTTAATCAAATTTGATACACTCATTGACAAAGACATAAGAAACGATATTCAGAAGTTTCCAGGTTGTAGTTCTTACAATAGTGCAGAAAATCGATAATAAACACATTTCAAATCCTGCAAATCGCTTCCATTGGCCAGAAAATCAATTTAACATCTACTTGCGAAATACGGTTTCGACTTTTTTTTAAGCACGTGGTCAGTCTTTTTCTCTAACGAATCTGCGACACGACCTTACGTCAGGATCGACTTGAAGTTTCCTCCGTTAAATTTTAGTGTGTCGTTCCTCTCGCTGCTCCCATCTGACTCTCTGACTGACACTGACAGAAGTGTTTATAGCTATTTAGTTTTTCGCACTGGATCGCCAACTTTTCTCAAAACCTGCAAATCGCTTCCATTGGCCAGAAAATAAATTTAACATCTACTCGCGAAATCCGGTTTCGACTTTTTCTTTAAGCACATGGTCAGTCTTTTTTTTCTCTTTGGCAAAACCAGGATTTCACACACCATTGTGAATTTTTGTAAAAGTGAAGAAGAAGGTTGATTTTAATTCTTAATTTCATATTCTCTACAATTTCATTGAAGCTACTCTTGTTCTAACGACGTTTTCTTTCTCATCTATCATATTTCTACCCTTTTCACCGTTTTCATTCTTCCATATATTCCTTTACGATTTTCATTCAATGACTAAATCCAACTTCCTTTCTTCTTCTTCTTCTTCTTCTTCTTCTTCTTCTTCTTCTTCTTCTTCTACGTGCCCTGTCCTTTTAGTTTTCCAGGTGGAGGTCTTGTATCATCTGCGTATCTTTTTTTTTTTTTTTTTTTTTTTTTTTAATCATTTCACCCCGAGCAAGGCAGAAACGCCACTGATGTGCAGGGGGTTACATAAATGTAAAAAAATTAATTAGAAAAGAGTGAGGAGTACAAACTAGTTAGAAAGGAACAATAGAAAGCTGAGAAAGCAGGTGCGATGACAGATACATAGGTGGAGAGAAAGGGAAGGTTATACAGGGGAGGGGAGAGAGCTAGAGGCCAGTGGTTGTTCAAATTGTGGCCTCTGTTTACAAATCCTGACATAGCATCTACGATCCTCAAAATATTCTCGCTGTACAAGTTGAATAGATCCGGTGAAAAGATACATTCTTGTCTTACGCCTCTTTCTATTTTGTAAATGAACAGACAGGCAACCTTACGGTGATGGGTAAGTGACTGAAGTCGATCCGCTAGAACAGAACCAATAGTATAGTTGAATCCCCTTGTAAATAGTCATTTGATTACAATTTCATTAAATTTTCAGTACCTGATTTTCTTCCCTAAATAATATGTTTTTTCAGTTTCTATTAATGTTAACTCAAAGCAAAAAGTTTAAAATGCCTGCATGTAAAATATTTCAAATAAAGATTTATATTTAATATTTTTTTGATATTTTCAAAATCGGGTATTTGATATTTTCAAAATCGGGTATGATATACCCATGTTTAGTAATGGTGTAACTTTAATTGATAGTTAGTGTTCCAGGGTTAATATATATTTATTATCTATCTCTTTTATCTTAATGTTTCACTTGTCAATCTTTCTGTTCATGGAATTCAATATCTATCTATCTATCTATCTATCTATCTATCTATCTATCTGTGCAAGCCAGTTATTTCAAATAAATATTTCAAATAAAGATTTATATTAATTATTTTTTTTATATTTTCAAAATCGGGTATGATATACTCACTGTTAGTAGCAATGTAACTTTAATTGATGGTTAGTGTTCTAGGGTTAACAAAAAATATTTTTTAAAAAATGAACAGAGATGGAACCTTACGGCGATGGGGAAGTGACTGAAGTCGATCCGCTAGATCAGAACCGATAATATTGTTGATTCTCCTTGTAAATAGCAGGGGCACCAGACCATATGAGGCAGCAATATTTTAAGTATAGACGAATGGTAGACTTATAGATACGTAACATAGATTCGGGAGAGAGAAATTGTCTTGCACGATACAGTAAAACGACTTGCTTAGCAGCTGACTTAGCAATGGATTCAATATAGTCTTTCCACTTCTTGTCGCCTGAGAACGTTAGTCTGAGAAGGCGCAACAAATCACTTTCCTGGAGGTTAGCATCAGCCATCCTGAAAGAAGGCAATGAGGAGTCCCTTAGATGATTAACAGAGAGAAGTTTAGTTACTTCTTCTTCTTCTTCTTCTTCTTCTTCTTCTTCTTCTTCTTCTTCTTCTATGTGCCCTGTCCTTTCAACATGTAGGCGATCCAGGCCTTCTACGTCTTCCTATCCATGGTGGCTCTGAGAACGTTTTCTCCTGTTACACCGTGCAACCCCCGTTCTGTCATCCACCTGATTAGGTCCTTCAGATATGTCACCCGCTGCTTTCCCCTGTCTCTTTTTCCCTCTATCTGGCCTGTTAGTATCAGATTCTCCAAGCCCTCCTTCCTCATTGCATGTCCCAAGAACTTTAGTTGTCTTTTCCTGATGCTCAGTATTAATTTCCTTTTCGTTTCCATCATTTCCAAAACCTCGTCATTGCTCGCATGTTCGGTCCATGATATTCGCAGCATCTTTCTGTAGAACCACATTTCCGCTCTTTCAATTTTTCCATCATCTTCGATGATATTGTCCAACAGTCACTGCCGTATTAAAGAACTGACATCACATAGTAATCTAGTACTTTTTTTGTTTCTAGTGATATTTTCCTGTGTCTTTATACTTTACTCAACTCCCAATTCGGCTTCCGATCTCTGTAGAAGGCCTTGTAGTTTCCTTTCCGTGTCTGCAATCACTACTGTATCATCTGCGTATCTTATGTTGTTCAAATTGTGGCCTCCCTTTACAAATCCTGGCATTGCATCTAGGATCCTCAAAATATTCTCGCTGTACAAGTTGAACAGATCCGGTGAAAAGACACATCCTTGTCTTACGCCCCTTTCTATTTTGTAAATCTGCTGAACTCGTTACCTGTCCGTATGCAGGCAGTTTGCTGCCAGTAGAGATTCTTAATTACTCTGATGTCTTTCCCAAATATGGCAAGGCTCCTGAGCATCTCCATCAATTATTTGTGGCGTATTTTGTAGAATGCTTTCGCAAAGCCAATACAACATAGGTACAAGTCCTTTTTTCATTTGTATTGCCCTTTCGGAGAGCATTCTAATCATAAATCTGGCGTTCCTTGTTCCAGTGCTTTGACAAACCGCACTGTTCCTGACCTATCTCTGGTCTGATTCTGCTTCTCGCTCTGTTCAACAGGATTCGGACGATCAGTTCTGTCATGTGACTGATTAAGCTGATGGTTCGGTGTAGTTCGCACTCGTTTGCGACTGGTTTCTTAGGCAGTGCTATGAAAATCGATTCTCATAGATCGTCTGCTATTATTCCACTATTATAAGTTTAATTTATTATTCCTGTAATTTTCTCTCTGCCGAATTCTTCTAGGGTTATCAGTAGCTTTATTACAATGCCGTCTGGACCAGCTACTTTTTTTTCTGTTCAGTTTGGCCATTGCAGCTTCCACTTAGGACTTAAATATTTCCGGTCCGTCCTCATTCTTGTATATTCTCGGTTGCTCTATCCTGTCATGGAAATGATCTTTTGTATATTCTTCCCATCGCTGGGGTATTTCCACTTTCTCCAATATGATCATTCGATCCTTGGACTTTATGCATTCTGTTGAGGAGCAGGTTTTTTGTCCTGTCAGTATCAATTTTCTTTTATCTTCTGTTTCCTTTATATTTTCCCAAAACTTTCTCATCGTCTCTTTCTCTGTTCTTTCTTCTTTTTTTTAAATGTACCCGCTGTTGATTCTTTGTGCTTTTGTGTTGCTATTTTTTTAAATTTAATTGTTTTTTTTTTTTGGTTTTTTTTTTTTTTTGGTCTACCCTTTTACAAATAATAGCGGGGGCAACTTATTTACAGTCTGCATGCTATGCTTATCTCCGGGTTATTTTCTCGAGAGATTTGCGACAATGTATTAAACATTTGCCCCTTACAAAAACACGCTGTGTTTGATAACTATTTCATTTCAGAAAACATTACCATTTATTTTCATTTTTTTTTAATATTAATTTCCTTCTGTTTTGCCAAAGATATTTCACGGCGCCAAAGAGCATTCTTAACAGTCTCGATATTTAAAAAAAATATATAATCCATTTCTAAACGCACACGCACGCACAGGTGAGTTTTCACGCATTTGCATTTCAGTCAGTCAAATGGTATACGTAATACACGCTTCGGGGATCGTTTCTCGAAAGAAACATGACTTTTTATTTTTTTATAATCGTGTCTCACCAAGCAAGGCATTTTACTGCCACTGTTGTGCAGAGGGTTATCTAGGTGGAATGTTTTGATGAGTGAGAGGTTGCAGGAGGTATAAGGAAGAGAGTAGGAGAGGGAAGAGATTACTGATGAGAGTGGGGTGGACGAGGAGGAATGTTATGATGAGTGAGAGGTTGCAGGGGGTGTCAGGAAGAGAGTAGGAGAGGGAAGAGATTACTGATGAGAGTGGGGTGGACGAGGAGGAATGTTATGAGGAGTGAGAGGTTGCAGGGGGTGTCAGGAAGAGAGTAGGAGAGGGAAGAGATTACTAATGAGAGTGGGGTGGACGAGGAGGAATGTTATGATGTGTGAGAGGTTGCAGGGGGTGTCAGGAAGAGAGTAGGAGAGGGAAGAGATTACTAATGAGAGTGGGGTGGACGAGGAGGAATGTTATGATGAGTGAGAGGTTGCAGGGGGTGTCAGGAAGAGAGTAGGAGAGGGAAGAGATTACTGATGAGAGTGGGGTGGACGAGGAGGAATGTTATGATGAGTGAGAGGTTGCAGGGGGTGTCAGGAAGAGAGTAGGAGATTACTGATGAGAGTGGGGTGAACGAGGAGTGAGAGGTTGCAATATTGTTATAATTATTATTGCTATTATATATGTAGCCATGTGCGACACTAAAAATGGACCTGTCTAATTTTCTCTGTATAACTCCACTCTGTTAATAATAATTTAAATGTTCTATGTTCACTGTATATTAAATGTTCATCCTTTGATAATGGCTTATGTAAGCCGAAAGCTCAGACCTGATAAAAAAATCAACAGTTATTGCGATTTCTTGTCGTCTTTCCATGACAACACTATCAAGCTAATCAGATCATACGAACGGATCATACACAAAATAAATAGACAGAACTTGTCTATATAATTCAATGAAACCTGTATTAATGAAAAAATGCTACCAAAATACACACAATATATATATATATATATATATATAATTATTGTTATTATATATATATATATATATATATATATATATATATATATGTATATATATATAATCCAAAATAACTGTAGTTCTTGATCGCAATCAGAAGGCTGGCTTATTTGATTACCTTTC
This sequence comes from Ascarosepion bandense, assembly GCA_037127315.1. Classification (NCBI taxonomy): domain Eukaryota; kingdom Metazoa; phylum Mollusca; class Cephalopoda; order Sepiida; family Sepiidae; genus Ascarosepion; species Ascarosepion bandense. The sequence continues at coordinate 496,163 of JBBBDQ010000489.1, forward strand.
CAACGTTGGAGGCACAGGGCAACAAACTGGTTGGCAGAGCGTAAAATTAACCGCATTAATTCAACTGGCATAATCAGATTTCGAGCCACACAGATTCGATAAGCGGGTAGGGGCACAAGTTAGAGTGGCAATTAAATGCGGTTTCGATGCTTAGATTTGAAAACCTTATTCGATCGCTTGCCAAAGGATGCCACGCGCGTAATATATATATCTATGATGGGGTATCGACTGAATAAAACCTGTTATTCTTTAACAGATCAAATATATATATACATATATCAAACTTGATAGGTAACATACGATCTGGATTAAAAATGTAGTAAGAGGAATTGGATACTGGCAAGACCTCTACTACCATCACTAATTTTTTTCTTTTTTTAATCTCACCCCAAGCAAGCCATTCTACTGCCACTGTTGCGGAGGAGGCTATATAGGGGAAAGTGATGAGAAAGATTGACAGATTATAGAGAGTGTCAGAAGGTGGCTAAGAGAAGGATGACTGTGGTCATAAAGTGAGGGATTAGTTTATACATTGATTGCAATGTAAAAGTGATCCCCCACTTTATATCCACATAATAGCCGTATAGAATTTTTTTTTATAATCATATCACCTCAAACAAGGCATTCAACTGCCACTGTTGCGCAGGGGGTTACATAGGGGAAAGTGATGAAGAAGAGTCACAGGTTATAGGGAGTGTCAGAAAGTAGCTAAGAGGAGGATGACTGTGGTTATAAAGTGAGGGATCAATTTATATATTGATTGTAATGTAGAATTAATCCCCCACTTTATAATAGTATAGAATTTTTTTATAATCATATCGCCCCAAGGAAGGCATTCAAATGCCAATGTTGCGCTGGAGGTTACATAGGGGAAAGTGATGAGAAAGAGGGGTTAGTTATAGGAAATGTCAGGAGGAGGCTAGACGGATGAGAATACCGGTGTAATGGGGGTGGAGTGGATTGAGAAAGGAGCTTGAGAGAATGGATGCAAGTTAGTGAGAAAGAAGATGTCTGTTGACCTCACATTTAAATTCCTGGAGATTGTAGCTGTCGGAGAAGCAAGTATATGGAAGGGAATTCCACAGGCGGGAAGTGCGAGAAAAAAAAAAGCTGTTAGAGTAGAAATGCCAACTATACCACTGGCCCTGGTATCACATCAGTTTAATAACCAAAACTGCCTGGGTTTCGATTCCTAGTAGTGGAGGCGTATTGCTGAATAGTCCCAAATTTAGGACGAAACGGCCGACCATTGCTTTCTGCATTCTGTTGAGGTCGAATATAAAGCTCTATGAATTACTTAATATATATATATATATATATATATATATATATATATATATATATATTATAATTTTAATTCAGATATTTCAATTCAAGGGAAAAAAGCAGGAAGGTAAATTCCAAAAAACCCGATCCTAATTAATATTAAAAATTTTATTTTAATATTAAAAAATGATACAGGAAGAGAGCTCCATGAAATAAAATATTACAGAGCAAATATATATTAAAAAAGGATTAATTCACAGATGTTGAATGGCCATTTCGATATGAAGATCCCCACGGGGGACAACACATCACCTCAGCAACAAAAAAATCCTTTCAGAGTTTCTGTGTATCGAGGCAGCAAGTAATTTTCAAAACATATGCTGTTAAATATAAGAGACAATGAATGTCTATTATGTTTAATCATGAGCCGTTTTAAACCTCGTATTTTTGCTTTAATTTCAGTTGAGAATAAAGACATTTGGATAATTATTTATTTAGTCATAAAACCGCATCGCAAATTTAAGAACTGCGTTAATCATTTTTGGTAACTATTGCCGTTGCCAAGTAGAGTTTTATATCAACACAAAATAAATCGTCGGTGATGGTGAATGTTATAATTTTTCAGTCTAAACAACCTCTCTGAAGATGGCTCATGTGAGCCGAAAGCTTAGAAAAAAATCAATAAATAATTATCCAAATGTTGGAGAATTTTTGTCTTTATTTTCAACTGAAATTAAAGCCAGAATACGACGTTTAGAACGGCTCATGATTAAACATAATAGACATTCGTTGACTCTTATATTTAACAGCATATGTTTAGAAAAAAAAAAAAAAATATATATATATATAAATTTAGATAAAAAATTAATGGTTAAATAGCCATTTTCAACATGTCATTTTAAGGTATGCATTCTTCGACCCCCTTATGAACAGAGAATGAAGAACAATCCTAAGCCCAGAGGTTAGCTTAGGTAAAGGAAGGGGTTGGGATGTATTGGTTTTCATTTGGGTTGGGCTGGGAGAAGGAGTTGGTAACAATTCCTCCTGGATAGTGGGAGGTATGTGGCTTCACCCTTGGGATAGTAGTGGTAACTAATGGGAAAGTAACTGCTTGGACAACTTTTATAATTTTTTTAATTTAATTTTTATATTAAAATATCCAAATGTTCGACAGATTTTTTCTGTATTTTCAACTGAAATTTATGCCAAAATACGATGTTTAGAACGGCTCATGATTAAACATAATAGACATCCATTGTCTCTTATATTTAACAGTATAGGTTTAGAACGGCTCATGATTAAACATAATAGACATCCATTGTCTCTTATATTTAACAGTATAGGTTTAGAACGGCTCATGATTAAACATAATAGACATCCATTGTCTCTTATATTTAACAGTATAGGTTTAGAACGGCTCATGATTAAACATAATAGACATTCATTGTCTCTTATATTCAACAGTATAGGTTTAGAACGGCTCACGATTAAACATAATAGACATTCATTGTCTCTTATATTCAACAGTATAGGTTTAGAACGGCTCATGATTAAACATAATAGACATCCATTGTCTCTTATATTTAACAGTATATGTTTCGAAAATTATCTGCTGCCTTGATACACTAGATATCTGTCTATTGGGCGTGTATAATGATAACATATACGCTAAAAAGTCTGCCTTCTTCTACCGAACGCCCATAGCCCAGAGGTGGAATCGCCGACTGACGCCAATTCGGTCGGGTTTCAATCCTGGGTTAAAAAGTAATCGGAGTCTAACCTTACTGATGAGTTATAATACAGCGAAACAGATCTGTCTGCGGTTGACTATATATATATATATATATATATATATATATATATATAATTCTTTATTTATCTGTAAATTCATATAAAACTTAGTGAGTAAATAACCATTTTCAACCTGTCATTTTAAGGCATGCATTCTTCGACTCCTTATAAACAGAGAATGAGGACAAATTATAAGCCCAGAGGTTAGGGAAAGAAAGGAGTTGCGGTGTATTGGTTTTCATTGGGTTGGGATGGAGGAAAGAATATATATATATATATGTCACGCTATTCATATTTATCTATCTATATGTCTACTTTTATCTGTTATACTCCTTTTCTATAAATATATTTAAATATAATTGTTCATATCCGAGTATAGAGTACGTCTTCCTTCCAGTTATGGGTTAAATAACAGGACAGATTGGGTTCTGTAGCCTTGGCTGGCAGCCAGTCTACCGCAGAAAGTAATGGCAACCTACTGCGGGATAATCTTCTGCCCAGTCAGTCATGTCTCTTTCGAGATGTTGATCGCCCAAGCATGTATCACGTATGGCACTTAACTGACTGATAGATGGAATAATATTCCTTGTCCAAAGAAACATTATTCTACAAAGTAGAGCTAATAATATTTATTCAGAAATTATAACATGGATATTTTATAATATCACAATTTAAAATAAACCACATCATTTAACAAGACACAAGAAGTGTTGAAACAAAATGGCTACTTTTGTAGTGATATTGTAACATATCCATGTTATAATTTATGAATAAATATGATTGTTCAAACACAGATATATATATATATATGATCGTTCATATCTACAGACATGAGTGCGCAATGCCACGCACAGGTAACAGACACACATACACACCCACACACACATACACATGCATACATACAAACGCATATCACATCAACTGGTAAATTATATAATATTTTATTACCTACGCATCAATTGTAGCAGCCTGCAGATCCGCCCAAAATCAGAATTTCCCCCTCCTAAATCAAATTATTCACACTTATTTACACACAGTATTAGATTTTTTCGTGCAAATTAATATTTTCATGACAGTGTCAACTCGAAAGAAACATTCTTATAAAATCTTCATATACTCTTCAGAAATGAAGAAATGAGTTCTTTCGGTGATTGGCGTGTGTGTATACACTGCTTATATACAGCACGTTAAAAATTTCCTTTCTCTGATTCCATGCGTCTATGGCTTAGGGGGTAGCGACTCCGACTGACACCAAATCGGTCGAGTTCCGATCCAGGCCAGAAGCAAGTGGATGACTAATACATATGTGTGTAATTGGAGTAGATAGACTGAACTATCGCCCGGTTAACACTCCACCCACGTCTATTGAACAGGTGTAGAGAGTCATCCCTTGTTCCCTGTTTAGGATGTGGTTTCCGGCTTTCTCTTTTCCAATCTATTCACTTTTCTTTTTTCTTTTTTTTTTTTTTTCAATTGGAGTAGATAGACTGAACTATCACCCGGTTCACACTCCACCCACGTCTATTGAACAGGTGTAGAGGCACATCTCTTGTTCCCTGTTTAGGATGTGGTTTCCGGCTTTCTCTTTTCCAATCTATTCACTCTTACGTAGCTCCCTGCACACCAGTGGCCTTACCGCCTTGCTTGGGGTGATGTGATTAAAGAAAAAAATATATATATATATATATGTGTGTGTGTGTGTGTGTGTGTGTGTGTGTATCCAAATGGTGGCGGTTGATGGTAAAATTCTAAAGAAGATCCTATCAATATTAATAAATTAAAAATTTTATATTAAAGCTGATTCGGCCAATAGCTATCTTATTTACATTATTTTGACTATTATCTTCATCTTTGTTGCTATTTCTACGACGTTTCGACCGTTGTACGCTCGGCCTTTTTCGGATGCTAGGAATTTCGAATAGAACCCTTTATCACAATCACTGGGCTATATCATCTTTTACGTAGAGCCTCTTTTTGGTAGTCATGAGTTATCTCCCCCTAACTCTGTAATTTACTTGTTCAGGATGTGGTTTCAGGTTTTCTCTTTTCCAATCTTTTCACTTTTCTGTAGCCCGGTATTGAACATTGGGTCAAGTCACAGAAACTAACCGTCTATATCCACTGGGTCATGTGTCCTTAAGGACAAGAACAACTGAATTTTCGGGACTTATAAACCTAATGTTCAGTAAACATTTTTTTTTTTTGCCAGAGTTCATATTGCAATTTTTTGATATTAATGATTTTCTCTAGTATTTTTGATGTTAATAGTTTTCTCTAGTATTATTTACCAGATCTCATATCGCTATTTTTGACACTAATGATTTTCTCTGGCCCTCCGTATTACTGGTTCCCATATTGTGTTCATCTCTATGCTTGGACAGCTTAAGAGATTTTTCTACGCAAAAGAGATTGAGATTATATACCCCAGTATAGTGTATAGTGTGAGAGGATAGTGTTTTTCTTGTATTGATTATTATTATATTAATAAACACTACCGGCCATAATTATTAGGCCACCCGAGTTTTTTAAAACAAATTGTGTATTTCAAACTATTTTTAGTGTCTATTGCCAAGTGGATAATTCTAAATGAAAATAGAATGGTTCTTTTGTTATTATTACTTTGAAAGATTTTGCAAGATAAATAGCGACAATTTGCACATCGCACCCTGTAGATTTTCTATATATATACAACACCGGCCACATTTATTAGGCTACCCCAGTTTAAAACAAATGATGTATTTCATACTATTTCTAGTATTTGTTGCCAAGTGGATAATTCTGAATGAAAATAGAATGGTTCTTTTGTTATTATTACTTTGTGAAATTTTACAAGGCAGCCAGGAAGCCTTTGCTTTGGCCAGCCAATAAGAAGAAGAGACTAGCATGGGGAAGAGAGCACAAAAACTGGACACCAGAACAGTTGATGCACATGTTAACAAAAGAACCATTCTATTTTCATTTAGAATTATCCCCTTGCCAATAAATGCTAAAAATATTATGAAATATCATTTCTTTTAAAAAACTGGAGTGCCGTAATAATTATGGCCGGTAGTATGTATATATATATAAGAAAAATAAAGGCAGACACGTTATTTCATGGTAAATCGGAAGTGTGAGTCTATTTCAGGCGAATCATCATCAGCTTTCGTCTTTATTTTACAAAGGATTCGTGTAAAATACTTTGTATAATAAAGACGGAAGCTGATGATGGTTCATCTGAAATAGGCCTACACTTCTGATTTACCATGAAATAACGTGTCTGCCTAAATTTTTCTTATACTTGTTCTATATGTATTTATATACATATATATTTAGAGCTCTCTTTAGAGAGTTATCCTACCACTGTATGTACAGGATACTCCTTTTGATTCTTCTATACCCACACTGCATGCTGATATATATATATATATATATTGATTGATTGATTGATGGTTTTTGGTCATAGTAGGGTGGGTTAGAACAGTGCACATTGTATTAAAATGTGTTCAATACAATTATATTGCTGACATTTTGAATGTTTTCCATTTGTAAATGAGTTATTACGAATATTTTTAAGCGAGTTATTAAGAATGATTTCCATGTGTAAGGGAGTTATTACGTGAGCTTTTCAAATGAGTTATTATGCGTAATAACTCGTTTACAAATATAATATATATATATATATATATATATATATATATATATATATATATATATATAAATGAGATTTATTCTCGTTGAAATGGCCATACGGCAAGTTTAATATATATATATATATATATATATATTTTTTTTTTGAGGTATATATATATATATATATATATATATATATATATATATATATATATATTAAACCTCCAAAAATTAAATTTGCTGTATGGCCATTTCAACGAGAATAAATCTCATTTATATATATATATATATATATATATATATATATATTATATTTGTAAACGAGTTATAACGCATAATAACTCGTTTGAAAAGGTTACAAATGGAAAATATATATATATATATATTAAACCTCCAAAAATTTAATTTGCCGTATGGCCATTTCAACGAGAATAAATCTCATTTTTACGACGGCAAAACTCATTCATTATGCAAATATATTACAACATTCATTTACCGGAATTATACTCAAAAAGAAATTCATACCCGGAAATTTACATAAAGCATAAAAAAAAATAATTTCGGAAATAATAATATCCCGAAAGAATAATTCAGAATATAAATAATGTTCAGGTAAAATAAATAAGTGCATAAATTTCTTTTTGAGTATACTTCGGTAATTGAATTCTGTACTGTATTTGCACAATAAATAAATTTTGCCGCTGATGAAGTGAGGTTTTTCCTCGCTGAAATGGCCATACGGCATATATAATTTTCGGAGTTTTAATTTGAAAATATACATATCTGGCTCTTTAAATTTATAACACTATTTACATAGAGCCCTCTACCGGGATCATTTTTAAGATTAATGAGATTAATCTTCATAGGATCTGTTTTGGGATTTTACCTACATGCCATTTTCGTTTTTTGACATATATATATATATATATATATATATATATATATATATATATATATTGAGGCATGTTTCCTTAAATGATATGGACAAGTTTTGTCGATTTATTTTATGTAAATTTTTTTCATATGGTCTGATGAGCTTAATATCATTATCGTTGAAAGAGGAAAGAAAATTACAATATTGATACATGTTTTATTTAATCCTTTTTGAGCTTTTGGCTTGCATTATCCATTATCAAGGATGAAAATTGTGTTGGCTGTAATGAACAGTTCGCGGACGAACGCTAGTAGTGGTCGTCTATCTTGTTTGTGTGAGATATTGGCAAACCGTGCGTGCATGCTTGAAGCGAAAATCGCACTACAGCTTGTGGCGTCTCACATGACCAAGCGAGAGTGAGGGCGAAAAGTATTAAGTATGGAAAGCCACTGGGATAACCAATCACTTCTGTTATCTATTATAGGCATTTGAGAATGTTTGTGGACATATATATATATTTTGTAAACATATACTCTTAAATATAAGAGATAATGAATGTCTATTATGTTTAATCATGAGCCATTATAAACAGCGTATTTTGGCTTTAATTTCAGGTGAAAATAAAGACAAAAATTCTCCAAAATTTGGATAATTTATTATTAATTTGTATCTAAGCTTTCGGCTCACATGAGCCATCTTCAGAGAGGTTATTAAGATGGTAGCACAATGACATCCACCATCACCGATGATTTTATTTTGTGTTGACATAAAACTCCGCTAAGCAACGGCAATAGTTACCAAAAATAACAAACGCAGTTCGCAAATTTGCAATGCGGTCCTATGACGTCACACCGCGTGATAGCGCGAAATGACAACAGAACCATGTATTCAAATGCAATGTAATGTGTTATGACCAGATTTACAACTTGGAGAATTTTTGTCTTTATTCTCAACTGAAATGTCTGAAATATATATATATATATATATATATATATATATATATATATATATATTGAGCTCTCTGGAGAAGAAAATTTTAAAGTTTCCACTTTGGCTATAATGCGTAACTCTTCAAAAATGAATTGAGTTCTCTCGGTGACTGGCGTCCGTATACACTGCTTACATACAAGACGTTAAAATTTCCCTTCTCTGACCCCATGTGCCGATGGCTTGTGGAGTGGGGACTCCGACTGACACCAGGTCGGTCGGGTTTCAGTCCAGGCCGGGGGCGGGTGGATTTGTCTAGTCACACTGGTGAGCTGTGATGCAGCGGGGCGGGCTTGTATGTGGATGACTAATATATATATATATATATTGTGTGTGTGTATTTTGGCAGCATTTTTTCATTAATGCAGGTTTCATTGAATAATATAAACAAGTTTTGTCTATTAATTTTGTGTAGGATCCGTTCATACCGTCTGATATACTTGATGGTGATGTCATTGAAAGATAACAAAAAATCACAGTAATTGTTGATTTTTTTTATCGGGTCTAAGCTTTCGGCTCACATCAGCCATTATCAAAGAGTAAATATTAACACACAGTAAACATAGAACATTTAAGTTATTAACAATAAAGAGAATTGAATTGAAAATATAAGTCCATCCCTACCGTGGCGGATGGCCGAAGACAGTGACAAAATAGTGGCGTTGTGGATAACATCGTGATGATCCTCGTATATTGTCTTAATATATATAGGTAAACTACTAAAAAATTGTAAGTTTAAAAATGTATTTTTTGACAGTATTTATTTATTTATATTATTATATTTGATATTTCAGACCGTCCTCGGCCTTTCATCAGAAACATATGATTTTAAAATTTAAATTAGAAACATTTTCGCGATGAGCGTTCATGGAGAAATTGTTTACATCACGTGACGCAGAAAGCGACAGATTTTTAAAAAATATTTGTAAACGTAAACCTATATTTAATAATACTTATGAATGTTGTTTTAAAGAAAATTTTTAAGTGCATCTAAAAAATGTTTAACTATTGAAATATTTATAAAGATTCAAAGCACCTAAGTCTCTATTTAACCCTAGCCTGTATGCATTTAATTTTAAAATCCAGTATTTTTCTTTCTTTCCGCGTGAGTATGTAGAACTAAAATGGAAGCTGTGAGTGTATTTTTTACAACTGATATTTCTGAAGTCATTCTCACATGACTTTTTTGAAAGCGCCAATTATTTACCTTTTTACGTATTCAATTGATTTTTCCCCAAATTGTTTGTTTTATCGACGAGTTTGAAATTGGTTTTACAATTCTCTTCCCTGTTTGCCACTTCTTCTGTCAAATTTATCTGGACCTTACTGATATTTTTTTTTCTTTTGGGTAGGCTTTGTTTAATTGTATTTTTTTCAAATTACTTTTATATTTTTTCAACATTAAGTTATAATATTTTTCATATTTTTTTTCTTATTTCGCAATCTTCTTGAATCGGATCATCAGCGCTTGGATCTTTCAAGACAATTGATGGCGCCCATATTCTTCCAAGTTTTACATCTTTTTTCTTCATTTTTTTTTTCTTTTTCTAGCATTTTATTATTCTTCTTTCCCTTTGTTTACGAAAACAATTCGTTTTTTTTTCTATTGTTTAATTGATGGTAGATTTTTTTAAGAACACTTCAGATCTTTTCACGTCGTTTCGAAGACAAAAGAGTCATTAAGGAATTAACGCTTCTCTCAGCGTTAAACAATATTGAATCAGAAGAAGATGATTTTTCCTTGACTTAACTTTCATTTTCTTGAGAAATACTATTTTCGATACTTAGATATTCTACCGAATGAACTTATGGCCAAACATTCCAGGACTATCTTTGTTTTAACTACCTTCAGCAAGTGTGTTAAGTGCATTACGTGATACATGCTTGGGCGATCATGTCCTGGAATAGACATAACTCATTCGGCAGAAGATCTTCGCGCAGTAAGTTTTCATTTCTTTCTGTGGTAAACTGGTCGCCAGCTAAGGCTTATAGAACCCAATCTGTCCTGTTATTTAACCCATAACTGAAAGGAATAAATACATTTTCCAGGTGTGTTTGAGTGTAAGTGAATGTGTGGTGAATACGGAATCTATATAAAAGGCAACATGTTTGTGTGTGTGTCTGTTTATCTGTCTGTCTGTCCTTTATACAAATGCACAATTTTTATCCTATTCTCACCAAACTTCACACAAATATTCTTCAGGCTTCCGGTCATGGGCTACTTTTTTTTTCTGATCCTCCCGCCCCGATTTCAGAAATCGCTACCCCGATATCCGATCAGATTTGATCAATATCAAGATTTCAGCCTTTTATCGTAGTTTTTGCGGCAAAATTTGCTCTAACTTGGTAAAATTATAGTTTTTAGACTTAAAAATTAGTAGATCTTCTCTGACGACTCATTTTCCCCGATATCGGAAATCGATACCCATGATATTCTATCGAATCTGATCAAAAACCGATATTGAATATGGCTCATTTTCTCCAAATTTACTCCCGATGGGTACGATAAGTTTTCATGGACTTACTTAGGTTAGTTTATCATTAGATGACTTATTTGATTCTGAGACTGAAAATCGATACCCCGATATCCTATCTGGTCTGATCAAAATCAGGGTTTCGACCTTCTTATTTTGATTTTTGCTTCGGGTTTTGCCCTAAGTAGGTATAATTGTAGTTCTTAGTCTTAACAACCTATGTTTTTCTGTGCCAACGTCGAAAGAGTCTGAGCTCCAGGACCATGGATTGGTTTTAAAGTTTTTATTGCATCCGAGCAATGCCGGGTTATACTGCTAGTTAAAGATAACTCTCTTCTCTTCACTGTTTACGAATTTTGCAATCCTGTGTGAAATCTACTTTTGATCAATACGAAAAAGAATTGACCAATACTGTAGGAAAAAAATGAAGTCAAATTTCGTGACCCGGTGTTAATTATTTTCAGAACAATTAAACGGAGCGATTTTTTAAAAAAAGCTGAAAGAAGTTAACAAACCTGTGTGAAAAAGCCTTTTGCTAATATATACAGAAAGAAAATGGAACCAGTCAGATGGAAGCAGAGATCAGATACGAAGTGACAAATGAAACTTCAATCCGCTGAGCCGGACATAAGGTCTCGTCGACATACATTCGTTCTCCATTTTCGTTTTTGCGTGCTATTCTCATTATATCTCTTCTCCTTCGTCCTCACCATTCTCGCTGTCTCAATTTGGCTTATACGCTGACGACACAACTATTTATTCCTGTCTTGAAAGCAAAGTTGATCAGTTCGAAAAGGCCAAAGTGGTAGCTGATATCGAAAACGACCATAAGACAGTCGTTAACTGAGTCAAAAGATGGCTTGTCACTTTTAACGCCTCTTACTAACAGAAGACGTAAAGTGCGATACAGAGATCTGAGGGCTAGCTGGTAAGCTGAGTGAAGTATTATAAGACAGGAAAATTTCGTTAGAAACAAAGAAAGGGGTACTCGATTGCTATGTGATGTCAGTTTTTAATATGGAAGTGAATGCTGGACAATATCATCAAAGATGAGGGAAAAACTTGAAGCAAGAGAAACGTGGTTCTACAAAAGGATGCTACGGATATCATGGATCGAGCATTTGAGCAATGATAAGGTGTTGGAAAGAATGGAAACGAAAAGGAAATTAATATTGAGCATCACGAAGAGACAGGTAAAGTTCTTGGGACATGCGATGAGAAAGGAGGGCTTGGAGAACCTGATACTAACAGGCCAGATAGAGGGGAAAAGAGACAGGGGAAAGCAGCGGGCAACATATCTGAAGGCCTGAGCAAGTGGATGACAGAACGGGGGTTGCGGGGTGTAACAGGAGAAAACGTGCTCAGAGCCACCAGGTATATGAAGACGTAGAAGGCCTGGATCGCCTACATGTTGAAAGGACAGAGGACATAGAAGAAGAAGAAGAAGAAGAAGAAGAAAAAGAAGAAACCAAATTTTCTCTGTTAATCATCTAAGGGACCCCTCATTGCCTTCTTTCAGGATGGCTGATTCTCACCTTCAGGAAAGTGATTTGTTGCGCCTTCTAAGACTAACGTTCTCAGCCGACAAAAAGTTGAAAGACTATATTGAATCCATTGGTAGGTCAGCTGCTAAGAAAGTCGTTTCACTGTGTCGTGCGAGACAATTTCTCTCTCCTGAATCTATCTTACGTATCTATAAGTCTACGATTCGTCTATACTTAAAATATTGCTGCCTCATATGGTCCAGTGCCCCTACTAGTTACAAGGAGAATCAACTATACTGTCGGTTATAATCTAACGGATCACTTACCCATTGCCGTAAGGATCCCTCTCTGTTCAATTTTTTTTTTAAAAATATTTTCTTGTTAACCCTGAAACACTAATCAATTGAAGTTACATGATAAATTTATATATTCAAAATTATTCTCTACAAATTTTGATACCATCTGTTTACACTACACCCACGTCTATTGAACAGGTGTAGAGGTTCATTCCTTGTTCCCTGCTTAGGATGTGGTTTCCGGCTTTCTCTTTTCCAATCTTTTCACTTTTCTTTTCTTTTTTCTTTTTTTTTTTTTTCAATTGGAGTAGATAGACTGAACTATCGCCCGGTTCACACCCCACCCACGTCTATTGAACAGATGTAGAGGCGCATCCCTTGTTCACTGTTTAGAATGTGGTTTCCGGCTTTTTATTTTCCAATCTATTCACTCTTACGTAGCCCCCTGCACACCAGTGGCCTTACCGCCTTGCTTGTGGTGATGTGATTTTAAAAAAATTACAACTAACAGTGAGTATATCATACCCGATTTTGAAAATATCAAAAAAAATAATTAATATAAATCATTATTTGAAATATTTATTTGAAATAACTGGCTTGCACATATAGATAGATAGATAGATAGATAGATAGATAGATATTAAATAAATTCCATGAACAGAAAGATTGATAATTGAGACATTAAGATAAAAGAGATAAATAATAGATATATATGAACCCTAGAACACTAACCATCAATTAAAGTTACACCATTACTAAACATGGATATCATACCCGATTTTGAAAATATCAAATACCCGATTTTGAAAATATCAAAAAAATATTAAATATAAATCTTTATTTGAAATATTAATTTGAAATAACTGGCTTGCACAGATAGATAGATAGATAGATAGATAGATAGATAGATAGATAGATAGATAGATAGATAATGAACAGGCTTAGATAGATAGATAGATAGATAGATAGATAGATAGATAGATAGATAGATAGATATTGAATTCCATGAACAGAAAGATTGATAATTGAGACATTAAGATAAAAGAGATAGATAATAGATATATATTAACCCTGGAACACTAACTATCAATTAAAGTTACACCATTACTAAACATGGGTATATCATACCCGATTTTGAAAATATCAAATACCCGAATTTGGAAATATCAAAAAAATATTAAATATAAATCCTTATTTGAAATATTTTACATGTAGGCACTTTAAACTTTTTATTCTGAGTTAACATTAATAGAAATTGAAAAAACATATTATTTAGGTAAGAAAATCAGGTACTGAAAATTAAATTAAATTAAATTGAAATCAAATGGCGTCATTTGCGCTGGGTGTGCGTTATGATGCAGTGGATATCGGCTCGGAACGAGAAATCGGGGAGCCCAGTTCGAATTCCAGTTGAATTCATTGCATTCACTTACGCGCAAATACCCTTGGGAAAGGTATGAATCCAACTCTTCCTTCCAGTTATGGGTTAAATAACAGGACGGATTGGGTTCTATAGCCTTGGCTGGCAACCAGTCTACCGCAGAAAGCAATGGCAAACTACTGCGGGATAATCTTCTGCCCAGTCAGTCATGTCTCTTTCGAGATATGATCGCCCAAGCGTGTTTCACGTATGTCACTTGACTGACTGAGTAGACTAGCGTCGAAGTCTCATCAATTGACTGTTGAGCTGGCGAGATATAGACGTAAGTTCTATCCTAACTTTTTTTTTATCAAATTTATCGCTTGTGGGCCGTCATTCCCGGCTCCCTGCTTTCAAGTCAACTTTAATATATAAAAATCTAAATGCAATATCAATCGCTGTTTCCCTGATTACTGTTAATGTTTCTGTTACTAATTCTTCCACACCATGTTTTGCGTAGAAAGACACTGACTTGAAAAACCACGTTAAGAGTGTCGTTGTGTATAACGGTCGAAATTTCGTGAAAATGGCAGTAAAGATTAGGACAAGAAGCCGAACGATGTAAATAGAGAAAGTAGGTTTAAAATAACTTCATTTTTTTTAAAGAATTGCGTCAAAATGTAATGATATTTCGATAAGAATATTTTCTTATCTGTAAAGAAGGGTAAAATTCACTAACTTCTTATAAATAATACTAAATCTAATCTTCTCATCTTTTTTTTTTTTTTCGCCATTCTTAACACTTCACAGGCAACAAAAAAAATGAGTGGATAGAATGAGGTCGAAAAACCGCAAAACGATAAAAGCAAAGTGTGGGTAAAATATCATACAACGGCTTCAAAAAAAAAATATCAAAAGATCAGCCTAAAATAAGTCGAGTTCTTTTTAATAAGTCCATCTCAAATTGCCTCTTCGTAAGCTGTGCGATATCACGGAATATAAAGAATTAAAAAAAAAAAATGAAAACCTATAAAAAAAATCTTTGATAACAACTCTAACACAGCTAAACTCAGATAAGTCAACGCCACCTCAGCGACTTTTTCGATAAGACATTTATTATCAACGCAAAAACGCTCCTTATACCAGAACGAGATTTCTTCGAAATTCGATAGTTTAATCTCTTTTATTATCAGTCTACGTCCGATAGAACATTTCTTCTTCTTTCTCTTTTTTCTTCTTCTTTTTTTTTCTTCTTCGGCTTACATTCTATCATCTTTTAATACCAATGGTAAACCGGATGTTTTAGCAAACACGCCGCCTAGCGGAGAGATTGACCTACACTGTGGTCAAACGACGTTTCTTTACGTTTTTAGCTTGTGCTGAAAAGAAGCTAGTGTTGATGATACACAAACGTAGAGTAAGACGATGATTAAACCAATAAATCTCAATCATAAAATGTAGAATTATAGAAAATAGATGTAGGCGATGATGGCTCTCCACATCTTCCTTTTAGCTATCTATAGATTGCAATGACTTCTTGGGAAAGTGGAATAGTTTCACCGTTGCCTTCTCCCCAATTATGAATTCACAGTTATTTTTTTTCTCACACGGGTTACCATACAAGGCTAGAAAATCCAGTCTACTTAACCCACAGATGATTGGGTAAGTGGTTGGTTCATTACAATTTCCCTTTTTTAAGGAAAGTGACAGAAGCCGGTTCCTCTTTGGATAAAAATCAGCTCACCTGATTTATTAGTAAATAGCAACTTCTATCTGCAGAACATTAATAGCCACAAAATAATAAATTTCACACTACTTTTTAATGAATTAATATGAATCAGACTATCTGCATTATCGGACTATTGTCCTCATCTTTGTTGCCATTTATACGATGTTTCGGCCGTTGTACGCTCCTGCCTTCTTCAGTCTTTGAAAACAACAACAACGGAAATTTTGGGACATATATACCTAATGTTCAGTAAGCATTTTTTACCAGAGTTCATATTGCAATCTTTGATGGTAAAGGTGTCTCTAGTATTTTTACCAAAGCTCATATTACAATTTTTGACACTAATGATTTTCTCCGTATTACTGGTTCAAATAGAGTATTCATCTCTATGCTTGGTCGGCTTAAGAAAGTTTTCTAACCTAGCATATATGCTAGGCATATAAAGTGCCTTGCTTGGGGCGATATGATTATATATATATATACTGCTAGTATATATATAATCATATCGCCCCAAGCAAGGCATTTTACTGCCACTGTTTTGTAGGGGGTCACATAAGAGGAAAGTTATGTGGGTGTCAGGAAGTGGGTAAGAGAAGGATGAGAATACTGATGAGAGTGGAGTGGATGGAGAAGGGAGAATGAGAGAGAAAGAGGATGCAAGTTAGTGAGATAGTAGATGTCTGTTGACTTTACATTTAAACAACAGCAATTAAGAGGTAGTTCCATGCTTCTCACAACCTCCCAATCAGAGATCTTGCTGCCGGAAAAGAAGAGACTGTTATTATATTGCAATTATATATGTATTGTTTGTTGCAGGGTTCACGAGACCTGACAATAGAAAATGTGCCTCGTCCGAAAACCAGGCATTGTCAAGGAAGGCTGGCACAGAGTCAAACTTGTCACAAAACCACTGGCACATGATCACTCGCTTCCTCATGTCATCAGGTGTACGCTTTTGTTTAATCTGTATCCTGTAAGGATACATGTGGAGATCTGAGATCAAAATTCTCCGCACGGACTCCACACCGAGCGATATATCCAGGTGCTTGGCAAGTTCGGGACAGCACTTGGTCAACGGAGAGGGGTCGTCAAGGGGTTTCCAGTGGTTCCAGCAGGATAGTGCCCCCCCCCCCCACCTCAACTTTCAACTTTTATTTTCAAAGTTACCGTGTTTTTCTGAATCAGTATTTCTTTGTTATGACACAACTGACCTGTAAATCGTTTGTATTATTTTTACTTTCCGATTTGCTTACCTGCAGTTAAATTTATCAGCTTCGAATTTTCTTTCAGTCAGTTTTCATCAAGTGATAAATGATTCCTAGTATTGTCGAAAAAAAAAACAGTACAAATTATTTTTCTGTATGCTAAATAATGACTCCATAATCGCTCAAGCTTAAATTCAGATTTATATATAACTAGCAGTATAGTCCGGTGTTGCTCGGGTGTAATGAAATCTTTAAAACTAATACATGGTCCTGGAGCTCAGACTCTTTGGACGTTGGCACGAAAGGCTAAAAAACAATAGTTGTTTCCAGTTAAAACAAAACCGTAGACTGAAAGAAAAATGAATGGATGTAAGTCAAATTTTGATTTCCTGGTGTCAATATCAAATAAGTTTTTTTCGTCGTAAACTGAATTTTGAAGGCTAAATACGTCCTCTGAGTAAATGGTATCATGGCTGAGACTAAGAACTACAATTATACCTACTTCGAGCCAAACCCGAAGCAAAAAAATAAATTAAAAGGGCTAAAAAAATAGACACACAGGCAGATAAACAGACACACACACACAAACCTCTTGCCTTATATATATATATATATATATATATATATATATATATATATATATTATCGATTTTCTGCACTATTGTAAGAACTGCAACCTTGAAACTTCTGAATATCGTTTCTTACGATTTAGTAAAATAAGGAAGCGTAACTACGTTTATTAATCTTTGCAATTTTGGACTCGTAAATTTCGTTTCCACTTAATTATTATATCACTATATATATATATATATATATATATTTCTTCAGACAATAATGTCCTTAATATTACTTATTTACAAAAACAATTAAAAGCTTTTCTAATAAAGTAATGTCATAGTTTTATTGGATTCATTATTTTCAATTCAGAGCAGATTTTCAGTTAAATAGTACAAATTTGAAAAGAAAAGAGACGTAACTTACTGGGCACAATATTATCCTGTAGTAAGTTCCACGGTAGACTGGTTGCCAGCCAAGGCTATAGAACCCTATCTGTCCTATTATTTAACTCATAACTGGAGGAAAGAGACGGATACCTTTTCCAAGGGTATTTGTGCGTAAGTAAATGCGAGGAATTCAACTGGAATTCGAACTCAGCTCTCTGATTTGTCGTTCCGGGTCGATAGCCACTGCACCACAAGTCACCACAACACACATACGCATACTGTACCAAAGAGGTAGGCCACATATTATAACAGTACCGAATTATTAATATATTTAATAGTTTCGACAAAGTTTTATTCGAGGTCCGATTTCGGTTATAAAGTTTTTTATAAACTTTTTTTTTTTTTGAGAGAGAGAGAGAGAGAGAGAGAGAGAGAGAGAGAGAGAGAGAGAGAAAGAAAGGAAGTTAATTTCGCATTTATCAATTCATTGCGAGTAAAAATCGTCTTCTTGGTTGATACTAGACATTTTACCCTTGACTAGAAATTTTAATTAATAAGTAAAAAAAAAAAAAAGATTTGACTACGAATGTCTTTTAATCTACACTAGAATAAAATCCTATATTTCGATTAATTCTACAACCCTTATCGGCAAAAGGCGTATCGATTTTAAGATCCATATACGAAACTCGAAATGTATCTCCCTAATGAACACATCAAAGTTTGAATTTATTCATTTCTTTCATGGATTAATTGTGTATAATTAAATAATTGTTCTTGATTAAAGACTTCATTAATATTGATTTTAATTTCCTTTCTAAATCTGATCACTGCTTCATAAATTAAATCAATCGACCGTCACTCTTTATTGATTTGATGAGTATTGTGTCTATGTATTTACATGGCTCATCTACATTTGGCACAGAGCCAATGAATGTCTTTGCGTAGGCGAAAAGCTTATGTCGTATTTGTGGTGTTATATCGATAATTACCTACTTTAAAAACTGTCATTCAGAATACAGGTTTTATTAAACTCTTGCGTTATAGCCCGGCGTTGCTCGGGTGTAATGAAAGCTTTAAAACTAATCCATGGTCCTGGAGCTCAGACTCAGCCTAAAGAATATTTGAAATAATAAAATAATAGCGACAATTTACCAATCGCATCTAGTATATATATATATATATATATATATATATATATATATATATACTAGCAGTATAGCCCGGCGTTGCTCGGGTATAATGAAAGCTTTAAAACTAATCCATGGTCCTGGAACTCAGACTCTTTGGACGTTGGCACGAAGACTAAAAAGCAATAGTTGTTTCCAGTTAAAGCGAAACTGTAAACTAAAAGAAAAATGAATGGATGTAAGTCAAATTTTGATTTCCTGGTGTCAATATCAAATAAGTTTGTTTCGTCGTAAACTGAATTTTGAAGGTTAAATAAGTCCTCTGAGTAAAAGGTATCATGGCTGAGACTAAGAACTACAAAAATTGTGGATTTGTATAAAGGACATACAGACAGATAAACAGACACGCCCACAAACATCTTGCCTTTTATATATATATATATATATATTATCGATTTTCTGCACTTTTGTAAGAACTGTAACCTTGAAACTTCTGAATATCATTTCTTATGTCTTTCTCTATGAGTGCATCAAATTTGATTAAAATCGGATCACTCCTTCTATAACCCGATTTTTTCGATTATCGATTTTCGATATTTATCGGGGTTACCTCGACACAAAACCTAGCTAAGAACACTCGCAGATGCTTATAATACAACTGTGTAAATTTTCAAGAAAATCTGTTCAGCTGTTTCGGAGTCTGTAGGTAACGGACACACACACTGACACACAGAGACAAAGTTCCATTTATAGATAAGTTTAGATGAACATAGCTTGATAAGAACAAGGAGACAGAGAGAGACAAATGAACATAGATATAGAGAAATAGGGACAACGAGAGAGAGAGAGAAAGAGATAAATAAGAACAGACTGAGATAGATAAAAACGAACAGAGATATATAGATAATGAGAATAAAAGAAATAGGTAGATAGATAGTGTTACGGAAAATCCCGAAGATTAACAAAATGGTTTTAACAACCGACATTTCAAAATTATTTGTTTGAACATTATTTTTAATCGATACTCGTATTTGAGTAGATATTCTGTTTTTAATCAAATATTATATTTTTTTTACCAGACTGATTATTTACGATAACTTTTGTTACGAAAACGTGTGTCTCTCGGCAGAATTCGGACCTGCGACCCCTATCCACATAGAGGAAGCCGCCAATTAATCTGGCGCGTCTTAGATCACTCGACCACGGATGATACCATTGTTCAAACTTGGTCAAATCAAGCCTATATAACACAATTTTCGATTCTACGCAAATAACCATCTCTGCTCTGAAATGCATTGTAATGTCAACAAATGTAAACAGACAATATTACGGAAAATCCAGATTATTAACGAAATGGTTTTTAACAACCGACATATTGAAATTATTTGTTTGAACATTATTTTTAATCAATGCTCGTATTTGAGTAGATAATCTGCTTTTAATCAAACTGTATATTTATTTATACCGGCCTGATTATTTCCGATAAATTTTGTTACGAACATAGATAGTTAGATACGAATGGCGATATAGCTAGATAGATAGATAAAAATTTAACAAAACTCCGAGAGTTATGAAGAGCCTTTTAAATAATGGGAAATATTCTGACGATCAATGGGTTTTTTTGTAAACTGATACATAAGTTAGTTTCAAAAGCTTAACAAATTGTATTTCTTCAGACTCAAAAAGACTTTTTAAAATTTTCTATTTTGATGACATCTTTTTGCCTTAAGTAAAAACAGTAATTCAGAATTAGGTTTAGTAATCTAGTTATTTCAAATATTTTTAAAAGGGTGGACATCATCAATAATTAAGCACAAGCAATTGTTATTTATTCAAAGGTTATTAAAACCTGTCATTTTGTTTTTTTTTTGTGGGGGGAGTATGATGGGTCTGTTCTTCCCACAAACACTTACAATTACTTAATCATTTAGCTGGCGGATTGCATCAATAATATAAAAAAAAAACCTTTTCATATAATAAAAAGTTTACAGTATTTACATTATTCGGACTATTGTCCTCATCTTTATTGCCATTTGTACGATGAAAAGACAGCAAAGATGAAGACAATAGTCAGAATAATGTAAATTAAATGCTACCTCATCTCAGAAATATAGACAAATAGAATGATCTATTATTAAACGTCGTACAAATGGCAACAAAGATGAGGACAATAGTCCGAATAATATAAATACTGTCAATACTACCTCATGTCAGAAATATAGAAAAATAGAATGATCTATTATTAAACGTCGTACAAATGGCAACAAAGATGAGGACAATAGTCCGAATAATATAAATACTGTAAATACTACCTCATCTCAGAAATATAGAAAAATAGAATGATCTATTATTAAACGTCGTACAAATGGCAACAAAGATGAGGACAATAGTCCGAATAATGTAAATACTGTAAATACTACCTCATCTCAGAAATATAGACAAATAGAATGATCTATTATTAAACGTTGTACAAATGGCAACAAAAATGAGGACAATAGTCCGAATAATGCAAATATTGTAAATACTACCTCATCTTAGGAATATAGACAAATAGAATGAACTATAATTAAACGTCGTACGAATGGCAAGAAGGATGAGGACAATAGTATGAATAATGTAAATAGTGTGAACATTACCACATTTCAGAAATATAGACTATAAAATGTTGCATTCAATTTTGCGACTGAGATAATTTGAAGGAAAAATTTTGGTCTTCTGTTTAAACGTTTTACCATGATGACCAATACAGTTTTTGCTAATCTCTCAGAATTTTTATCCAAATCAAATAAATTTCCCCTATGACTCTGTAAGGCTACTTTGTCATAAACTTCATCAGCTAAAAGAATACTCTTTTTTCTGATTTTTAGAAATTTTACTAAAATATCACCAAGAAAATTAAAATCTCATTATGAGAGTTTTGATATCAAAACAGATAACTTTATCACACTTGTTAACTTGATATCATGCTGAAGTCTATTATATAATGACCGAGATTAAACACAATATTCAAATGATTGTATAAGAATATCAGATGTATAATGTTTCATTCCAGTCTTTTGTGGTGAGATAACATTAATATGTTCTTTTAAAATTATTTTCTTATTATCAGTTATTTTTTTTTCAGTTTCTAAGATGGCGAATTAATTTATTGATTTGTGACCGGTGCTGAAACATTGGCTTGGTAACATTCGAATCTCATCTTTTCCAAAATTTAAATTAAAATCCTTGGAATAACCCCAGTGAAAAAAAAATCAGTAGACTCGATGAATAACTGATGTTTAATTTATAGAATAGAACTGCTGACAAAAAATATTGTTGATCAATATTCTGATACATATTTTTAAAAGTGAAGGTTTTGTCTATTTCTGGAAATTATACCAGCTCGTCATTTTAAACATTTAGCACAGAAACAAAATATTTTCTTTTGCTTAATTTTGATTAGGGACGAATTAATACGCTTAATAACAAAAGATCAAATACTGGTAGTGGGCTTCTGGGTTGTATTTTTCCTTTAATAACCACTGTTTCATAATTTTATGAAAAATAACTTTCACAAACAAAAGTGATTTATTTGTCAGGAGTGTTCTTTTGAGGTATGGCCTTTAACCATCGTTCTCGCACATTTTGATCTTACGGAAGCTTAAATACACAAACCTTTTTTTAGTCCTCATAATTACCACGACAACCTGTTATACCGAAAGTTTTTGACTATTTTGAATTTATCATGATACTCAATATAGATTTTGCTAATCCCTCATAATTTTCATCTAAATCAAATAAATTTCCCCCATTATTACTTAATATACTAATGTAATAAAATCTATCTCTTCTCCCTTCAGTTATGAGTTAAATAATAGGACAGATTGGGTTCTATAGCCTTGGCTGGCAACTAGTCTACCATAGAAAGCAATGTCAACCTACTGCGGGATAATCTACTGCCCAGCCAGTCATGTCTCTTTCGAGACATGATCGCCCAAGCGTGTGACTTAACTGACTGAATATAGTATATAATATAATTCGAATATATAATTTAAATTAAAAACTTTGGAATACCTCCAGTGAAAAAAAATCAGTAGATTAGATGAACAAGTGAATATGTAGTTTATCGCATAGAACTGCTAACAAAAAATATTGTTGATCAATATTCCGATACATATTTTCAAAAGTGTCCCTTTCTACAATTTGTACCAACTCATAATTTTGAACTTTTAGCACAGAAACATAAGATTTTTTTTTTTTTTTTTGCTTGGATTTGGTTGAGAACGAGTTAATACACTTGATGGTAGCAGATTGAATATTGATGGTGTATTTCTGGGTTGTACTTTTCATCTTAAAATCACTTTCATAATTAAATGAAAAATGACTTTCACAAACAAAGGTGTTTTGTTTGTCAGGGGTGTTTTTTTCGAGGCATTGCCTTTAAGAATCGTTTTCGCTTTTGCACTTTTTTACCATTTTGAGGAAGGTTTCGAGTAGAGAAGTTAGAAATATACGTTGAACAAATATTTTGGTATTTCTAAAATGGGGTATGTTACTTTATATTTAGGTCTGGGGGGTTTGGACTTCTGAGTTTCGGTCTCAGAAATTAAAACTTAAATTTTTTTATTAATATGGGAATCTTTTCGAGACTAATGTGATTTAAGAAATGCAAGGTCGAAGGAATTTTGGATTTAGACATGATAATTTTAGAGTTTTGAAAATTCAATTTTGGATAATCGTATTTTACGTGTAGAGAGAACATATCAATCAGCTCCTCCCTAATAAAATACGATTATCTAGACAAAATAATTGATTTTAATATTTTTACCGTACATTCACTAAAGATTTGCTGTAAAAACATTAAAAGAGTTATTTTTGTTTTACATTTTAAATAACAATACTAGTAAAATTCAGCATCTTTTTTTAAATATCTGCAAATTTAAAAAGAATATTTTTTATATTATCTAAAAATAAAAATGTAAGGTTTTCACTACAAAATAAATGAAAAATGACACTGACCTTAAATTAGGGTATCAGACAGCACTCCCTCGAAAATACTGGGAATTAAAGGAAGAAGGTCTACATCCACCAATAAATTGGAAGCTGATAGACAAGGCAAGTACTCCTAATAGCCTAGGTGATAAATGTAATCTATGTTTAACAGACAAAAACAGAATTTTGAAATTTCAATATCAGAATATACTTCTGAATAAGCGTAATGAATTTATTAGCATGTGTCGTCACCATAGTAAATGAAAATTGTTGGTAACATTCGCTATAATTTATGGATAAAGCGCAGGGATCAGTTTATGTATTGATTGTAATAGGGAATCAATCACCCGAATGTATATTATATAGCAACAACAGTCCATGATGGTCACAAAGTCAGGGATCAGTTTATGTATTGAATATAATAGGGAATCAATCACCCGAATGTATATTATATAGCAACAACAGTCCATAATGGTCACAAAGTCAGGGATCAGTTTATGTATTGAATATAATAGGGAATCAATCACCCGAATGTATATTATATAGCAACAACAGTCCATGATGGTCACAAAGTCAGGGATCAGTTTAAGTATTGAATATAATAGGGAATCAATCACCCGAATGTATATTATATAGCAACAACAGTCCATGATGGTCACAAAGTCAGGGATCAGTTTATGTATTGAATATAATAGGGAATCAATCACCCGAATGTATATTATATAGCAACAACAGTCCATGATGGTCACAAAGTAAGGGATCAGTTTATGTATTGAATATAATAGGGAATCAATCACCCGAATGTATATTATATAGCAACAACATTCCATAATGGTCACAAAGTCAGGGATCAGTTTATGTATTGAATATAATAGGGAATCAATTACCCGAATGTATATTATATAGCAACAACAGTCCATGATGGTCACAAAGTCAGGGATCAGTTTATGTATTGATTATAATAGAGAATCAATCTCTCGAATGTATATTATATAGCAACAACAGTCCATGATGGTCACAAAGTCAGGGATCAGTTTATGTATTGATTATAATAGAGAATCAATCTCCCGAATGTATATTATATAGCAACAACAGTCCATGATGGTCACAAAGTCTGGGATCAGTTTATGTATTGATTATAATAGAGAATCAATCTTCCGAATGTATATTATATTGTAACAACAGTCCATGATGGTCACAAACCAAGGGACTGAAGGTAATATTGACAACGTTCCTGGATATAGAGTATCCTTTTGGCATCTGTTGACCATGTTCGTCATAGTATATGGATATAGAGTATCCTCGCCGCACGTAATCAGTTCAATGAACAACGTCAAAGATTATCACTCCCGAATCAGACACTCTCCAGAATCGGATTTGATCTCCAATACTCGGAAAAATATGGCCGCCTTTTATATACGTCGCATTGAATATTTTGAGCTTCCTGATTGGTTAAGACTTCTATCGGTGAACTATAAAATGGTTTGGCTCATGGGTGTCAGCACTCTTTATATATATATATATATATATATATATATATATATATATATATATGTGTGTGTACCCAAAAAGTCCAACAATTATCTCTTTCTTCCATTTAATCAGAAGCTTTGCCTCCTACATAGATTAATTTCTAAGTTTGATGAATCCGTAGCTTTTTTGCTCCCGCCTACATCCATTAATTCAATCGTCAAACCACCTGTCTTCTAGTACCAAAATAAATGACTATTACGATTCTCTTCCGCTTGAACCTATCATAACCAACATTCCTCACCACTACCTTTCCTAACCATGGCTCCTGGACAAGAATTTCTCTCCATTTTTGGTAGACTGGGGTTCACAATGCATGTCTCAATCTAACATGTTGAAATAGCTACCCCACCCTCTTAAATAAATGTCTGTGGGTTTATGGTATATGTCTGGAATGATGCAATTGTTTTTGTTTTTATGAGCATGTTTATGAATGGCAATTCATAAAAGCAATTTTCTAGTGTGAACTTAATTTTGGGGTGCACGTTTTTGAGTAAATTGAGTTTATTTATGTCTCCCCATGTTGATCTTCAAAAGATATAAAACAATCATCTAGATATCTCTTCCATGATTGAGTGAATTCTGTTTTTATATCTTCCCCATATTTTGTATCAAAATATTTGGTTGTATAAGTTTTATTCTGGGGTGAGTGTTGCATGTGGCGGTGACTTTTTCTTTTTCCAAATCCAGGTACCTATTGTTTGAATGTAGTTTAATTTGTTACATTGGAATAAATTGTTGTCTAAAATTAGTTCTATACTTTGTATAATAAATTCTTTTGTGAAGCGTATGGGAAGTTCTTTTGGGTGTTTTTCAATCCAAAATATAATGGCCTGTTTACCTAGTTCGTGGGATATATTGCTGGAGGCAATTCACATCAAATGTTACCATGAGTGTACCTGGGTCTAATTTTTGTGGTATGAAGCTTAGGAAAAGTATGCTCTCTTTGATGTAGCTTTTTATTTTTGTGGTGTATGGTTGTAATATTTTATCTATTAGGTTGCTCAGTCTGCTTGTTGGGGAGGCGGCCTTATTACAGTGGGTCTTAATTTAAGATCACTAGGGTTCCGGGTGTGAATATATTAAGATTTATGTTCATATATTCACTATCGACCATAAGTTTGGGGCCACTCAAATTTTTAGACGAATCAAATTCGCCGAGTTTGTATTTTTGGTTATTCTTATGCAGATGTCAAGTAAAAAAAGTATTCTTTTCAACTTTAAAGTAAACATTTACTCAGTTTGCTACTTGACTCCTCTTATTGTGATCAAGTTTTTGCCGAAAATTCAGATTTATTCAGATATTATAATTACGGTATAATTTATTTTTGTAAACCATATTACGACGGTATAAATGGCAAGGAAGAAACAGATTAGCATTGAAAAAAGAACTCAGGTTGAAATTCTTTCGAAAGAAGGATATTCTGAACGTGTTATCGCTAAAAAACTAAGCCTATCAAAAATGGCGTGATTATTGCCTTCAACGACTTTGTGAAACTGAGTAAAATATTGACAAAAAAAGATCTGGTAGGCCCAGAGTAACATCTTTTGTAGAGGATAGGCACTTGATCATATCTAACAAGAGGAATAGAAGAAAAACCTCTCCGGAATTAACAACTGAAATGAATTCTACTCGGCAACATCCAGTATCTGTTACTACTGTTAAGAAACGACTTCATTCTGCTGGGCTTAACGGCTGTGTAGCACTTAAGAAACCACTATTAAAGTAGGAGAATAAGGGATGAAATTGATCGTACAGTTCAAAATGAACTTTCTAAACATGAACAAATGTTGTTTAAATGCTTGCAGGATGCTTGGAAATCACTTTCACCAACTTATTTTTATAAGTTATTAGAAAGAATGCCAAGGATTTGCTCTGCAGTAATAAAGGTTCGTGGTGGTTTCTTTGATGAAAAGAAAATATGAATTAACTTTAATTAAATTTGAAATTACTCTATGTTAATTTTGGCTTTACTTATTGTACAATTGTGAGCAACAATTAAATATATCTATATTTATACGTCTAACACATACAATTTGTTATTTCTTTCTCTTAGAGAATAAATCTAAGTGGTCCCAAACCTATGATTGGTAGTATATATATATATATATATATATATATAGTAATCCGCAGACAGCTATGTTTTGCTGTATCACAGCTCATCAGTACAATGAGACTCCGATTGCTTTTTAACCCAGGATTGAAACCCGACTGAATTGGTGTCAGTCGGCGATTCTACCTATATATATATATATATATATATATATATATATATATCTTTTGTAGTATTTCGTTTGTTCTTTTAACTTTCCTTTTAGCCATGTCTCTCTCACTTCAATATCTTGCTACTTTATTCTTTCCTTCTAGGTCAGAAATATTAAATGAAACGAGCTTATATTTTAAGAAACGATTTACTGATAAAAGTTCTACTCTTTAATCCTACGCCGTACGGGGAAAAGAGTTACAGTATTACCTTCCCCAAGGTTATTTGTACGCTTGTATATAAAACGATCCTGACTGGAATTGGACCTCGGCTCTCTGATTTCCAAACCTCTACACCACCCACATATCCAAACTTACAGTACCTAGCATTGTCTGAATTGTCTGAAACAATCCTGCAAATATATAAATATACCATCCGCCTGTGCATTGAATACTGCTGCCATATCTGGTCGGGTGCTCCTACTATCCACTTAGGTGTCCTTGATAAAATCCAACGGAGAATCTGTAATGATTGACCCCTACTTGGCAGCTCAGATGCAGTCACTTTCTCACAGGCGCATTGTGGATTCCCTGAGTCTCTACTATAAATACTTTCATGGCTTCTACTCCGATGAACTTAGCTCACTGGAGGCCCCTATGTATGAATTTATTCTAGCCACAAGATTAGCAACTAGGTCCCACTCTTTTATTTTGAAACCAATAAAATGTAAATGCAAATTCTACTCTAACAGCTTCTTTTCTCGAACTTCCTGCCTGTGGAATTCCCTTCCATTTACTTGCTTCCCGCATAAGCTACAATCTCCAAGAATTTAAATGTAAAGTCAACAGTCATCTTCTATTTCATGCTTCATTCTCCGTCCATTCCACTCTTATCAGTATTTTCATCTTTCTCTTACCCACTTCCTGACACCTCCTCATAACCTATCATTCTTTCTCATAGCTTTCTTCTTAAGGTAACCCCCTGCGAAACAGTGGCAGTAAAATGCCATGCTTGGGGCAATATGATTATAAAAAAACGTCATCTATCTCGCTAACCTGCATCCCCTCTCGCAGGCTCCTTTCTCCGTCCACTCCACTCTTATCAGTATTTTCATCTTTCTCTTACCCACTTCCTGACACCTCCTCATAACCTGTCATTCTTTCTCATAACTTTCCTCATAGGGTAACCCCCTGCGAAACAGTGGCAGTAAAATGCCATGCTTGGAGCAATATGATTATTAAAAAAACCTCATCTATCTCACAAACCTGCATCCTCTCTCTCAGGCTCCTTTCTCCGTCTACTCCACTTTCATCATTATTCTCACTCATATCTTGCCCACTTCCTGACACCCACTATAACCTGTCACTCTTTCTCACAACTTTCCTCTTATGTGACCCACTACAAAACAGTGGCAATAAAATGTCTTGCTTGAGGCCACACAGATTAAAAATATCATCTCCTACCTCACTAACCTGCATTTTCCCTCTCATCCTCCTTTTTCTGTCCACTCCGCTCTCATCATTTCCTTCTATGTAACCTCTGCAAAACAGTGACAGTAAAATGACTTGCTTGGGGCGATATGATTATATATATACTAGCAGTATAGCCCGGCATTGCTCGGGTGTAATGAAAGTTTTAAAACTAATCCATGGTCCTGGAACTCAGACTCTTTGGATGTTGGCACGAAAGACTAAAAATCAATTGTTGTTTCCAGTTAAAGTGAAACCGTAGACTGAAAGAAAAATGAATGGCTGTAAGTCAAATTTTGATTTCCTGGTATCGATATCAAATAAGATTTTTCGACGTAAACTGAATTTTGAAGGCTAATTAAGTCCTCTGAATAAATGGTATCATGGTTGAGACTAAGAACTACAATTATATCTACTTAGCGCCAAACCCGAAGCAAAAATTAAAAAAGGCTGAAAAAATACAGACATCCAGGCAAATAAACAGACACACACACAAACATCTTGCCTTTTTATATATATATATATATATATATATATATATATATATATATATATATATATATATATTATCGATTTTCTGCACTATTGTAAGAGCTGCAACCTTGCAACTTCTGAATATTGTTTCTTATCTCTTTATCTATGAGTGTATCAAATTTGATTAAAATCGGACCACTTCTTCTATAACCCGATTTTTTCGATATTTATAGGGGGTACCTGGACACAAAACCTAGCTAAAAGCACTCGCAGACGCTTATAGTACAACTGTGTAAAGTTTCAAGAAAATCGGTTCAGCCGTTTCGGAGTCTATAGGTAACGGACACACACACACACAAACACGCACAAACACACACGGACAGACAAAGTTCAATTTATAAATAAGTTTAGATTATATATATATATATATATATTTCCAAGCTGTCACCCATTTAAGAAATGACAAGGCCCGACGTTGCTTAACTTCGCTGATCGTAGACTTCCTCAAGGCGAAATAGGGAAGAATGGAATGTTGGAATTCGGTTATTCGTAGAAGAAATTCGAGTATCTTGGGAGAATTTATTTTATTTTTCACTTCTTCTTACTACGAAAAATCTTCATGAAAAAAAATTTCTCTTCAAAGAAAAACTATGACCTTTTTTCATGTTTAATATTTTTATTTAATGAAAAATGAGCGATTTTTTTTCCAAAAAATATTATTTCTTTATAAATATATTATTTAAAATAAAATTCGTTTTAACTGTATGAGTTTATAAAGTCTGTCACGGAACGAAACTCATAAGCGAGAAAAGTATAATTTTTCTTTTGTCTTCTATATTTTCAAACTGTTCTTTTTCTCAGATCATGAGTATAATTTTGCATATATTCCTAGGCGTGTATGCGTATGTGTGTGTATAAAAAATATAACTAAATTCGTAATATATGCGTGTTGCTTTCTGAAATAACGGAAAAGAGATAAAGATATTTTGTTGAAGCGAGTCAACAATATACCTTAAGTACTTGGCCTTGGTAATATTCTTAGCAATTCTATATTCACCCTACTCAGTTTCTCTGTGAGAATTCCACCTTCTGTCTCCAGCATCCCAACCCCAAAATCTTTTCAATATTATAACAGCTTTCTCTTGTGACAAAAATATTGATTGATTTCCGAATAGAAAATTTTCAAAATTCTTAATTCGACCTCGTGAAACAATGCGAATTTTCCTCCGTTAACAATGACCTTGGTGCTGAACACTGTAAATAGATTCAGTGTATAAATTGAGCCAAGCCTTTCACGAAAGACCTGTTATTGAAATTCATTTGCTTAAAGAATTGCCTTTTCGACATTTCATGTTAATGCCACATTCAAATTTGTATAACAATATTTCTTAAAAATGCCCAAATCTAACACTCCTTCCTTCAAAGACAATTCGCAGATTAGAAATCAATTCTTAATCTTATTTATAAAACGTTCCTTGCTATTACAGATGATATATATATATATATATATACATGTGTGTGTTTTTGTGTGCGTGTGAATATTCTCAGATATAATCTGTAGAGAGGAACAATATGAATAGAAGAAAGAGACAAGAGGAGAACTGTATTTAGTTTTTGCCGACGCGTTACGTCTGCTAAGAGACTTTATCAATGCAAGAAACAAAATTAATTTATCTCAACTTATTTTATAAATGGAACTTTGTCTGTGTGTATGTGTATGTGTCTGTGTGTGTGTGTGTGTGTGTGTGTGTGTGTGTGTGTGTGTGTGTGTGTGTGTGTCCGTTACCTATAGACTCCGAAACGGTGGAACCGATTTACTTGAAAATTTACAAAGTTGTACTATAAGCGTCTGCGGGTGTTCTTAGCTAGGTTTTGTGTCGAGGTACCCCCGATAAATATCGAAAATCGATAATAAAAAAACTGAGTTATAGAAGGATTGGTCCGATTTTAATCAAATTTGATACACTCATAGACAAAGACATAAGAAACGATATTCAGAAGTTTTAAGGTTGCAGTTGTTACAATAGTGCAGAAAATCGATAATATATGTATATATAAAAGGCAAGATGTTTGTGTGTGTGTGTGTCTGTTTATCTGTCTGTATGTCCTCTATAAATCCACAATTTTTATCCGATTCATACCAAACTTCAAAATTTGACTTTCAGACTACGGTTTCGCTTTAACTGGAAACAACTATTGCTTTTTAGTCTTTGGTGCCAACGTCCAAAGAGTCTGAGCTCCAGGACCATTGATTAGTATTAAAGCTTTCATTACACCCGAGCAACCTCGGGCTATACTGCTAGTATACCAAAATACCAAAATGTTGGTTACTAGAAAATTATAAAACGCTCAAAAACATTCATTGGGTCAACTAAAAAATAATAGATATTTAATTACATCATTTTGCAGACGAGAAGAATTTTTTCATGTGAAGTATATTGTGCGTTGTGGTGCAGTGGATATCGGCTCGGAACGACAAATCGGGTAGCCTAGTTCAAATTCCAGTTGAATTCATTACATTCACGTACGTGCAAATACCCTTGGGAAAAGTTATTAATCCGCCTATTCCTTCCAGCTGTGAGTTAACTACCAGGACAGATTGGGTTCTATAGCCTTGGCTGACAACCAGTCTACCGCAGAAAGCAATGGCAACCTACTGCGGGATAATCTTCTGCTCAGTCAGTCATGTCTCTTTCGAGACCTGATCGCCCAAGCGTGTTTCACGTATGGCACTTTACTGACTGACATTGTTTGGATTACTATCGTATAAGACGTTGAAATGATGGATTTAACGGATTGTAGGGGCGGGTGTTCAGGACCTCATCGGAAAAATTGTTTTGGTGGTACAACTACAAATTCGCACGAACGATGACTGCTGGTTATTTTAGAATTTTAACATATTTTCTATATATAATCGAAGTCATTTAAAATGTTCTCATTTCTTTTGTCCTATAGATTCCACAACAAAAAACATAGATCGTTATTCTCGTACATGCATATTAGTCATCTACATACAAGCATCAGTTTTGGCTTGACATATACATTTGCTTCTAGCTGGGGTAGACACTCGACCGCTTTGGTGTTAGTCGAAGTCGCTATCCCCTAAGCCATAGGTGCACAGTATCGAGAAGGGAAACGATTTGTATATAAGCAGTGTATAGTCATCGAAAGAACTCAATTCATTTCTGAAGAGTCAAGTTGCAATATATATATATATATATATATATATATATATATATATATATATATGTGCTGAGGACCAAACTGAGTTTCCCCCACCCCACAAATCGGCTTTGTGCCACAATTGTATTTTTCATACAATGCATATTGAGAGTAAAAGCAAGAGCGACAGAGACAGATAGAGAGAGATAGAGTGGAATATATTCCGGCCTAACTATGACAGCCGCGCAAATAATCGTTCATTGATTTACGTTTGTACTACAGTCTTTTGTAGTTTAATTGTTTAACCCGATTTCGTCTTTGTGTATTTATTTTCTGACCGCATCAAACCACAAAAATTGGTGATGAGGTGAAAACAATAACAAAATTACACTATGAAGCTCTCTACTCTACTTTTTCTAAAAGCAAATGCAACGACCAGTAGGTTTTAATCTATCTGTTCTTTCACTTCCTTATAATACATACACACACACACACATATATATATGTGTGTGTGTGCGTGTATATATATATATATATATATATATATATATATATATATATAAACGAGTTATTTCACTACCTTGGTTTCCACCATGAGTGGTTTCTTCAGGCGATTTTTAATAACATTATTATAAGTTATTAAAAATCGGCTGAAGAAACCACTTATGGTGGAAACCAAGGTAGCGAAATAACTCGTTTAAAAAATATATATATATATATTCATTCATAAACGAGTTATTTTGCTACCCTGTTTTCCACCATGAGTGGTTTCGCCTGAAGAAACCAGTCATGGTGGAAACCAAGGTAGCAAAATAACTCGTTTAAAAATGAAATATTTATATATATATATATATATATATATATATATATATATATATATATATATATATATATATTCATTTTAAACGTGTTATTTCGCTACCTTGATTTCCACCATGACTGGTTTCTTCAGGCGAAACCACTCATGGTGGAAACCAAGGTAGCGAAATAACTCGTTTATAAATGAAAAATATTCAAAAGTTCTACAATATAATTGTATAGAACACTTTTTAATACAAATGTGTACTGGTCTAACCCTATTAGGACCAAAAACTAAGTATTAAACAATCAATTAATCAATATATATATATATATATATATATATATATATATATATATACTGCTAAATATAAGAGACATTGAATGTCTATAATGTTTAATCATGAGCCGTTCTAAACATCGTATTTGGCTTTAATTTTAGGTGAAAATAAAGACAAAAATTCTCCAGCATTTAAATAATATTTAATTAAGTTGGTTCTAAGCTTTCGGCACACATGAGCCATCTTCAGAGAGGTTAAAGGGACATAAAAATATCCAGCATCAAAGACGATTAGAACCAACTTAATAAAAATTATCCAAATGTTGGAAAATTTTTGTCTTTATTTTCACCTGAAATTAAAGCCAAAATACGATGTTTAGAACGGCTCATGATTAATCATAACAGACATTCATTGTTTCTTATATTTAACAGTATATTTTTAGAAAATTATCTGCTGACTCGATTTTTTTTTTAATCATATCATCCCGAGCAAGGCGGTAACGCCACTGATGTGCAGGGGACTACGTAAGAGTGAAAAGATTAGAAGAGAGAAAGCCGGAAACCACATCCTAAACAGGGAACCAAGTATGAGCCTCTACACCTGTTCAATAGACGTGGGTGGAGAGTGAACCGGGCGATAGTTTAGTCTATCTACTCCAATTGGAAAAAAAAGAAGAAAAGTAAAAAGATTGGAAAAGAGAAAACCGGAAACCACATCCTAAACAGGGAACAAGGGATGAGCCTCTTCACCTGTTCAATAGACGTGGGTGGAGTGTGAACCGGGCGATAGTTTAGTCTATCTACTCCAATTTGAAAAAAAAATAAAAGTAAAAAGATTGGAAAAGAGAAAAGCTAAGAATAAAAACATATGATGAATTTACATAGCAAATACATTGTGAAAATGATTTACATTAAAATGTAGTTTAAATTTAAATCATCTGTACAGCCAACATCAAACATTCCTAAATTGCCGGTTGTCTCCCCTTCCCTCTTTTTGTCTACCTGGGCATTCAAATCTCCCATGATGATTCTAGTTTCTTGGGTTTTAAACTAAGCCTTAGCATTACCAGTGTGTAGTAAAAAGATTATATATCTTCCTCTGTGCTTTGCGTTGTCGGTTGCATAGACTACAACAATAGCTGTGTTGAAGAGTCTCCCTTTCATTTTGATCAAGAGGACTCTTTCGAACAACTGTGAGTATCCCAAAACGCATTTCTTCATTTTTCCTCCAGTATTAAGCCGTCTCCCTTTTCGTTATTTTTACCTTCTGCGTATATTATCCTTTGGCTATCGCTGCTGAAGTCTTCATTTCTAGGTTGCATATTCCCAAAATATTGACGTTCAATTCTGCTAATTTCCTGCTTCTGATTCCTGAAGTGGCACAGTTGTTCAGCGTCCTGATGTTCCATGTCTCGAGAGAATTTTTTTTTTTTTGCGCACAATCGCAGGTTGACGGTCTAGAGACACCAGTTGCTCAAGTCGTTCCTTTTCGAGCGAAGGACGAACTTGGAAGAAATGTGTCTCCTTCACGCTGTTGGTGGTAACAGTCGCTGGAT
This sequence comes from Ascarosepion bandense, assembly GCA_037127315.1. Taxonomy (NCBI): domain Eukaryota; kingdom Metazoa; phylum Mollusca; class Cephalopoda; order Sepiida; family Sepiidae; genus Ascarosepion; species Ascarosepion bandense. Next base: position 531,756 of record JBBBDQ010000489.1, read on the forward strand.
GACGATCAGGTGACACCAGTTGCTCATGTCGGTCCTTATTGGGTGAGAAGTTAATTTCTTTGGAAGTAACCGAATTCTCACTGTTAGGTTTCATTTGGATTTTCCTATAATTGGGACAAAATGTCACTGCGCGCCAAAAATCATCATTGACTCAATATAAATAGGTGCCATACTGTGGAATAATAATAATAATAATAATAGTAGTAGGAAGAAGAAAAAACGAATGAAAGAAAAAAGGAAAGAAAGAAAAAGAAAAAGAAAGAAAGAAAAAGAATTAAAGAAAGAAAAAGAAAATGAAAGAAAGAAAAAGAAAATGAATGAAAAAAGAAAAAGAAAGAAAACAAACGAAAGAAAGAAAAAAGAGAGAAAGAAACAAGGATAAAAGAAACAAAGAAAGAAAAAAGGAATAATGAAAAAAGAAAAAAAAGAAAAGAATGAAAAAACAAAGAAAACAAATGAAATAAAGAAAGAAGAAAGAAGGATAAAAGAAACAACGAAAGAAGAAAGGAACAAAGAAAAAAGAAAGAAAAAGAAAAAAGAAAATAAATGAAAAAAGAAAAAGAAAGAAAACAAATGAACTAAAGAAAAACGAAAGAAAGAAAGATACAAGAAACAAAGAAAGAAAAAAGGAACAATGAAAAAAGAAAGAAAAAGAAAAAAAGAAATGAATGAAAAAAAGAAAAAGAAAGAAAACAAATGAAATAAAGAAAAAAGAGAGAAAGAAAGATAAAAGAAACAAAGAAAGAAAAAGAAAAAAGAGAATGAATGAAAAAAGAAAAAGAAAGAAAACAAATGAAATAAAGAAAAAAGAAAGAAAGAAGGATAAAAGAAACATAGAAAGAAAAAAAGATAGAAAGGAAAAAGAAAACAGGAAAGAAAAAAAGAAAGAATGAAAGAAAGTAACAAACAAAGAAGAGAAAGAAAGAAGGTGTTTCAAAAAATGGAGGAAAAAATTGTTAGAAGAAGAAATAGCCTACAAAGAAGAAAAGAAAAAGAAGAAAAAGAAGAAGAAACTACTAGAAGAAGAGAGCGATGAAGAAGAAAGAAAAAGTAAGAGAAGAAAAGTAAACGTGCAAAGTAAACGAGAAATAAGGTGAAACGGTTAAAAGTAAAATTAATTTATTAAAGGACGGAGAGGAAAATGAAACTGTTAAAAAAGAAAAATTCAAAGAGAAAAAGAAGAAATAGAAATGAAAATTTAAAAAAAACGCTTAAAATTAAAATGATGAGAAGAAACAAAATTTTAAGAGAAAGAAAAAAATTAATAAAAAGTTAAACGAAAAAGAATTAAAAAACGATTTCAAAGAATATTACTAGTCAACACAAAAGCTTTTTTTTAATCGTTTCACCCCAAGCAAGTCGGTACCGACACTGATGCGCAGGGTGGTAACATAAGAGTGTAAAAGTTTCAGTAAGGGCGAGATTGAAGAGAAAGACGAACCAGCTACAGGGGGTGAAAGAGAAAGAGCAAGAGAAGGATGTGAACACAGGAGTGAAGACAGTTGCGAAGGTAGAGAGAAAGGAAAAGAACAAGATACACGGGATGATGTAGAAAGAGTGAAGAGAAAGACGAACCAGTTACAGGGGGTGAAAGAGAAAGGGCAAGAGAAGGATGTGAACACAGGAGTGAAGACAGTTACGAAGGTATAGAAAAAGGAAAAGAACAAGATACACGGGGTGATGTAGAAAGAATGAAGAGAAAGACGAACCAGCTAAAGGGGGTGAAAGAGAAAGAGCAAGAGAAGGATGTGAACACAGGAGTGAAGACGGTTGTGAAGGTAGAGAGAAAGGAAAAGAACAAGATCCACGGGGTAATGTAGAAAGAGTGAAGAGAAAAACGAACCAACTATAGGGGGTGAAAGCGAAAGGGAAAGAGAAGGATATGAACACAGGAGTGAAGACAGTTGTGAAGGTAGAGAGAAAGGAAAAGATATGTGTTTCACCTCTGCGCCTGAAGCCTGTCAAGTCTCGCAGCTTTGCCCTCTCGGCAACTCCGACCACGCTGTAGTCTCCCTCAGTATTTCTTTCCAATCTCACTCCCCCCAGGAGCCCCCTACTTATAGAACCTCCTACCTCTACCAAAAAACTGACTGGAATGCCTTTCGCGATTTCCTATGCGACGTCCCTTGGGGAAAAGTTTTCGACCTATCAGTTGATGACTGTGCCTCTGAGGTTTCGTCATGGGTGAAAGCTGGCATTGATGCCTTCATATCCACCAGGAAGTATTGCTTAAAACCTCATTCCTCTCCGTGGTTCTCTCCGGCCTGCTCAGCCGCCATTGCCCACAGGTACCATTACTTCCGTCTATTCCGGAGACAGTCAACTGATCAAAATAGGCGCCTGTTCATATCTGCTCGCAATGAGTGCAAGAGAACCCTAAATGACGCCAAACAGTTGTTTGCTGAGAGAATGCGACAGCACATAGCTGACCGCAAGTTCGGCTTCAAGGAATATTGGAGAATTTTTAAACGAGTGCTCAGCAATAGGCAATCCTCAATACCTCCTTTAATCCATGGATTTGAGGTTCTCACGCCATCTGCGGACAAAGCTGAGTGCTTTGCCCACAGATTCTCATCCAACTCCACATTCGACACGTCCGAAATACACCCACCCGACTTCCCTATTAGAACTGAGGCCAAACTGCACGACGTATATATTACCCCGACAGTAGTATCCAGAGTAATTTCAAAACTCGACCCCCATAAGGCGTGTTGAGACGATGGAATCCCGGTGATAGTACTTAAGAGGTGTGCTCCTGAACTTTCCCCTGTCCTCTCTAAACTATTTAACTACTGCCTTTCTGCTTCCTGCTTTCCTGCATGCTGGAAGTTCTCTTCAGTCGTTCCTGTATTTAAGAATTGTGGTGAACCCTCGGACCCATCCAACTATCGCCCTATCAGTCTTCTACCGATATTCGGGAAAGTATTGGAGGCTATAATCAATGCTGAAATAGTTCATCATCTCACCGCTCACACACTGTTCTCCGACAAGCAATATGGATTCCGCTTTACCAGGTCCACGGCGGACCTGCTAACAACCGTAACGGAGTACATGCTACAGGCCCTTGATGAGTCTGATGAGGCTCGCGCGGTTGCTCTGGACATCTCCAAGGCTTTTGACAGGGTTTGGTACTCTGGCCTCCTATGCAATCTACGCGGTTATGGTATTACCGGTCGCCTGCTTGACCTAATCCAATCTTTCTTAAATAACCGCAAAATGAAGGTCGTTCTGAATGGGCGTTCCTCTTCGTTCTACAGCACGAATGCTGGTGTCCCACAGGGCTCTATCCTGGGCCCGAAACTCTTCCTTATTTTCATCAACGACCTCGCAGATGAGATCAAGTCCCAAGTAGGCATCTACGCAGATGACACTACAATATACTCCCGCACCAGTAAGAAACCTGTCGAGGCGGACAGACATAATCTCGCTGCTGACCTTGAACGGGATCTACACTTTGTGGTGAACTGGGGCAAGAAGTGACTTGTCAACTTCAATTCATCTAAGACCAAGCTGTTGTCTGTCAACCATTACAGGCATCCTCTCCTGCCTCCCATAAGCATGGACCAAGCGATTCTCCCGGAGAGTAATACACTACGCCTCCTCGGACTTACCCTGTCCTCAGACCTCAAATGGAACCACTATATTGAATCCATAGCAAAATCTACTGCTAAGAAGGTTGGGTCACTATGTCGATCCAGGATGTTTTTTCCACTTGAATCCATCCTGCATATATACAAGTCAACCATCCGTTCGTGCATGGAGTACTGCTGCCATTTATGGTCAGGTGCCCCTGCCGTTCTCCTCAGTGTTCTTGACAGGCTCCAAAGGAGAGTCTGTAATATGATAGGTACTGATCTGGCGGCTCGACTGCAGCCACTTCCCCATCGTCGAAATGTGGCCTCTTGTCTGTTCTATAAATACTTTCATGGCTCCTGCTCAGACGAACTTAAGTCACTGATGCCTCCTCAACAGGTGTTTACTCGTGCAATCAGACTGGCAACTGGGTCCCACCCATTCACAGTCAGGTTAGCCAAATGCAGACGACAATTCTACTCCTGCAGCTTCTACTCTCGCACTTCCCGCCTGTGGAACTCGCTCTCGTATTCTTGCTTTCCTGGCGGCTACAACCTCCAGAAATTTAAATGCAAAGTCAATACTCATCTACTAACCACTGGACTCGAGCTCTCTCCCCTCCCCCGTATAACCTTCCCTTTCTCTCCACCTATGTATCTGTCATCGCACTTGCTTTCTCAGCTTTCTGTTGTTCCTTTCTAACTAGTTTGTACTCCTCACTCTTTTCTAATTAATCTATTTACATTTATGTAGCCCCCTGCACATCAGTGGCGTTGCCGCCTTGCTCGGGGTGAAATGATTAAAAAAAAAAGTGCAGCATTCGTAATAAGAGAAAAATCATATTTCTCTTTTTCCAACATAAATTTGTGAAAGATCTTGATAAGGACGGTCGTTGTTTCAAGTATATCTTTGAAATGTTTCGTTTTCAGCATTGTAAGTCGTATGACATTGAATGAATCAAATGTATGGAATTCATTTATAGCGGTCGTGAAAAACTTTTTGGGAAATCAGTCAGTCAGTTAAGTGATACACACTTTTGGCGATCATGTCTCGAAAGAGAGATGACTGATTGGGCAGAAGATTATCCCTCAGTACTTTGCCAATGCTTTCAGCGGTAGACTGGTTGCCAGCCAAGGCTATAGAAACCAATTTGTCCTGCCATTTAACTCATGGCTGAAGGGAGAAGAGATAGACTGCATTATATTATTATATTAAGTAAAATTAGTGGGAGTTTAGTTTATTACTACATAACAATAGAAAAACGATCCGCCACTTTATGACCAGTAGAAGTTTTAATTATCTTTCTGTTACGTCGGGTAACAGAATTATGTGAAATAATACAAAATAACGTAATAGTATAAAAGTAGATGTATTGACAGGAAAAGAGAAGTATTTACAAGAGGTGAGGATTAGTAGAATACAGAACAAGGTAATTAGTATACAGTATCGTCGTAGAGACGTGATAGATTGACTAGTATAACACTTCCGGTGCAATACCGGAAATACCCGACTGACTAGCTCACTCGATTTCCTTACTTAACTTCCTTCCTCGAGGTATAATCACTACTATTTTATATAGTGATTCGAATAGTCTATTTCCGTGAAAAGGTGGAGAGGCACCCCAACAGTTTCCAATTATTATATTCAGTCAGCCAGTTAAGTGCCATACATGATACACACTTTGGGCGATCATGTCTCGAAAGAGACATAACTGACTGGGCAGAAGATTATCCCACAGTAAGTTGCCATTGCTTTCTGCGGTAGACTGGTTGCCGACCAAGGCTATAGAACCCAATCTGTCCTGTTATTTGACTTATAGCTAGAGGGGGAAAAGATGTATTATATTGTTAAGTAGTAATAAGTGGGGGATCAGTTTATTACTTCATAACAATATAAAACTGATCCCCCACTTTATGCCCAGTAGAAACCGCAATCATGATTTCCACTATTATATTCAGTCAGCCAGTTAAGTGCCATACGTGATACACGCTTGGGCGATCATGTCTCGAAAGAGACATGACTGACTGGGTAGAAGATTATCCCACAGTAAGATGCCATTGCTTTCTGCGGTAGACTGGTTGCCAGCTAAGTTTATAGAACTCAACCTATCCTATTATTTAACCCATAACTGGAGTGAAGAGACGGATTAATACCTTTCCCAAGGGTATTTGTGAGGAAGTGAATACAAAGAGTTCAACTGGAATTCGAATTCGGCACCCCAGATTTGTCGTTCCGAGTCGATATTCAACACACATCCATTTGGATATATCACAAATCCTAAAACTAGACCGACCTTGTTTCAAATATGCAGAAATGATTTTGCAACATTGGTGCTAACATGAGCATCGAAATTAATTTCCTTTATAGCCACTTGGAAATATTCCCCTAAAACTGTGGGGATGTTAGCGATGAACAGGATGAGCGATTCCACTAGGACATCTAATTAATGGCGGAAAGATACCAAGGGCGTTGGTACGTTAGAATGATGGCAGACTACTGCTGGAGCATAAAAAGAGACACAGCATTTTCTAGAAAGAGGAAATTTCTCTCAAATTTATCAAGTGAATTAAATATGCTTAAATTTTTTTTCACTACGAATAGTTTTCTCGTGCTTTATAGAGAACATGATATGCGTTTTATGTCGTTTGTATCTTTTCATACTTTATCAACAAATCAACAAGTTTATCTTTGAAATTCGCAATTACGAATAACATAAGGCGGCTTTCATAAAAGCTAGAAGTTTTTTCTCATCTAAACTTATTTATAAATGGAACTTTGTCTCTGTGTGTGTATGTGTGTGTGTGTGTCCGTTACCTATAGACTCCGAAACGGCTGAACCGATTTTCTTGAAAATTTACAGTTGTACTATAAGCGTCTGCGAGTGTTCTTAGCTAGGTTTTGTGTCGAGGTACCACCGATAAATATCGAAAATCGATAATCGAATAAATCGGGTTATAGAAGGAGTGGTCCAATTTTAATCAAATTTGATACACTCATAGACAAAAACATAAGAAATGACATTAAGAAGTTTCAAGGTTGCAGTTCTTACAATAGTACAGAAAATCGATAATATATACATATATATAAAAGGCAAGATGTTTGTGTGTGTTTGTTTATCTGTCTGTCTGTCTGTGTTTTTTTCAACCCTTTTATTTTAGTTTTTGCTTCGGGTTTGGCTCTAAGTAGATATAATTGTAGTACTTATTCTCAGACATGTTACCATTTACTTAGAGGACTTATTTAGCCTTCAAAATTCAGTTTACGACGAAAAATAACTTATTTGATATCGAAACCAGGAAATCTAAATCTGACATAGACAACGCACCAATTTATAATATGAATCCAATGAGAAGGAAATTATTAAAAAAAGTAAAAATTGATTTAAAGGTAAAATCATTAAAAGAAAAATAAATTGAAGTATGAAAAAAAAATCAAACGAACGGGGTTGGTTAGGGTAGTGTCATTAAAAAACGAAGAAGCAAAAGAAGAAGAAGAAGAAGAAGAAGAAGAAGAGGAAGGAAGAAGAAGAATCGCCTTTACGAAACAAGTTTTTCAATTTTTTATTTAAGGTCTCGATGCAAATTGAAGAAGCAAATGAAGAAGAAGCAAAAGAAAAAAAGAAAAAGCAAAAAGAAGCAAAAGAAGTGAAAAAAGAAGAAGAAGCAAAAGAAAAAAGAAAAAGAAAAAAGAAGAAGCATTAGGAGAAAACACAGAACTGAAATAATCTATCGACAACGCACCAAGCTATAATATGAGCCCATTGAGAAGGAAGTTATTAAATAAAACAAAAAAGTGAATTAAAGGTAAAATGATTAAAAGAAAAATAAATTGAAGTATGAAAAAAAAACAACAAACGAACGGGTTAGGGTAGTGTCATTAAAAGAAGAAGAAGAAGAAGAAGAATCGCCTATACGAAACATGTTTTTCTATTTTTCATTCAAGGTCTCGATGGAAATTGAAACTGTCATTTTCTAATAAATTCCAAAACTCACAAACCCACTAGACAAAAGCTAAAATTCTGTAAATCTATCAAACAATATCAACTTCTTTTTTGTCATTATCCTTTTTCTCATTTTTCATCTTTTTTTTTTTGACATTTTCTTTCCAGAGAAAGAAAACAAAGTCTCCTCACAAAAAATAGTGGCTCATATGAACTCAATGTCTTTTATTTATGCTGCTTTCTTTTTCTCAACGGAAGAAATAAGAAAAATTAGAATTTTAGAAAAAGAATCAATTTTATTTAAAAAAAAAATGAAAAAAATGGAGAAACGGGGGGGAAATAATAGGCACGTAAATTCAATTATTTACCGAGTGCGAAACGAACGGAGTATTTTTGCCGCTTTCAATTTTTATTCCCCTCGAACGAATCCTAACCTTGAATTCCGAAGGAAAAATTCGTTCAATGAAAAAAAAAAAAAAGAAAAAAGAAAATTCTGAAAGACAATGAAATAAAGCGAGTGAACCTGAGCATTCAAAATCCGCTATCAGAATAAAATCGTTTTTGTTTAGTTTTTTTTTTGTTTTTTGTTTTTTTTCTTTTTTCAGCCTCGTTTTTTTCACCTCATCCATTACGCAGAGGTCAACTAGGAAGAGAAAAGAAATCACATCTAACTGCAACCCAAGACAAAGGCCGGAGTTGTGCAACGAAAACAAGAAAAAAAAATTCAATAAAACTTTGTCGATACACACTCTGCTTGAACTACGTTTGAAAACAGCATATCTTTTCAAATGGAACAAAATACAGACAGAACAGGGGTGGAAGAATAATAACCTGGGAATTGCGCAACAGTTTTCGGTTCGACAATCTATACGAATCCTTATAGAAAGACCGAGTGTGGTCGTAGTATCTCTGTGAAACTAAGCATCTTACAAGTTTTCTCCATACATATATGTTATGGTGCCCTTCTACGAGGAATGGACTCTTCCTCTTGTTATATGTAGTTGATTGCGTGACTTCTGGAAGATCGGTTATAAAGAGCAGTTAACAAAGAAGAAGGAAAAATGAAGAGGAAATAAAGAAAGAAAATGGAAAATAAGAAAGCGCAAAAAAAGACAAAAAAGAAGAACACGCAACAAAAGAAAGAAGGAAAAGCAAAAGAAAAAGTAAAAGAGAAAAGTCAGGCAATAAGCAGCGTAATAATACCTTCGGACTTCGGAGTTATTTCTATATTACTTATTATTAACACTTCTTTTGAATATCATGTTTCTTGTTATACTAATACACGGTTTTGAACCTACCTTCTTTCGTGGCTTACTTACGGCACAAGCCGGTTACTAAAGTTTGCGGTGAAGTTTCACCACAACTCCGCAACAATATGGGTAGAAAGTAGAGAGAGGTACGCATTCAAGTAAACCGGGCGGAACCCATCCATCTCCAAGTTAAATCTCTACTGATTTCCGACAACATAAAGGAACAACATAGGGAAGTCGACGGCCACATGATGCCTAGGGAGCCCTCCACCAAGAGATACTGCATCGGATACATGCAGAGATACGGAATCTTCTCGACGCCATTGTGCAAGATGGCCTTCTGCTCTACAAGGTGCTTTATCTCGCCATATAAAAGAGGTTGCCCATTTCGAATTCCAGTTGAATTCTATGCATTCAATTATGTCCAAATACTCTTGGGAAAGGTATTAATCTGTCTCTTCTCTCCAGTTATAGGTGAAATAATAGGACATATTGGATTCTATAGCCTTGACTGGCAACCAGTCTACCGCAGAAAGCAATGGCAACCTACTGCGGGATAATCTTCTGCCCAGTCAGTCATGTCTCTTTCGAGACATGATCGCCCAAAGCGTGTATCACGTATGGCACTTAACTGATTGACTGAATATAATAGTTGGAAACATAATTAAAAATTATACTGGGCATAAAGTGGGGGATCGGTTTTCTATTGTTATGAAGTAATAAACTGATCCCCCACTAATTACTACTTAATGATATAATACACCTCTTCTCCCTCTTGCTATGAGTCAAATAACAGGACAGATTGGGTTTTATACCCTTGGCTGGCAACTAGTCTACCGCAGAAAGCAATGGCAATCTACTGCGGGATAATCTTCTGCCCAGTCAGTCATGTTTCTTTTGAGACATGATCGCCCAAAGCGTTTATCACGTATGGCACTTAACTGACTGCCTGATTTATTTTTATGGATGCCCGTTTGTGGTGCAGTGGATATCGGCTCGAAACGAGAAATTGGAGCCCCGATTTCGAATTTCAGTTGATTTCGTTACATTTACTTGCACACAAATACTTTGGGAAAAGTTATTAATCCCTCTCTTCTCTCCCCAGCTATGAGTTAAATCACAGAACCGATTAGGTTCTACACCATTGGTTGGTAACCAGTTTACCGCCGAATGTAATGGTAACCTTTCGCAGGAAAACCTTCTGCCAGGTCTGCTGTGTCTATACTAATCCTCATAGAAAGACGGAGTTTCTCTGTGAATCTAAGCATCTTACAAGTTTTCTCCATATATATGAGTTATGGTGCCCTTCTACGAGGAATGGACTCTTCCTCTTGTTATATGTAGTTTATTGCGTGACTTCAGAATAAAATCGTTTTTGTTTTGATTTTTTTTTGGGGGGGGGGTCTTTTTTCAGCCTCGTTTTTTCAACTCATCCCTTAGAAATCACATCTAAATGCAACCCAAGACAAAGGCCGGAGTGATGTAACGAAAGCAGAAAAAAAATGCAAGAGACATGATCGCCTGAGAGTGAGTCACATATGGCACTTAACTGAGTAATTTTAAATGTATCCAATTAAATGTCTGTATTTAACGAAAGTGTTTCATAGAGCTTCTAATGTTTTTGTTGTTAAATTTCGTTGTACGAAGAGCAGGATTTAACACTCATATTTCGACAAGAATAATATTTGCCTTCTCATTTAAATCGTCTTCTTCTATGTGCCTTGTCCCTTCAGGACGTAGGCGATCATGGTCTTCCGTGTCTCCCTATCCCTGGTGGCTCTTAGCATGCCTTCTCCTGTTACACCACCAAACCCCGCTCTGTCATCCACTATCTCAAGACAATACATCTAGAATATAAATGTATAGAAACCAGCATGGCCACAAAATGAGGGATCAGTTTATATATTGATTATCATATAGAATTGATCCCCCATTTTATATATTCACACTATAATTTTTTATAAACAGCATATATATTCTTCTTCTATGTGCCCAGTCCCTTCAGCATATAGACGATCATGGCTTTCCACATCTTCCTGTACCCGGTGGCTCTTAGCACGCTTTCTCCTGTTGCACCATGAAACCCTCTTTTCACCATTCCCCTGATCAGGTCCTTCAAATCCGCTGCTTTCCCCTGTTTCCTTTTCCCTCTATCTGGCCTGTTAGTAACAGGTTCTCCAATCTCAAAATGTAAGGTTTCCTAATTCTAGAAAACTCTCAGGGATAATTTGAACTGGATTGCTTACAAAATAATACTGAGTATCAATGAATTCGTATGGCCATTTCATATCTTCTTCTTCTATGTGCCTTGTCCTTTCAGGACGTAGGCGATCATGGCTTTCCTCGTCTCCCTATCCCTGGCGGCTCTTAGCTTTCTCCTGTTACACCACCCAAACCCCGCTCTGCCATCAACTAGCTCAAGAATATAAATCTAGAATATAAATCTATAGAAACTAGCATGGCCACAAAATGAGGGATCAGTTTATATATTCATCATAATATAAAACTGATCACCCATTTTATATCCATATTATGATTTCTAATGAACATTTGGCATATATATTCTTCCTTCTATGTGCCCTGTCCTTCCAGGACGTAGGCGATCATGGCCTTCCACGGTGGCTCTTAGCACGTTTTCTCCTGTTACACCACCCAAACCCTGCTCTGCCATTCAATAGCTGAAGACCATAAATCTAGAATATAAATGTATAGAAACTAGCATGGCCACAAAATGAGGGATCAGTTTATATATTGATTATAATTTAGAATTGATCCCCTACTTTATGTCGACATTATAATTTCTTATAAACAGTTGGCATATACCCTCTTCTTCTATGTGCCTTGTCCCTTCAGGAACGTAGGTGATCATGGCCTTCTACGTCTCCCTATCCCTGGCGGCTCTTAGCACGTTTTCTCTTGTTACACCACGCAACTCCCGTTCTGTTACCCAACTGCTCAGGCCCTTTAAATATGTTATCCGCTGCGTTCCTCTGTCTCTTTTTCTTTGGTGATATTGTCCAACTTTCACTGCCATATTGAAGAGCCGACATCACATACCAGTCTAGTACTCTTTTCTTTGCTTCAAGCGAAATTTTCTAATCCCTTAATACTTTACTCAGCTTCTGGAAAGCGTCTTTCGCCATGCCATTTCGCCTTCGGATCTCTGTGTCGCACTTTCCGTCTTCTGTTAGAACACTTCCTAGATATTTAAATTTTTACACTTGCTTGATTTTAGCATCCTCCACCTAAACGAGATAAAAATGTGAAGTATGTACGTCGTAATATATATATATATATATATATATATATATATATATATATATATAGTATTGTGCAAAAGTATTAGGACAAGAACTATTTTATCTTTTATGAGGCATATTGATAGAAAATAAACAAATTAAAATAATGTCATTTGATTTACTCAACAAATGCTTTAACAAGAAAAATACTTGTTACAAAATAAATTTAATATTTAGTATAATAGCCTTTTGCTTTGATCACAGTCTTCATTCTGTCGGTCGTTGACATCATAAGCTTCTTCAATGTATCTAATGGTATCTCCTGCCAAGCAGCTTGTATTTGTTCCCAAAATGTGTCTTGCAAAGTAACATTAGATTTATCAATTCGAGAGGGGGAATAAGAAAAAAGTCAGTCATATCCAAGGATAATAGAATAATGAGCAATTTCAAAATAACTTGTTTCATAGAAAATAGAAAAATTAAATATAACTTCTTTTTAATAGATTTCTTTTACACCTAGTTTTAAATAATCAATATTTATTAGCAATTTACTTGTCTTTTCACCCTGTATTTGAATTTCAGTGAGGTTTTTAGGAAAATCACCCCCCACCGCAGTCCTAATACTTTTGCACACTACCGGTAGTAGTGCAAAAGTGTTAGGAAAAAATTGATTTTAAACTTTATTTTGATGCCTCATAAAAGATAAGATAGTTCTTGTCCAAATACTTTTGCACAGTACAGCATATATATATATATATATATATATATATATATATATATATATATATATATATATTGATACTGAAGTAAAACATTCTTATTATAAACTTTCTTTTTTGGTTCTCTTATTACTAAATCTTGTTGCAATATCTTGGGTTAATGCCTTTCCAAACACTTAAATAATTAAAAAACAAAAATAAGTAATCAAATTTGAAGTGGTGCTTAGTAATAAGTATTCATTTGAAGCTCACCAAGTTATTAATGTCTAAATTAGTCCCCAACAACATTTTTTCGGTTGTACGTAAATGAGTAAGCAATATCAAGAAGGCGTTCATATTATCCACTACTAGGAAGGTTGGGTCAGTGTCAGGCCAGGTAGTATTTTTCCGCTTGAATCCATCTTGCACATATACAAATCAACCATCCGACCGTGCATAGAACACTGCTGTCATATAGGGTCAGGCGCCCCTGCCGTTCGTCTAAGAGTTCTTGACATGCTCCAAAGGAGAATCTATAATGTGATAGGTCCCGACCTGGCAGCTCGACCCTAGCCACTTTCTCATCGACGGGCTTCCCTCTGTCTCTTTTACAAATATTTTCATGTCTTCTGCTAAGTCACTCTGCACAAGAATATACTCTAGCAACCAGACTGACAACAAGGTCCAACCCTTTTACAGATATATCTACAAAATGCAACTGACAATTCTTCAAATTCCCTGGTTGCTATGTGAAAGTATGCTGAAAAATCTTTATCAAATAGTACACAATTTTTTTACTTAGGGTGTTTGACGATTTTGTCCTGCCTATTTGTTTCAGATGTTCTGTCTGTAAAGATGGTATAAACCCATAGAATTGGGATGTCTTTTATTTCTGTAACCGGTGCTGGATGATGATCAAACGAGTGTTTAATAACATCTCTTCCAAAGTCTTTACACATTTTCCAGTGTAAATAGTACCACACTCTATCGTGACGTGTTTCATATTCATTTGGCGTAAGTACAGAATTTTCTTAGAGTAAATGGTCTATTTTTTTTCCTGCATAGAATAGAATCGTTTGGTGGAGGGTTCCCTAGACTAAAGTCAACGGTCTTCGAGTGTCTGTTTACTTCAATCCCTATAGAATCAGCGGCTATATTGTCCCTATGGAATCAACGGTGAGGGGGTTATTTGTCCAAGGCGGTTCCTTTATGTTGGAGAAAATCAGCAGAGATTTGCCTTGGAGATGGAAGCATCAAATTCAGTAAACTATAAGCCAATTAATCGCAGAACCTGCATTTTAGATACACACTATCATGTATGATATTTGCCTGAAAGTTCTTTGTGAAAAGACAGTTGTCTTGCGCTGCAAGAATAAAGCCTTCCGTTTCAACCTTTAATCCAAAAAATGGGGTACACTATCACATATCTTACGATAATCTATCCAAGTATTACTATGATGTTTCTTTGCATTGGCGCAGTTTTCTAAGACCATTTTATAATTAAGTAATTGGTCTTAATTGGGTTAGGCTGTGCGTTGTGGTGCATTGGATATCGGCTCGGAACGAGAAATCGGGGAGCCGAATTCGAATTCCAGCCGAATTCATTGCATTCACTTACGCGCAAATACCCTTGGGAAAGGTATTAATCCGTCTATTCCTTCCAGTTATGGGTTAAATAGCAGGACAGATTGGGTTCTATAGCCTTGGTCGGCAACCAGTCTACCGCAGAAAGCAATGGCGACCTACTGCGAGGGATAATCCTCTCCCCAGTCAGTCATGTCTCGAGAGAGACATGATCGATCAAAGGCGTGTTTCACGTATAGCACTTAACTGACTGAATTGGTCTTTACATCCGTAAAGCTATGTTCGCGCCCTTTTTGTTGATGAAGTAGTATGATATTATGTCTGTTAATTGTGGGGAAGCATGGAAATATTCTGTAGTTTTTGGTGTTATTTGTGACCCCATTGTGATACCATCGGTAGAAGGAAGGTAATTTCTTTGGTTACCTATACCTGGACATGAATTGTAGTAATATCATTGACCTTTTGTTGAAGTTCTTTGGCTAGTTTGTTTTTTGTTTTTGTTTGTTTACTGTATTTAAATAAGAGAGACAAATACTAAAAATGTTATCTATTCTGGGAGATTTCTAGTTGTGTGCTTTTTCAGTGAACATTCAATATCGTCTTCTCTGGTTTCTGCCATTGTTTATTCTGGTTTATCTTTCATTCGTTCTATCTCTTGTGCAAGTCAAAACTGCTTTTTATGTTCATTAGGAGGACCCCACATTTTTGCATGGCTTCTATAACCTCTTCCATTGTTGATGTGGGTGGTTAATATTTCTTCAATTTTTTGTTTATCTATTTCTCTGTAAAATTTTCTAAGCATCAGTTTGAAATATTCTGTTCTGTCTTCTGTTCTGATCTTTTTTCAAAGGAGATTATTCTTTGAGCCTTCGGTTGTATTGCTTGTTTTATTTATCTTTTTTTAGCTGATAGGAGTTCATTTTCATTCCTAATTTTGTATTTTCTTTGAAATCTTCTGACTTTTCTAGTTCTTACATTTGTTTCTCTTGTCAGTGTATCGAATTTTAATAATTCACTTCTAAGTTCTTTAATTCTTTTCACTATTTCTCTTTTTTAAGGTGAATCTCTATACCTGTGAGATTGACTTGTTTTACTTTGATATTCAATATTTTACTTGCTACTATTGCCGATTCATTTATCGCTTCGATCAGATATGTGGGTCTTCTTCATATAAAATTAATTTCAGTGCTGCATTGCAGAGTTTGGTAGTTTAGAAGTTATGCATTGTTGTTTGTAATTTTAAAAGTTGTTCTCGTTCCGCCATTTTAATATTTTGTCTTATATACCTCGTATTTTTTCTCGGTTTCTTGTATATTATTAACTGGCAATATAGCCCTGCGTCGCTCGGGTGTAATGAAAGCTTTAAAACTAATCCATGGTCCTGGAGCACAGACTCTTTGGACGTTGGCACAAAAGACTAAAAGGCAATAGTTGTTTCCAGTTAAAGCGAAACCGTAGACTGAAAGAAAAATGAATGAATATAAGTCAAATTTTGATTTCCTGGTTTCGATATCAAACAAGTTTTTTCGTCGTAAACTGAACTTCGAAGGCTAAATAAGTCCTCTGAGTAAATGGTATCATGGCTGAGACTAAGAACTACAATTATACCTACTTAGAGCCAAACCCAATGCAAAAACTAAAATAAAAGAGCTGAAAGAAATACAGACATACAGGCAGATAAACAGACACACACACAAACATCTTGCCTTTTATATATATATATATATATATATATATATATATATATATATATATAATAATATTTATTAATAAATTATAACATTGATATGTTATAATATCACTACAATAAAAGTAGCTATTTTGTTTCGACACTTTTTGTGTCTTTTCAAGTGATGTTGTTATTTCGAAATCTTGTATATATATATATATATATATATATATATATACAAGATTTCGAAATAACAACATCACTTGAAAAGACACAAAAAGTGTCGAAACAAAATAGCTACTTTTGTAGTGATATTATAACATATCAATGTTATTAATTTATTAATAATATTATTATATATATATATATATATATATATATATATATATATATATATAAAAGGCAAGATGTTTGTGTGTGTGTCTGTTTATCTGCCTGTATGTCTGTATTTCTTTCAGCTCTTTTATTTTAGTTTTTGCATTGGGTTTGGCTCTAAGTAGGTATAATTGTAGTTCTTAGTCTCAGCCATGATACCATTTACTCAGAGAATAGATAACATTTTTAGTATTTGTCTCTCTTATTTAAATACAGTAAACAAACAAAAACAAAAAACAAACTAGCCAAAGAACTTCAACAAAAGGTCAATGATATTACTACAATTCATGTCCATGTATATATATATATATATATATATATATATATTGTATATCTTGTATATATATATATATATACATATATATATATATATATATATATATATATATATATATTATCGATTTTCTGCACTATTGTAAGAACTGCAACCTTGAAACTTCTGAATATCGTTTCTTATGTCTTTGTCTATCAGTGTATCAAATTTGATTAAAATCAGACCACTCGTTCTATAATCCGATTTATTAAATACAGACATACAGACAGATAAACAGACACACACAAACATCTTGCCTTTTATAGTAGAAAGAAACTTGTGGAGAGCGTGGCAGCAGAGAGTCCTCAGAAGAGAAGCCCCCGTCAAGCAAGTGTTTCGGCCCTTATCTCCTGACACTCTAGGGGGTTGGGCCACACCCGGTTCATGATTCCGGATGTCCTTCTGCTGCCCTTTTTTTTCTTTTTTTTGGGACGAACCACGGATGAGATCCGTGATCTTCTGGATATGCTCATTTTCACTCAAAGACTCCCGCACTAACCACTTAGCCAAAGGTACACCTGATATTTGTAGGAAAGTTAAGCCTTATGAAGTTCACTTTTATTCCTCCTTGACCAGATCCAGCTTGAACACCTCTCTGCCGCTTCTGCCATTGCTTTCAGGGCTCTGGTTTTTTCCCTCCCTGCAACTGAGAGCTGTTTCATGAGGCTGTATGCAGACGCTCCTACAAACCCCCTAGCTCCAATTTCTGCAGTGAGGACTTTGACCTGGTAGTCTTCTCTCAGAATCCATTGCCTCTTGAACTTTCCATTATCTGCCTGTCTTGAGTTGGGGCTGTTTGCCAGATCAGCATACTTTTCAGTCTTGTAGATTTGAGCTGCCTCCATTCTGTTCTCATATGGCACTGTGAGTTCTATCATAATCAGCTGCTTGGTTGACTGAGAGTGGACTACTATGTCTGGTCTCATGCCACTCTTGCTGATGACCTCTGGGTGACTCTTCCATTCTGGGAGGTCTGAAGTGCACTCCCAGTCATCCGCCCCGTCCAGCATACTCTGCCTGCATGTTCCAAGTGGTACTGTTGTTCTTGGCTATGATTTGCTGCCTCCTGCCGTGAAGAATGTTGCGGATGCTTTTGGAATCCTGATTTTCCCTTTTGTGGTGTTGGTACTAGCCCAGACTACTTGTACAATCTCTTTGAGCACTTGGTTGTGCCTCCATGTGTACCTTCCTTGAGCCAGGGCTACTTTACATGAGCTTAGGACATGCTCTACTGTTTGTTTTTCATGGCAGAGGGGGCATGAAGGATCGTCTGTTTTTCTCAACTTCACCAGGTTTGCATATGAGGGCAGAAGGTCATATGCAGCTCTGAGAATAAGCTGATCCTGAGAGGGGCCATGTGCCAAATGTCATTCCAAGTGAGACTTCTTTGGAGTGCATTCTCCCAAGTTATCCATTGCCCTTGCTGGCTCTGCTGGACTGCTTTTTGGAGTCTTTTTTGGTCTTCTTCTTTTCTCATCTCCTGAATCATCATGTCTCTTTTGGCTTTTCCTTTGGCCTTTGACAACCATTCAGTTTTGGTCATCCCCAGTCCTTGTCTGTTGGTCTGCATGTGACCTGTTATTTCTCTGATCTTGAGACTTTCTCTGGCAGAATCCATTGCCTCTTGAACTTTCCATTATCTGCCTGTCTTCAGTTGGGGCTTGATTGCTTCTACCACCCTGTCTCCTGAGTCCTCCAGCATGCTGTGAAGTCTGATCTTCCCTGCTTTATATTCCTCCAGGATGGATTTCAGTGGTAGTTTCAGCTTTGCTTGTCGACAGTACAGCGCTATGTCAGTCAAACAGGGTGGGACACCAAGCCATTTCCTTGTGAACTTGCTGATTTTGGCTTCCATTGCCTCCACTATGCTGGTGCAGATGTCGTATATCATCAGGAGCCATAGGAGCTTTGGTATCAGCATGAACTGCAAACACCAGACCTTGTATTTGTCAGGGAGCCCACACTGGTCAATGGTCTCCAAACCTTCTTCCAACATCTGCTTGGTTTCTTTTGCACACAAACATCTTGCCTTTTATATATATGTATATATTATCGATTTTATGTACTATTGTAAGAACTGCAACCTTGAAACTTCTGAATATCATTTCTTATGTATTTGTCTATGAGTGTATCAAATTTGATTCAAATCGGACCACTCCTTCTATAATCCGATTTATTCGATTATCGATTTTCGATATTTATCGGTGGTACCTCGACACAAAACCTAGCTAAAAACACTCGCAGATGCTTATAGTACAACTGTGTAAATTTTCAAGAAAATCGGTTCAGCCGTTTCGGAGTCTATAGGTAATGGACACACACACAGAGACACAGACACACACAGACAAAATTCCATTTATAAATAAGTTTAGATTATTATTATTATTATTGAGCGAGTGCCAAAACAGAATAACAACAAATTAAGGCTGGAATAATTAAATATACTCATCTTTAAACGAAGATTAAGAAGAGTATACGAGGCATATTATTATTATTATTATTATTAGGTCATTTTTCATTATATTTCTATTTCTGCTATGGTCGCACTACCTACCAAGTCTGCAGGAAAACGTAAGGCAGGTCTTGGTGTGTTATGGCTCCATTTCATGTTTTTCCTGTCTCCATAACATCCCTAGTGTTACCTAGAAAAAGTTTTCCTTAGTGTGTGGGCTTTCTGGTTTTAACAATAATGTCTGGCCTGTTTACTTCAATTTTTCTGTCTGCGTAGATGGTGTAATCGAATAGAATGGTGACATCTGTTTCTGTAACCGGGGCTGGGTGATATTCATACCAGTGTTTGTTTACAGATTTTCCTTAGTGTTTGCACATTGTCCAATGTATTATTATTATTATGTCATTTTTCATCATATTTCGATTTCTGCATTGGTCTCACTACCAACCAAGTCTGCGGGGAGACCTAAGGCAGGTAGTGGCGTGTTGTTATGACTCCATTTCATGTTTTTCTATCCTCCCTATCATCCCCAGCATTACATAGATAAAGTTTTCCTTAGTGTGTGGGCTGTACTTAATAAGACAATTTTTTGTATATCTCTTAAGCTGGGGTTTCCAGGGATTCTTTCAATGTGTTGTTTTGTTCCATCTTTTATCATTCCAAGTGCACCTACTATCACTAGCACAACTCTTGTTTTCAATTTCCACATTTTTTCTATTTCAATTTCCAGGTCTTTATAGTTCGACAGTTTTTTAAATTCCTTGATTGCTATGTTACAATCCGCTGGACAAGCCATATCAATTAATAGACAAGTTTTCTCCTTCTGGTTTTTAACAATAATGTCTGGCCTGTTTGCTTCAATTTTTCTGTCTGTGTAGATGGTGTAATCCCATAGAATGGTTACATCTTCTATTTCTGTAACCGGTGCTGGGTGATGTTCATACCATTGTTTGTTTACAGCTTTTCCATAATGTTTGCACATTGTCCAATGTAAATATTGCCCAACTCTATCGTGGCGATTTTTATATTCATTTGGGGCAAGCACAGAACAGCCTGAGATTAGGTGGTCTATTGTTTCTTGGTGTTTATCACAAAACCTGCATTTTGGATCCATATTATTATGCATTCATCATTATTATTATCATTATTATTATCATTATTATTATTATTATTATTATTATTATTATTATTATTATTATTGTTGTTGTTGTTGTTGTTGTTGTTGTTGTTGTTATGTCATTTTTCATCATATTTCGATTTCTGCTTTGGTCTCACTACCAACCAAGTCTGCGGGGAGACCTAAGGCAGGTCGTGGCGTGTTGTGATGACTCCATTTCATGTTTTTCTATCTTCCCTATCATCCCTAGCATTACATAGATGAAGTTTTCCTTAGTGTGTGGGCTATACTTAATAAGACAATTCTTTGTATATCTCTTAAGCTGGGGTTTCCAGGGATTCTTTCAATGTGTTGTTTTGTCCCATTTTTTATCATTCCAAGTGCACCTACTATCACTGGCACAACTCTTGTTTTCAATTTCCACATTTTTTCTATTATTATTATTATTATTATTTATTTATTTATTTATTTATTTATGGAGCGCATCATAAAGATGTCACCCAGGAAAAGTATAAACCTACTTCCTCTCCTCCAGGTTCATTAGTAAAACTTGTATCACTAAACAATTATCTTATAAATAGTCATTCTTACAATCACATTTTTTGGCTTTAAATAAGCAGCAACATGTTGATAAGCCGGTAAAAAAAAAAAAATCAATGAATGATCTGAATTTTTTTATATATAATTGTAAAACTATGTTGCTTCGCGATATCAGAAAAAAATGATTTTCTATTTGTATAATTGTACCTGATAAACCGACATCCTATTTGCAAAAATGGCGGACACCAATAATTCGTGAAAAGTCGCAATATAGCTAAATGCTTAGATTTAAATTTTTAGCCCGTCAGTAAAATCACGTTAAAACAGGTTATTAAGTGATGTGAGTTTGAGGTTCATGGGATTTTTCACCTTTATTTCTGTTCCAGGCTGCTCATTAACGGAAGTGAAAGAAACCTTTGAAAAAATATCATGAAAAGCAATCTTTTTATTATTTTCTTGCTATCTGGAGATGGGAATTTTCGTGCGAACTAACCAAATGACCAAGTCTTTTTCGACCGACCCAAACTCGATTTAATAGTTTAATTCCGAGCAAGAATATTGTCTAGCGTCATTTTTTAATTGAGAAAGAAAATAACGGTCCAGGGAATTAAAATTATTAATATTGATCTTCTGCTTGCTAAATCTCCAAATTTCTTTTGTCTGACTGCTATAAAAGATTTAGGAAAGAAACTATCATGTGAGATTGGCATCGGATGAAAGTATTTTGTAGAAGTAAACCAGTGCAACGCATGAATATTCTCCTGCTATAAAGGAAGTGAATACTGTGCATCAGAAAAAGAAAGTTCCTGGAGCAGGCAATGAGGAAGGAGTGCTTATAGAAGCTGATAATCACAAGTCAGATAGAGGAAAAAAGAGACAGGGAAAAGTGCTGGGTAACGTATTTGAAGAGCCTGAGCAGGCGAATGGTAGAACGGGGGTTGACTGGTGTAACAGGAGAAAGCGTGCTAAGAGCCACCAGGGATAAGGAGACGTGGAAAGCAATGATCGCCTACTTCCTAAAGGGACAGAGCACATACAAGAAGACTATATATGCCAACTGTTTACGAGAAATTACAATGTGGGTATAAATGGGGGATCAATTCTATATTATAATCATTATGTAAACTGGTCCCTCATTTTGTGCCCATGCTAGTTTCTATACATTTATATTGTAGATTTATGGTCTTGAGCTAGTGGATGGCAGAGCGGGGTTCGGGTGGTGTAATAGGAGAAAGCGGCTAAGAGCCACCAGGGATAAGGAGACGTGGAAAGCCATGATCGCCTACGTCCTGAAAGGAAAAGGCACATAGACGAAGAATATTTAGGTTGAATGACTGGCCATTGTCCGAACAAAACCTCGAATGACCTTGCCTAATAATGAGTATCTGTTAATCCGATATCATATTCTAGAAATCTTGTGATAAAGAAATGCATCCTTCGACAGAATTTGAACCTGTGTTCCCTAAGAGAAAATATCATTATATCTGACCGCTCGGCCAAACAGAGCCTCCTAATAAAATAAAGTGCTTTTGAACACACGTTTTCTCGGGAAACATTCAGGATATCTTACCTGTCCGAGCGGTCAAGGCACGTCAGTTTTACTGGCGGTTTTCTCGAAAGGACGCAGGTTGGAGGACGAATATGTTTCTCACAGATGTAAATAAATGCAATGTTTTATAATAAAAGCAGAACATCTATACAAATCTAAGCTTATTTATAAATGGAACTTTGTCTGTGTGTATGTATATGTGTCTGTGTGTATCCGTTACCTATAGACTCCGAAACAGCTGAACCGTTTTTCTTGAAAATTTACACAGTTGTACTATAAGCGTCTGCGAGTGTTCTTAGCTAGGTTTTGTGTTGAGGTACCTCCAATAAATATTGAAAATCGATAATCGAAAAAATCGGGTTATGGAAGGAGTGATCCGATTTTAATCAAATTTGATACACTCATAGACAAAGACATAAGAAAGGATATTCAGAAGTTTCAACGTTGCAGTTCTTACAATAGTGCAGAAAATCGATAATATATATATAGGGTTTTCTGAGGTACGCAAATATTTGAATTTTACTGATAACCAATGTTTAGAAACTAACTCTTCTAAGGCTACTTTAATGTCTTTCAATCTATTCTTTAAAAAGAAGATTTGGAGGTTTATGTTATCGGATAGTGAACCATGATAACACTATATGACAATCTGCAGATATATTTACATCTTAGATACAAATATTTCGAGGTTTCGAGATGGTCTTAATTTCACACCGAAATACACTTCTAATAACTTAAGAGATGGCAAAGGCTTTTGTTGTCGCTATCTTAGCCACATCAATAAAAAAGGGTGCTATAAATTATGCGACCTACCCTTTTTGGACTATAAGGAACTCTCTCTATTATTATGAATACCGGGAAAATATGCCTCTTGGAGTTGAGTTGAGTTGAGTTGAGTCATCCCGGTCTAATACTTGGCAGTCTGACTGACGTGTAACACTCTTGTATTTGTTTTCCATTTAATATATATGTTTCACTAATTCCCGAGTTTGAGTTTTCTTCCGGAATTATTCTGGGTCCACAACAATTACTTAAATAGCAAAACT
This sequence comes from Ascarosepion bandense, assembly GCA_037127315.1. Lineage (NCBI taxonomy): Eukaryota > Metazoa > Mollusca > Cephalopoda > Sepiida > Sepiidae > Ascarosepion > Ascarosepion bandense. The sequence goes on from JBBBDQ010000489.1 coordinate 555,101, forward strand.
CTATGGATTGTTTCCTGTGACGAAACACTATTTGAATTGGAAGTGCTGACATGTCTACTAAAATATCTAATACAATATCTACATAAACATTAAAACACACCTACAAATTTGAAGGAATTGGAAAGAGATCTTCATGGGAGTCGGTTCCACAGAGCAGTAGCCCACAAAATAAACTGTTCGAATGGAACTTCTCACTGATGTAATATGAAGGGAATGTAAGTCGTTTGTTTTATGTGTTAAGTGTAACAAAAGAAAAAAAAAAGATTGACCATAACTCAGTGATAAATCACAGGCAAATATTTAATTTACAAAACACACCAAATAAAATATTTACAAAACACTGGATTTTTTGTGTTTTTACAGTGAGTGTTACCCTTTTTATAAGGCCTGGGGGCCACTTGAAGTAGAAGATTACGTTAGGAGCCAAATCTTGCACATAGGAGTGGAAGATAATGATTAGCCCTAACCTTGAATAAGTTTAATCAGTTTGAAAATGTAATTTTTTTAGGTAGGCAAGGTCTTCCCAACTTTAGGTAATAAATGTTATATAAGTTTCTCGAACGATCACTAAATTTGCTTAATTGTAAAATCTGTATTACTCTTATGGGACCTACCCGTTTTTGGATTATAATGAACTCTTCCTATTATTATGAATACCGGGTGAATATGCCTCTCGGGGTGGAGTTGAGTTGAGTTGAATCACCCCGATCTAATACTTGGCAGTCCGACTGACGTGTAACACTTTTGTATTTGTTTTCCATTCAATATACATGTTTCAATAATTCATGAGTTCGAGTTTTCTTGCAAACCTATTCTGGGTCCACAGTCCTATAGAATCCACTGTTATATAAAAGACAAGACTATATGTCCTTTTTTTTAGTGGCATCACGAAATAAATACGATTCTGTAGAAATTAAATTGAGAACTGCATATCTGGAAACATTTTAAAGAACTTAAATGTACGAGCTCCTTATACAAACTATTCCAGATCGTTTATTGCTCTAATAATATAAATCCATCCCAGGATAACTTCCATAAGTCACTTAGAATTATTCTTTCTCAAATTGTCAATTGCAAGCACAAAGAAAGAAGTTAAATACACTAGAATCTTGACCCAGTATTTTTCTAAAATTTTCATTGAAATTTCTAAAATATCTTTGACGTTTTTATATTCATATACTAATTTTTTTTCTAAGTCACTACTATGTTCTAGAACTTTTTTGGCTTTGTTATAGTACCCTCCTACGAGGAATGGGCTCTTCCTTTTGATTTATATATATTACTTCCGTGACTTCTAAAGGTAGTTGAAGAGAAGTAACTGTCTTTGTCACTGTCAGCTCTCTACCTTCGGGCGGAAAGCATTAACCCAGTCGTGGCACCGCCGAAGGCTAGAGTCACAACTAGGGAACAATAGACGGGTATTTCTGGCCGGGCTATATGGCCCGGAAGACCCACATTAAAAATGCCTTGTGCCATATTTCGTCTTAGGTGGGAAGGCTGACTAAATAGTGTAGTTGAAGAGTAGTTATCTGCCTAGCATATTGTTTAACTCTCTATCTTCGGGCAGAGAGTAATGGCCCAGACGAGGTTCCGCCGAAGCTTAGAGTCTCGTCTAGGGAAAATCAAACATCGATTTTTGACCGGGCTATATGGCCTGGATAACCCACATTAAAAAGGCCTTGTGCCACATTTTGCCTAAATCGGAAAGGCGAATAAATACTCTAGTTAAAGAGCAGAACTACCCTACAAACGCGGGTGTCCCCCAAGGCTCTATCCTAGGTCCTACGTTCTTTCTAATCTACATCAATGATCTCCCCGATGCCATAAGATCACAAGTAGGCAGGTACGCCGACGATATCACAGTATACGCTCGCCTCGATCAAAAATCTGGTGTTGATGACAAGGCGAACCTCGCGGCTGAGCTTGAAAAGGACCTCCAATCCGTGGTGGATTGGGGTAGGAAATGGCTCGTAAAATTCAATTCTTGCAAAACGAAGCTGCTGTCAATTAACCACCACAGACAACCGCACCTCCCTCCCATTAGCATGGAACAGGCATGCCTCCCAGAGAGTAAATCACTACGCCTGCTTGGCCTGACACTCTCAGCGGACCTCAAGTGGAATGACTACGTCGAATCCATTGCTAAATCCCCTATGAAAGTCGGCTCTCTGTGCAGGGCCCAGAAATTCTTTCCGCCTGAATCTATCCTGCACTTATACAAATCTACCATCCGCCCGTGTTTTGAATACTGTTGCCGCATCTGGTCAGGTGCTCCTGCCATTCTCCTTGGGCTTCTGGATAAAATACAGCGAAGAATCTATAATGTGATTGATACCGACTTAGCTGACGGCCTGCAGTCACTCTCTCACCGGCGTGACGTGGCTTCCCTATGCCTCTTCTATAAATACTTTCATGGCTTCTGCTCTGATGAACTTAAATCACTGGTGCCCCCTAGGTGTGAGTTTGCACGAGATACTAGATTGGCAACTGTGTCCCACCCTTTTACAGTGAAACCGACGAAATGTAACCGCAAATTTCTACTCCAACAGTTTCTTTTCTCGCACTTCCCGCCTGTGGAATTCCCTTCCGCATGCTTGCTTCTCCGACGGTTATAATCTCCAGGAGTTTAAATGTAAGGTCAATAGACACCTCCTAACACACTAACCCTCCCATTCTCTCCAACTTTCCCCCTATGTACATCCAATCGCCCTGTGTAACTTCCTGCGCTATAGTGGCAGTGGAATGCCTTGCTTAGAGTGACATGATTAAAAAAAAACAGTTAGTTACCAGCAATCATGTACAGCTACGAGTCAGACAGCGTAATGATACCTTTGTATTTATTTCATTTCTATCTAATCATTATACTTATTATTAGCACAATTGAATTTTATTAACTGCATTGGCCTCCCTTACTGAATAATTTCTACTGTTAATAATCATGTAACGGGAAATAACATTATCTAAACTTATTTATAAATGGAACTTTGTCTGTGTGTGTGTGTGTCCGTTACCTATAGACTCCAAAACGGTTGAACCAATTTTCTTGAAAATGTACACAGTTGTACTATAAGCGTCTGCGAGTGTTCTTAGCTAGGTTTTGTGTCGAGGTACCCCCCGATAAATATCGAAAATTGATAATCGAAAAAATCCAAAGAGTCTGAGCTCCAGGACCATGGATTAGTTTTAAAGCTTTCGTTACACCCGAGCAATACCGGGCTATACTGCTAGAATATATATATATTTCTCTTTCACTTTGGGACATCATTCTAAGACTGTCTAAGACTATCTTCTTTCCTTTCCTTTCTCTCTCTCTCTCTCTCGCTCTCTCTTTCTCTCTCTCTCTCTCTCTCTCTCTCTCTCTTTTTCTCTTTTTGGTACTGTATCTATGTTTCTCATTTCTTTCTGGTTAATGTCTTTAACTTTTCTTCTTAAAACTACTTCTTTCTTTCGTTCCTTTCTCTCTCTCTCTCTCTCTCTCTCTCTCTCTCTCTGAACAGATTGAAATAAATAGATCGCTACATTAATAGCGAGTAAAGAACAGATTGAGATAGATAGATAGATAGATAGATAGATAGATAGATATGAACAAATTGAGATAGATAGATAGATAGATAGATAGATAGATAGATAGACAGTTAGAGAGATAGATAGATAGATAGATATGAACAGAATGGGATAGATAGATATATAGATAGATAGATAGATATGAACAGAATGGGATAGATAGATAGATAGATAGATAGATAGATAGATAGATATGAACAGACTGAGATAGATAGATAGATAGATAGATAGATAGATAGATAGATAGATAAGTACAGCCATGTTACCATTTACTCAGAGGACTTATTTAGCCTTCAAAATTCAGTTTACGACGAAAAAAATTTATTTGATATCGATAGCAGGAAATCAAAATTTGACTTACATCCATTCATTTTTACTTTTAGTCTACGGTTTCGTCTTAACTGGAAACAACTATTGCTTTTTAATCTTTCATGACAAAATCCAAAGAGTCTGAGCTCCAGGACCATGGATTAGTTTTAAAGCTTTCATTACACCCGAGCAACGGTGGACTATACTGTTAGTTATCCATATTAGAAAAGTTGTCAATTAGTCTGTAGCTAAGATACTTCAAATCCCAAACTGTCAAAATTATAAATTATATCCCGCCTATGGAATTCCCTTCCGTTTACTTGCTTTTCCGACAGTTACAATCTCCAAAAGTCATCTCTTATCGCAATGAATTGCATCTTCACTCTCATGTCTCTCTTCTCCGTTCACTCCACTTTCATCTGAATTCTCATCCTTCTCTTACCCAATTCCTGACACCCCGTATAACCTGTCTCTCTTTCTCATAACTTTCCTCCGATGTAACCCCCTGCAAAACAGTGGCAGTAAAATGCCTTGAATATTGCAGTCAATTACAGCAGTTAAGGACCGCTACTAGACAGGCAGCGTATTATTAATTTATTTCTATATTACTTATCTTTTAATACTTCTTTCGAATATCTTGTTTCTTGTTATATTAATACACTGTTCTGAAGCTACCTTCTTGTTCCGTGTCTCACTTCTGGCACAAATCGGTCACTACCACTTTGCGATGATGTTTCGCTACAACTCCACAACAAAAATCTTTTAGAGAAACTACATATCAGAAGTAAAAAACCTCTTATCAATCAATTTCTGGACATATGCTTAGATGTGTTTAGAGTGTTTATTTGAAATATAATTAAGGTAAATAATTCTTTGCCTCTGAGTAATTTGATAATTTACATAATTAGTTCCTTCGAAGTTCAAATTCTCTAACGTATTTTTACGGCATTTAAAATCTTTAACAACCAAGTATTCCATAAAATTCACGCATCTCCGTGAGCACATATCTTCACGTATGCATGTTGTTTACATAATTACTGCCTTTGAATTTAAAAATTCTTCATAACGTTTATTTTTTTTTTAAATGTTTTAACACTTTTCCTGCTATAAGTACTGTCAGCTCTCCGGTCGGAGTGTATTAACCCAATCGTGGCTCTGCCAAAGGGTATAGTCACGGACGGGCAAAATTAGATAATATGGCCCGGAATACCCTCATTAAAAAGGCCTTGTGCCACATTTTGTCTTAAGTGGGATGGCAACTGAATACTGCAGTCAAGTAAATAAGTTAACGTGAGCAGTTAATGAGAGCTACTAGTTTGGCAGTGTAGTAATATCTTACTTATTTCTATATTACTTAACAACCAAGTATTCCATAAAATTCACGCATCTCCGTGAGCACATATCTTCGCGTGTACATGTTGTTTACATTATTACTGCCTTTGAATTTAAAAATTATTCATAACGTTTATTTTCTTTTAAAATATTGTAACACTTTTCCTGCTACAAGGCAATATTTGATTTTTAAACTGTAATATAGTAAACTAAATGCATGAAGAGAAGCCTAAAATGACAAGTACACGTCGGGGATACTAAAATCAAATAGGTACAGAAATATAAACACCTGGGAAGTGTTCTGACAGAGGACGGAAATTGTTACACTGAGATCCGAAGATCTATTAGACTGACCACGGGTAGAGTCACCACTGGGGAACATTAGACAGATATTTTTGGCCGGGATATACGACCCGGAATACCCACCTTAAAAAGGCCTTTTGCCACATTTTGTCTTAAGTAGGAAGGCGACTGAATACTGCAGCCAAGTACAGTAGTTAACGCGAGCAGTTAACGACAGCTACTAGTCAGGCAGCGTAATAATACCTTCGGACTTACTTATTTCTATATTACTTATTTATTAACACTTCTTTCGAATATCTTGTTTCTTTTCATACTAATACACTATTTTGAACCTACCTTCTTGTTCCGTATCTTACTTCCGGCATAAGCTGATCACTACAACATTGGCAAAATTTCGCCACATTTCGGCAACAAAATGGCGACAAAGATTCACAACAGTCATCTTCGAGACACTTTTTAATTACTTGCAATTAGAGTTACACGAACTCGATTCAAAACTTCAACCTGTCATTCTATTTACGGATTCTTTATTTAAGTACAACAATTCTTCAGGAGAATCAATTGTCATAATCAAATTGCTGTATACCATTGAGACGACGACGACTACGAAGGTAAACTTTCATAACTGAAATTTCATAATGTTCTTAGCTTCAAAATGTCGGCAAAAATATAAACTTCTATTTCCCAAACAACTTCAACCCATACAACGTTTAAACAAATGTTATATACCGTCTGGTATATAACATACAGTACTATGCAAAAGTATTGAGGTAATAAATATTTTATCTTTTACGAGACGAAAAATATTGACAGAAAATAAACAAATTAAAGTAATTTTATTTGATTTACTCCACAAATGCTTTATCAAAAAAATACCTGTTAAAAATAAATTTAATATTTAATATTTTTGCTTTGATCACAGGCTTCATTCTGTCAGGCATTGACATGACAAGCTTCTTCAATGTATCTAATGGTATCTCCTGCCAAGCAGCTTGTATTTGTTCCCAAAATGTGTGTTGCGAAGTAACATTAAATTTATCAATTCGAGAGGGGGGAATAAGAAAAAAGTCAGTCATATCCAAGGATAATAGAATAATACCGTCTTGACCACTCGACCATGAATAGCCTCTTGATCAGACGAGGTTTTTATCATGCTTATATAACACAATTTTCGATTAACCGTAAACAAACATATCTGCTCTGAAATGTATCGTAATGTCAACAAATTTAAACATGTTACGGAAATTAACACATTTTCATAATAAAAATTTATCATAAATAATCAGGCCGGTCGATATAAATATAAAAATACTGTTTAATTAAAAACAGAATATCTACTTAAATACGAGTATCGGTAAAAATAATGTTCAAAATAAGTCATTAAAAATTGTCGGTTGCTTATAACCAAGTTTCGTTAAAATTCGTTAATTTCCGTAACATGTTTACATTTGTTGACATTACGATACATTTCAGAGCAGATATGTTTGTTTACGGTGAAATCGAAAATTGTGTTATATAAGCATGATAAAAACCTCGTCTGATCAAGAGGCTATTCATGGTCGAGTGGTCAAGACGGTACCAGATCAAATGGTATGCTTCCCATATGTAATAGGGGTTGCAGGTTCGAATCCTGCTGGATATCACACATTCTCAAAATACAAATTTATCGTAAATAATCAGGCCGGTAGATATAAATATAAAAATACTGTTTAATTAAAAACAGAATATCTACTTAAATACGAGTATCGGTAAAAATAATGTTCAAAATAATTCATTACAAATTGTCGGTTGCTTATAACCAAGTTTCGTTAATTTCCGTAACATGTTTATATATATATATATATATATATATATATATATATATATAGTATATCGAGGCAGCAAGTAATTTTCTAAACATATGCTATTAAATATAAGAGACAATGAATGTCTATTATGTTTAATCATGAGTCGTTCTAAACGTCGTATTTTTGCTTTAATTTCAGTTGAAAATAAAGACAAAAATTCTCCAACATTTGGAAAATTATTTATTGGTTTTCTTCTAAGCTTTCGGCTCACATGAGCCATCTTCAGAGAGGTAGTTTAAACTGAAATATTATAAAATCCACCATCACCGACGATTTTATTTTGTGTTGACATAAAACTCCGCTTGGCAACGGCAATAGTTACCAAAAATAATAAACGCATTTCTTAAGTTTGCGATGCGGTTTTATGACGTCACACCGCGGGATAGCGCGAAATGTCATCAAAACCATGTAGTCAAATGCAATGATATATGTTATTTCCTGTTTTAAAGTTAATTTTATTGAGTGTTGGTTGTTTTGATTTGATGTACATGGTCTCCAATATCTGCAGGTTCCTCTTACTGTGTGTATGAGTAAGGATCACCGTATTGTTGACCAAAATCTGCCTGATATTACCGACATGTTTATGTTTTTCAGAGAAATGTTGTTTAATAGTACTCTGATCAGAAACATGACATGTAAGTCTACGGGAGAGCGTGGTTGTAGTAAAACCAATATATGTACTAGGTTTCAACTGAAAGTAAAGCAAAAATACGACGTTTAGAACGGCTCATGATTAAACATAATAGATTGTCTCTTATATTTAATAGACGTGGCTTCCCTGTGTCTCTTCTATAAATAATTTCACGGCTTCTGCTCCGATGAACTTAGATCACTGGTGCCCACTATATACGAATTTGCACGAGATACTAGATTAGCAACTAGATCCCACCCTTTTACAGTGAAACCGATATAATGCAGCCGTAACTTCTACTTCAACAGTTTCTTTCCTCGCACTTCCCGACTGTGGAATTCTCTTCCAAACGATTGCTTCCCCGACGGCTACAATCTCCAGGAGTTTAAATGTAAGGTCAATAGACACCTCCTAACACACTAACCTGCTCCCATTCTATCAAGCACTCTTCCCATCTGCCTAAACCTCATCCTCGCTATCCTTACTCATCTGTCACCTTCCTCCTGACATTCCCTATGTCTAACCACTCCTTCTCTTTACCTTCCCCTATGTAGCCCCATGCGCAATAGTGGCAGTGGAATGCCTTGCTTGGGGTGAGATGATTAAAAAAAAAAATATATATATATATATGTATGTATGTATGTATTTTATTAAAACGGTTCCTCTTCTTCGTCTTCCTTCTTCGTCGAAAATAAACTTCTTAACAATGCGAGAAAGAATCTTCGGCGAATCACACGCTTGTGTCGCGTTTCTTCTCTCATAAAAGCCAATACATAATTTCTTATCTCCTTCTTAGGGTAACAGAAAAATGAAACTGTCTACAATTAAAATTACTTCAAATTGACTCTGTTTTTCTCCAACTGATATAATTGACAGACATAATATAAATAACTGATATAATCGACAGACATAATATAAATAACTGATATAATTGACAGAAATAATATAAATAACTGATATAATCGACAGACATAATATAAATAACTGATATAATCGACAGACATAATATAAATAACTGATATAATTGACAGACATAATATAAATAACTGATATAATTGACAGACATAATATAAATAACTGATATAATCGACAGACATAATATAAATATATTTTTATTCTGGTATTTTTAACAAAGAGGTGACTTGGCCGAGGAGTAAGATATTTCGTCAGGTCGGATCTTATAGGATTACAGACGCATCGAGGCAGCCAGCCAGCCAGAAGACTGCTTCTTCTGTTTTCTATCTCCAGCTGCTAAACTGAAACGCAACTGAACTACTTGTGACAGCAGATGTTATTTAAAAACCTGTCCCGACTGACACCTGGAGCTTCCTACGCACTCCTTACCATCTCAGGTGTTGACCCTTTTGACCTCGCTAATCAAAACAAATACTCACCCTGCATTTGCACCACTCCGCACCCAGTGATATTGCCCAGAGCAAAATACATCTTTTGTTTTTTTTTTAAACATATCACCCCAAGCAAGGCGGTAACGCCACTGATGCGCAGGGGGCTACGTAAGAGTAAGAAGATTGGAAAAGAGAAAACCGGAAGCCACATCCTAAACAGGGAACAAAGGATGAGCCTCTTCACCTGTTCAATAGACGTGGGTGGAGTGTGAACCGGGCGATAGTTTAGTCTATCTACTCCAATTGAAAAAGAAAAAAGAAAAGAGTAAAAAGATTGGAAAAGTGAAAGCCGGAAACCACATCCTAAACAGGGAACAAGAGATGAGCCTCTTCACCTGTTCAATAGACGTGGGTGGAGTGTGAACCGGGTAATAGTTTAGTCTATCTACTCCAATTGAAAAAAAAAAAAGAAAAGTGAAAGGATTGGAAAAGAGAAAGCCGGAAACCACATCCTAAATAGGGAACAAGGGATGAGGCTCTTCACCTGTTCAATATCTCTTGGAAAAATCCTATCATTTCCACTGGCAGTCATGAATGATCCCCCCCCACCAGCATTATTTCACACCGGCCAAAGAATTATAGAACAAAATTATCAATATAAAATTATCTCTTAACATAAAGGTGCATAAATCAGGGCTATTTGTTAATATGGTGTTGGTTTAAAAAATTCAATACTGATGTATTTGCTATAACCAAAATTGTATCAAAATTGTATATCTATAGCTAACTAAAATTTCACCTTCTTTCACAAAAATATAGTTTCATTTCTATTTTTTTAACTTCATCATAAGTAAAGCATTTCTAATATTAGTCAGGAATGTATATTTCTTACTACGAAATGACATTATCAAATCTAACATGTTCATTGAATTGATATCACGATAAACGGCTTCGTTTAACGATAGTGCAGCTCTAGCTTAAATTAAATTCTTGTCTCATTTTAAGTGGTGATCTGTTCATCAAGTTTATTTACAGATTTATAAATATCCAAATATATTTCCCATAATCTTTAGGAGAAAGAGATATACGTTCCATGAGTCTTTCTTTTTCCTGCTCATGAAAACAGTGAAATAATTGTGGATTTTTTTCTAAATTTTTGACTATCCATATAAATATCCAAAGCGACAACATAATTCTTCTTCTTCTTCTTCTTCTTCTTCTTCTTCTTCTTCTTCTTCTTCTATGTGCTCTGTTCTTTCAAGACTTAGACGATCATGTCTTTCGGTGTCCCTCTATCTCTGGTGGCTCTTAGCACGCTTTCTCCTGTTACAACACGCAACCCCCGTTCTGTCATCCACCTGATCAGGATCTTCAAATATGTTATCCGCTGCTTTCCCCTGTCTTCTTTTTCCTATATTTGACCTGTTAGTATCAGGTTCTCCAAGCCCTCCTTCCTCATTGCATGTCCCAGGAACTTTAGTTGTCTCTTCCTGATGCTCAATATTAATTTCCTTTTCGTTTCCATCCTTTCCAAAACCTCATCATTGCTCACATGCTCGATCCATGATATTCGCAGCATCCTTCTGTAGAACCACATTTCAGCTGCTTCAAGTTTTTCCTTCATCTTCGAAGATATTGTCCAGCATTCACTGCCATATCGAAGAACCGACACCACATAGCAATCCAGTTCTCTCTTCTTTGTTTCTAGTGAAATTGTCATGTTACTTAAAACTCTTCTCAGCTCCTGTAATCCATCCTTGTGCTTTTGGATCTCAGGAATATAAATGTATAGAAACTGCTGTGACCAAAAAGTGAGGGGTCAGTTTATATAATGGTTGTAATATGGAACTGATCCCCCACTTTATATTCAGTATGCTTCTGTAGAACCACATTCCGGTTGCTTTGAGTCTTTCCTTCATCTTTGAAGGTATTGTCAGCATTCATTACCATATTAAAGAACTGACATCACATAGCAATCCAGTACTCTCTGCTTTGTTTCTAGTGAAATTGTCCTGTTACTTAATACTCTTCTCAGCTGCTGGAATGGATCCATGTGCTTTTGGATGTTAGGAATAGAAATGGATAGAAATTGATGTGGCCACAAAATGAGGGTTCAGTTTATATATTGATTGTAATATGGAACTGATCCCCCACTTTATATCCAACATTCTCCTGTAGAACCACATTACGGCTGCTTCAAGTTTTTCCCTCACCTCCGATGATATTGTTTAGCATTCATTGCCATATTAAAGAACTGACATCACATAGCAATCCAGCAATCTTTTCTTTGCTTCTAGAAAAATTTTCCTGTGTCTTAATACTCAGCTCAGCTTCTAGAACTCGTCTTTTGCCACGTTAATTCACCTTCGGATCTCTGTGTCGCATTTTCCGTCTTTTGTTAGAACACCTCCCATGTATTTAAATCTTTACACCTGCTTGATTTTAGTATCCTCCACCAGTATTTGGCATTTTGGGCTGCTCTTTTTACTGATGACCATGCATTCGGTTTTCTTGCAGTTTATTTGTAATCCTTTCTTGTCACTCTCTTCAGCTACCTTCTGTAGGAGGTCTTGCAGTTTCCTTTCCGTGTCTGCTATCGCACTATATCATCTCCGACCTGTATTTGGCATTTTGGGCTGCTCTTTTTACTGATGACCATGCATTCGCTTTTCTTGCAGTTTATTTGTAATTCTTTCTTGTCACTCTCTTCAGCTACCTTCTGTAGGAGGTCTTGCAGTTTCCTTTCCGTGTCTGCTATCGCACTATATCATCTCCGACCTGTATTTGGCATATTGGTCTGCTCTTTTTACTGATGAACATGCATTCGCTTTTCTTGCAGTTTATTTGTAATTCTTTCTTGTCACTCTCTTCAGCTACCTTCTGTAGGAGGTCTTGCAGTTTCCTTTCCGTGTCTGCTATCGCACTATATCATCTCCGACCTGTATTTGGCATTTTGGGCTGCTCTTTTTACTGATGACCATGCATTCGCTTTTCTTGCAGTCTATTTGCAATTCTTTATTGTCACTCTCTTCAGCTACCTTCTGTAGGAGGTCTTGCAGTTTCCTTTCCGTGTCTGCTATCGCACTATATCATCTCCGACCTGTATTTGGCATATTGGTCTGCTCTTTTTACTGATGACCATGCATTCGCTTTTCTTGCAGTTTATTTGTAATTCTTTCTTGTCACTCTCTTCAGCTACCTTCTGTAGGAGGTCTTGCAGTTTCCTTTCCGTGTCTGCTATCGCACTATATCATCTCCGACCTGTATTTGGCATTTTGGGCTGCTCTTTTTACTGATGACCATGCATTCGCTTTTCTTGCAGTCTATTTGTAATTCTTTCTTGTCACTCTCTTCAGCTACCTTCTGTAGGAGGTCTTGCAGTTTCCTTTCCGTGTCTGCTATCGCACTATATCATCTCCGACCTGTATTTGGCATTTTGGGCTGCTCATTTTGATGATGACCATGCATTCGGTTTTCTTGCAGTTTATTTGTAATTCTTTCTTGTCACTCTCTTCAGCTACCTTCTGTAGGAGGTCTTGCAGTTTCCTTTCCGTGTCTGCTATCGCACTATATCATCTCCGACCTGTATTTGGCATTTTGGGCTGCTCATTTTGATGATGACCATGCATTCGGTTTTCTTGCAGTTTATTTTAATCCTTTCTTGTCACTCTCTTCAGCTACCTTCTGTAGGAGGTCTTGCAGTTTCCTTTCCGTGTCTGCTATCGCACTATATCATCTCCGACCTGTATTTGGAATTTTGGGCTGCTCTTTTTACTGATGACCATGCATTCGGTTTTCTTGCAGTTTATTTGTAATTCTTTCTTGTCACTCTCTTCAGCTACCTTCTGTAGGAGGTCTTGCAGTTTCCTTTCCGTGTCTGCTATCGCACTATATCATCTCCGACCTGTATTTGGCATTTTGGGCTGCTCTTTTTACTGATGACCATGCATTCGGTTTTCTTGCAGTGTATTTGTACTCCTTTGTTGTCACTATTCCCTGCTATCTTCTGTAGGGGGTCTTGTAGTTTCCTTTCTGTGTCTGCTATCAGCACCGTATCATCTGCGTATTTTAGGTTATCCGAATTGTGATGACAAATCCTTGCATAACATCTAGGGTTCTCAGAATAGTCTCGCTGTACAAGGGACTAATTTTAATTTAGTCTTATTCCACGAGAAAGGTTAACATTGTAAGTATCATTTTCTAAACTAATAGAAATTTTAAATTGTTCTATTTGTTTCTTATCAAAATCACATAAGTGATTTTCGTCTTCTTAACTCAGTCAGTTAGTTAACTACCATACGTGATACACTCTTTAGGCGATCATGTCTCGAAAGAGACATGCGTGATTGGCCAGATGATTATTACGCAGTAGGTTGTCATTGCTTTCCGCGATAGGCTGGTTGCCAGCGAAGGCTATAGAACCTAATCTGTCTTGCCATTTAACCCATAGCTAGAGGGAGAAAATACAGCTTATTTTACATTATTATATTAAGTATTATTAGTGGGGAACAGTTTATTACTTCATAACAATAGAAAACCGAACCGCCATTTTATGTCCAGTAGAAGTTTTAATTATGTTTCCAACTATTATATTCAGTCAGTTAATTGCCATAAGTGATACACACTTTGGGCGATCATGTCTGCGAATGAGACATGACTGATTAGGCAGAAGATTATCCCGCAGTAGGTTGTCATTATTTCTGCGGTAGACTGGTTGCCAGCCAAGGCTATAGAACCCAATCTGTCCTTTTATTTAACCCATAACGGGAGGGAGGAGACTGATTAATAACTTTCCCAAGGGTATTTGTGCGTACCCTTGCATGCATACCCTTTCCCAAGGTTATGTATGCAAGTAATTCAACTGGTGTTCGCACAGTTTCACTCAAAGACTCTGAAGATTTTGACCAGATTTTTTCGATTATATTGACTCCCAACTTGTCACAAATTGGATCGAAATAATCTGCATTTGAGGACAAAACGAAATTCAGGTGAGTAAATTAGGCAGAAAGATTACCGCGATATGATGGTATAGTTATTACCCCAGTCATTATTCCTTGCTTCCATCTCACGGTTTTGCTCTTGAAGCAACTAATTAAACATATTCCTGAATGAAATTATTCCAGTTGGAATTTCCCATGCTGATCCCTTCAGGTATTTCCCTAACTGCATTGGTCCCACTGAATAATTTTTACTGCTAATAATCATGTAACAGGGAATAACATTATCTAAACTTATTTATAAATGGAACTTTTTCTGTCTGTGTGTGTCTCTGTATGTGTGTGTGTGTGTGTGTGTGTGTGTGTGGGTCCGTTACCTATAGACTCAGAAACGGCTGAACAGTTTTCTTTAAAATTTACACTGTTGTACTATAAGCGTCTGCAAGTGTTCTTAGCTAGGTTTTGTGTCGAGGTACCCCCGATAAATATCGAAAATCGATAATCGAAAAAATCGGGTCATAGAAAGAGTGGTCTGATAGACAAAGACATAAGAAACGATATTCAGGAGTTTCAAGGTTGCAGTTCTTACAATAGTGCAGAAAATCAATAATATATATATATATATATATATATATAAGGCAAGATGTTTGTGTGTGTGTCTGTTTATCGGCCTGTATGTCTGTATTTTTTTCAACCCTTTTATTTTAGTTTTTGCATCGGGTTTGGCTCTAAGCAGGTATAATTGTCGTTCTTAGTCTCAGCCATGATACTATTTACTCAGCCTTCAAAATTCAGTTTACGACGAAAATAACTTATTTGATATTGATATCAGGAAATCAAAATTTGACTTACATCCATTCATTTTTCTTTCAGTCTACGGTTTCGCTTTAACTGGAAACAACTATCGCTTTTACTCTTTCTTGCCAACGATCAAAGGGTCTGAGCTCCAGGACCATGGATTAGTTTTAAAGCTTTCATTACACCCGAGCAACTGCGGACTATACTGCTAGTTATCCATATAAGAAAAGTTGTCAATTAGTCTGCAGTTAAGATATTTCAAATGATTTATCACTTTTCCCAAACTGTAAAAATTATAATTCATATCCCGCCTATGGAATTCCCTTCTGTTTACTTGCTTCCCCGACATTTACAATCTCCAAAAGTCATCTATCTCAATGAATTGCATTTTCACTCTCATACTCCTTTCTCCGTCTACTCCACTCTCATCTGTATTCTCATCCTTCTCTTACCCCCTATAACCTGTCACTCTTTCTCATAACATTCCTCCTATGTAAACCCCAGCAAAACAGTGGAAGTAAAATGCCTTGCTTGGGACAATATGATTATAAAAAAATTCTATACTATCATAATGTGGATATAAAGTGGTGGATCAATTCTACATTACAATGAACATATAAACTGATCCCTCACATTATGGACACAGTCACCCTTCTCTTACCCACTTCCTGACACCCCGTATAACCTGTCACACTTTCTCATAATTTTCTTCCTATGTAACCCCTGCAAAATAGTGGCAGTAAAATGCCTTGCTTAGGACAACATGATTATAAAAAAAATTCTATACTATTATATGCGGATATAAAGTGGGGTGTCAATTCTACATTACAATCAATATATTAACTGATCCCTCACTTTATGGACACAGTCGTCCTTCTCTTACCCACTTCCTGACATATCGTATAACCAGTCACTCTTACTCATAACTTTCCTCCTATGTAACACCCTGCAAAACAGTGGCAGTAAAATGCCTTAAGTATTGCAGTTAAGTACATCAGTTAACGACTGCTACTAATCAGGCAGTATAATATTACCTTCTGATTAATTTATTTCAATATTACTTATTATTAACACAACTGAATTTCAGTAACTGCATTGGCCTCACTTACTGAATAATATCTACTGCTAATAACCCTGTCACAGGGGATAACATTATTATCCATATTAGAAAAGTCGTCAGTTAGTCTGCAGTTAATTTGATTTTGAGTTTTGTTTAACGCCATATCAACACCTCTGTGGGTTATTTAATGCCAAATGGGTAGAGTTATTCGTTATAGTGAGAAAGTTGATTATGTCAGATTTTGATTATTTTTTTTTTATTTTAGAAACTGAGAATGTCTTCTTGATTTGTATTCAAAATGTATTAATGGTAATATTTTTTCCCATCAAACATTTATTACGGTAAAAATTTTTTCTTCAAAACTGTATTGTTGGTCGTATTTTTCATTCAAAAATGTATATTTTTCTATAAAAGTTTATTTTTATACTTTCATAGTGTTTTGACTCCAGTTCAGGCCCCTAAATGGTGCTATCACACCGGGTCAGGGTGAACTTAGAAGCAAAAGCAACTAATAGGTGGTTCCATGCTACTCACAACGTCTCAATCAGAAGCCTTGCTAGCGGATACTGTTTATTGTCGCACCCAGGACCATAGTCTAGAGTTAAGCTACTTCAAATTATTTATCACTTTTCCCAAACTGTCAAAATTAAAATTTATATCGAAAAATAAAATGTAATCCCAAATACTACTTTATCAGCTTCTTTTCTCGCACTTCCCGCCTGTGAAATTCCTTTCCGTTTACTTGCTTCCCTGACAGCTACAATCACCAAGAATTTAAATATAAAGTCAATAGTCATCTTTTATCTCACTGACTTGCATCCTCTCTCTCATGCTCCTTTCTCCGTCCACTCCACTTTCATCAGTGTTTTCATCCTTCTCGTACCAACTTCCTGACCCTCATATTCTCTAATGGAAGTGTTTGTTTTATAATTAAATTCTTTAAGGATTAAGTTTTTTTTTTGTTTTTGTTTTTTAATCATTTCACCCCGAGCAAGGCGGAAACGCCACTGATGTGCAGGGGGTTACATAAATGTAAAAAGATTAATTAGAAAAGAGTGAGGAGTACAAACTAGTTAGAAAGGAACAATAGAAAGCAGGTGCGATGACAGATACATAGGTGGAGAGAAAGGGAAGGTTATACGGGGTTGGGGAGAGAGCTAGAGTTCAGTGGTTAGTAGATGAGTATTGACATTGCATTTAAATTTCTGGAGGTTGTATCCGTCAGGAAAGCAAGAATACGGGAGCGAGTTCCACAGGCGGGAAGTGAGAGAGA